>CM056607.1:40113874-40125923 GCA_029721355.1 Tegillarca granosa
GACAAACCGACACGAAAAGACTAACACATGCTGGGTACCACTGACAATACCGGTAACAGACAAACCGACACGAAAAGACTAACACATGCTGGGTCCCACTGACAATGCCGGTAACAGACAAACCGACACGAAAAGACTAACACATGCTGGGTACCACTGACAATGCCGGTAACAGACAAACCGACACGAAAAGACTAACACATGCTGGGTACCACTGACAATACCGGTAACAGACAAACCGACACGAAAAGACTAACACATGCTGGGTCCCACTGACAATACCGGTAACAGACAAACCGACACGAAAAGACTAACACATGCTGGGTCCCACTGACAATACCGGTAACAGACAAACCGACACGAAAAGACTAACACATGCTGGGTCCCACTGACAATGCCGGTAACAGACAAACCGACACGAAAAGACTAACACATGCTGGGTCCCACTGACAATACAGGTAACAGACAAACCGACACGAAAAGACTAACACATGCTGGGTCCCACTGACAATACCGGTAACAGACAAACCGACACGAAAAGACTAACACATGCTGGGTCCCACTGACAATACCGGTAACAGACAAACCGACACGAAAAGACTAACACATGCTGGGTACCACTGACAATGCCGGTAACAGACAAACCGACACGAAAAGACTAACACATGCTGGGTACCACTGACAATGCCGGTAACAGACAAACCGACACGAAAAGACTAACACATGCTGGGTCCCACTGACAATACCGGTAACAGACAAACCGACACGAAAAGACTAACACATGCTGGGTACCACTGACAATACCGGTAACAGACAAACCGACACGAAAAGACTAACACATGCTGGGTACCACTGACAATGCCGGTAACAGACAAACCGACACGAAAAGACTAACACATGCTGGGTCCCACTGACAATACCGGTAACAGACAAACTGACACGAAACACCAAACATATTTTGGAACTTCTGCTTATAAAATCTCGACTTTGGACGGGCACTAGAGAAAATAGCCAGTGGTGCGGTTAATGCACATTTAAAACATCATTATTCTACAATTTCCTTTTTACCGTGACATTTTAGACTTTTAGTATTTGCAAGTTTTAGAATTTAAATGTGCATTTTAGAGATATTTAAAGTTTACGAATATTACAGCGAAAAGATAAAAATATTTAAGTAATATTCAAATTGAACGAGGAAATGAGATAAAGAGAAAGTGATAAACAGAAAATGAACCCATCTCCACTAGTCAGGCGTTCTACTGAGTCATCGAGGAGAGAGAGAGAGAGAGAGAGAGAGAGAGAGAGAGAGAGAGAGAGAGAGAGAGAGAGAGAGAGAGAGAGAGATTTGCAATGTCATTTTAGGGTTATTTGATTAAAATATCTTCTTTCACAAGTCCTGTCTGATACATTTGTTAACGATGCATGAAAACATGATTTAAGTTGTGAACTAGAGGTGAAATAATAGACTGGAATTTTTACATGATGTGTCATAGTTATATCAAGAAACCTGTACGGAGTAAATATGTATTGTATGTGATAGTAGAATAACAACAACAATAATAATAACAAGAGGCCCAATAGGACCTGTATTGCTCAACTGGCAAAAAGTTGCATCACATTTTAAAGCAATTGTGGCCTTCTTGGTTGCCACAAAAAGCTGAGTTTTTAAAAAAAACTTAAACTATTCCATTTAGAGACCTTCCACACCAAATAGTTCTATTTGGCCCAGTTTTTAGAGTTGAAAATTTTCAAAGAATCAGCTATTGATTGATAGCAGCTTATTTGCATATTCAGCAAATTAAAGTAAGTTGATTTGTGCAAACTTTAATATTCACCACCTAAGGACCTTACACACCAAATTCCGTTCCATTTACATTTTTGGTAGCTGAGTAAGTTACTAACATAAGAGATAATTATTAGATTCGTTTATGCGTCCTAAATTACCATTGACCATTGTGGGCAATTTTTCCTACTTTCTAGAACATGGCCACAACTGCACCAGCTCCATCTTCACCATATCTGATACTATGAAATTTTTACACCCCCCCCCCGTAAAATGATGTCTGTTAAAGACACTGTGCAAATTTTTCTTTAAAAATGTCCATACTATTTTGTTTATCTACAAACGTTACTTGTTGTATCATATTTTCACTGATTGCTATCAAATACCCAAAGATACGAGATGCAAACACAATTCTTTACAATTGTTATGTAATTTTGGGGGAAATGCGTATTACATTTTAATTCTTATTACACACGTTCAATATTAATTTTCAGTAAAAGTAGTTTTGAGCATTCAGACTCCTTTTAAACTTGAATTCCGGAGACCTTTTTCATTTTTTTAGAAGCCAAGTGCAGCAAAGTGTACAGTTATAGAAGAAATATCTAATTATCGAGGTATGTCTCTGGGTTAAACTATTTTTATTGTACATTCCTATAGTATACACTCGTGCCATTTTAAAGCTAACAAACGACAGGAAGTTTAACCATAAAGGGAAGTAACTCTCACTACAGACACTTGTATTGCTTGTTGCTCATAAAACGTATACATTAACATTTTAATGTGGCGTCTCACAAGTACTAGCATGCGCATGTCTGTATGATTCTGAAGTATATTCTCAGTACAACGTTTATTCATCTATGGTATTGTCACATATTCTGAACTTAAAATCTTTAGTTTCGTTATATATTTTCAAATTGATGCTGTTTTCGTCATTGGTTTCGTTATATATTTTCAAATTGATGCTGTCTTCGTCATTGGATTTTCAAATTGATGCTGTCTTCGTCATTGGTTTTGTTATATATTTTCAAACTGATGCTGTCTTCGTCATTAGTTTTATTGTATATTTTCACATTGATGCTGTTTTCGTCATTGGTTTCGTTGTATATTTTCAAATAAATGCTGTCTTCGTCATTGTTTTTTTTATATATTGTTTAATATCTTGCTGTCTTCGTCATTGGTTTCTTTATATATTTTTATTATCATGCGGTCTTCATCATTGGTTTCTTTATATTTTTTTTATTTCATGCTGTCCTCGTCATTGGTTTCGTTATAAATTTTTAATATCTTGCTGTCTTCGTCATTGTTCCATCTTATAATTTTAATATCTTGCTATCTTCGTCATTGGTTTCGTAATATATTTTTAATATCATGCTGTCTTCGTCATTGGTTTCTTTATATTTTTTGTTTTTAAATATCATGCTGTTTTCGTCATTGGTTTCGTTTTACATTTTTAATTACTTGCTGTCTTCGTCATTGGTTTCGTAATACATTTTTAATTACTTGATGTTCCGTCATTGGTTTCGTTATACATTTTTAATTACTTGCTGTCTTCGACTTTTTGTCTCGTTATACATTAAATTTGCTGTATTCGTAATTGGTTTTGTTATATTTTTCACTGAATATCATGCTGTCTTTTTCATTGGTTTCGTTATATGTTTTAATATAATGTATTTATAAGTTTTTTTCGTCATTAGTAGTATTTTAAGTTTTTACCTTCATGCTGTCTACGTTTTTTGGTTCGTTTCAGTTTTTTCGTCATTATTACTATTTCAAATTTTTTTCCCTTCAAGCTGTCTACGTATTTTGGTTCGTTTCAGTTTTTTCGTCATTAGTAGTATTTCAAGTTTTTACCTTCATGCTGTCTACGTATTTTGGTTCGTTTCAGTTTTTTCGTCATTATTACTATTTCAAATTTTTTCCCTTCAAGCTGTCTACGTATTTTGGTTCGTTTCAGTTTTTTCGTCATTAGTAGTATTTCAAGTTTTTATCTTCATGCTGTCTACGTATTTTGGTTCGTTCTAGTTTTTTCGTCATTAGTAGTACTTCAAGTTTTTACCTTCATGCTGTCTACGTATTTTGGTTCGTTTCAGTTTTTTCGTCATTAGTAGTATTTTAAGTTTTTATCTTCATGCTGTCTACGTATTTTGGTTCGTTTCAGTTTTTTCGTCATTAGTAGTACTTCAAGTTTTTACCTTCATGCTGTCTACGTATTTTGGTTCGTTCCAGTTTTTTCGTCATTAGTAGTATTTAAAGTTTTTCCCTTCAAGCTGTCTACGTATTTTGGTTCGTTTCAGTTTTTTCGTCATTATAAGTATTTCAAGTCTTTACCTTCATGCTGTTTATGTATTTTGGTTCGTTTCCGTTTTTTTTCTTCATTAGCAGTACTTCAAGTTTTTACCTTCATGCTGTCTACGTATTTTGGTTCGTTTCAGTTTTTTCGTCATTATAAGTACTTCAAGTCTTTACCTTCATGCTGTTTATGTATTTTGGTTCGTTTCAGTTTTTTCGTCATTAGTAGTACTTCAAGTTTTTACCTTCATGTTGTCTACGTATTTTGGTTTGTTCCAGTTTTTTCGTCATTAGTAGTACTTCAAGTTTTTACTTTCATGCTGTCTACGTATTTTGGTTCGTTCTAGTTTTTTCGTCATTAGTAGTACTTCAAGTTTTTACGTTCATGCTGTCTACGTATTTTGGTTCGTTTCAGTTTTTTCGTCATTATAAGTATTTCAAGTCTTTACCTTCATGCTGTTTATGTATTTTGGTTCGTTTCCGTTTTTTTTCTTCATTAGCAGTACTTCAAGTTTTTACCTTCATGCTGTCTACGTATTTTGGTTCGTTTCAGTTTTTTCGTCATTATAAGTACTTCAAGTCTTTACCTTCATGCTGTTTATGTATTTTGGTTCGTTTCAGTTTTTTCGTCATTAGTAGTACTTCAAGTTTTTACCTTCATGTTGTCTACGTATTTTGGTTTGTTCCAGTTTTTTCGTCATTAGTAGTACTTCAAGTTTTTACTTTCATGCTGTCTACGTATTTTGGTTCGTTCTAGTTTTTTCGTCATTAGTAGTACTTCAAGTTTTTACGTTCATGCTGTCTACGTATTTTGGTTCGTTTCAGTTTTTTCGTCATTAGTAGTTTTTCAAGATTTTATCTTCATGCTGTCTACGTATTTTGGTTCGTTTCAGTTTTTTCGTCATTAGTAGTTTTTCAAGATTTTACCTTCATGCTGTCTACGTATTTTGGTTCGTTCCAGTTTTTTTCGTCATTAGTAGTATTTCAAGTTTTTACCTTCATGCTGTCTACGTATTTTGGTTCGTTCTAGTTTTTTCGTCATTGGTAGTATTTCAAGTTTTTACCTTCATACTGTCTACGTATTTTGGTTCCTTCCAGTTTTTTCGTCATTAGTAGTACTTTAATGTTTTACCTTCTTGCTGTTTACGTATTTTGCTTCGTTCCAGTTTTTCGTCATTAGTAGTACTTCAAGTTTTTACCTTCAAGCTGTCTATGTATTTTGGTTTGTTCCAGTTTTTCGTCATTAGTAGTATTTCAAGTTTTTTACCTTCATGCTTTCTACGTATTTTGGTTCGTTCCAGTTTTTTCGTCATTAGTAGAATTTCAAGTTTTTACCTTCATGCTGTCTACGTATTTTGGTTCGTTTCAGTTTTTTTTCGTCATTAGTAGTAATTAAGTTTTTACCTTCAAGCTGTCTGTGTATTTTGGTTCGTTCCAGTTTTTTCGTCATTAGTAGTACTTCGTTTTTACCTTCATGCTGTCTACGTATTTTGGTTCGTTTTAGTTTTTTCGTCATTAGTAGTATTTAAGTTTTTACCTTCAAGCTATCTGTGTATTTTGGTTCGTTTTAGTTTTTTCGTCATTAGTAGTATTTAAGTTTTTTCCTTCAAGCTGTCTGTGTATTTTGGTTCGTTCTAGTTTTTTCGTCATTAGAAGTATTTCAAGTTTTTACCTTCATGCTGTCTACGTATTTTGGTTCGTTTCAGTTTTTTCGTCATTAGTAGTACTTCAAGTTTTTACCTTCATTCTGTCTACGTATTTTAGTTCGTTCCAGTTTTTTCGTCATTAGCAGTACTTCAAGTTTTTACCTTCATGCTGTCTACGTATTTTGGTTCTTTCCAGTTTTTTAACTGACAAGAAGAAAAAAAAACTTTTTTTTTCTTAATTAACATCTATTGGAACAAAATGGGGTTACCCCCCCCCCCCCCACCATAAAATTGAAGATAAAATCGCGGATTTTACGGAAAATATCAAAGGTCACCTTTCCACTGTAATAAATAATGCCTGTGTTGATCGATGTTGCTGATTGCAGGTGCACTCATCGCTTACAAGTCGTTTCTGTGACTTCGGCAATGACGAAGTTACCTCGTGCATAAATGATGACAAAACAAGATAAAACACGTGTTAAGCATGGATGTATACACCTCATGGCTTCGGACGGACACGTTTGGTTGGTCAGTTGAATGTTGTTTCACGATACATCAGCACAAGTTTGGTTGGTCAGTTAAATGTTGTTTCATGTTTCATCAGCAAAAGTTTGGTTGGTCAGTTGAATGTTGATTCACGTTTCATCAGCACAAGTTTGGTTGGTCAGTTGAATGCTGTTTTACATTACATCAACACAAGTTTGGTTGGTCAGTTGAATGTTGTTTCACGTAACATCAACAAAAGTTTGGTTGGCCAGTTGAATGTTGTTAAACGATGCATCAACACAAATTCGGTTGGTCAGTTGAATATTGTTTCACGTTTTATCAGCACAAGTTTGGTTGTTAGGTTGAATGTTGTTTCACGTTACATCAGCAGTTTATGGTACCCTATTTAATAACACGCGCATTTCTTACTTGTTGTCGAACGGGATCGAACCCACAGCGTTGAGACGACTTGAGTTTTTAAACCTAACGCCTAAATCCCTTCGACCAAACCGGTCCGGACAAACACGAGACGCAATGCAATACTGCTTTTGTAATATTTTGTAACAAGCAACTTCCATACCATACAAAATTGGCGTGGGTGAGCCCTTTGCTCACATTGTCGATGAAAAGTTAGATTTTACATTTTATAACTAAACTCAATAACTAAGTAATATTATTCTGTGTCGGAAATTACTTTTTCACACTGACAAATATATTGACTTTTTTTAAGATTAGAATCAAAGTTAATGTACCAATAGCCTAAAGGATATAAATAATAAATAAATAAAAGATATATATTCCTGCTAAAAATGCAAATTACAGTAAATCTTTTCACGTTAGCGATCAATCACCCCTTGTAAACGACGATAGAATTTTAACAAAGTATTTTAGTATTTCTCTATCGACTGAGTTAAATAATGATTATTACAGGTAGATTTTAATACAGGTGAGAGAAGTCATACGTTTTAGATGAGTAGAAGACATCTTGATTTTGGAACTAAACATAAATTTTCTCTTTGTCTCCATCTCTAGGAACAGGTAAGTTATTTATATCTAGTGAACCAGTAGTTAATACTGCTACATAAATATCATATATGTTCGATGGCGTTATATTATATTAGAAGTTTATATCTGAAAAAAGTAAGTGCTAGTTTGTAACCTGGTTAAACAAACACATTTTCACAATAAAAAGAAAAATAAGGAAACGGAGCTAGATAATCATTACTAGTGCTGTCTAGCAACTATCAGCCGGTATCTATCTATCTATCTATCTATCTATCTATCTATCTATCTATCTATCTATCTATCTATATCTATCTATATATATATATATATATATATATATATATATATATATATATATATATATATATATATATATGTATATATATCCTTATAGTCGTCATCTTTCTTTTCATTGTGATCGTCATCATCGTCAAATCTGCACCTCATAATAATAATAATATTTTATTTGAGAAAAAATATCTTGGACTAGGTCAATTTAAAACATCCAATACACGATAACTTTCATTTACATGTAAGTGACAATCAATTTGAATTCAGTACAGCAAACAAATAAAATTGATAACACAAAATAGTAAAACAGACAAGTTAATTATGACGTCACTAATTAAAAACATCTACATGTACGGTACATCCACTAACATGTCTACGTTGACAGAAGTCAAGCAGTTAACACCCTGTGGCGTTTTATCTTTGAACTTTTAAGTTAATCAAAACGTAATCTTTCACTTATAAGTCAAACCAATTGTCACAATGGTCATTGAAGTGTAAATACCATCATTATAATAAACTAACAATGTCAATTACAATGTTTATATACGGTTGATGTTTATTTTAAGTTTGACATGATTTGCACACTGATTAGGTTGTAAAAAGTCGAACTAATTTTATGGTTCTATATTAATTATCAATGATTGTAACATCATTCTTTACATTTTTTCAATGTCAGTTTCTAAGACATTACATAGTTAAGTTTAATATTTAATGTTGTATTTAGATTGTTAAGTGTAAATTGTTGAACAAGACAAAACTTTGCCCCATAAAACTTAATTTATTAACTGAGAAAGCTTATCCAGATATCAAACATGGAGGTTCTAACTACTCAGATCCAATAAGCGTTGCCAACATGTTTGCTGACTTTTTCACTAAAGTGTACTCTCCTTAGAAAACTCCCATTTTGATCTTGACTTTAAAATACAGATTGATTGTCAATTTAGTGAGATATTAAACCGAATTAAAAACAGTAATGAACTTTCGGGAGGTGATATTCGTGTCAGTGAAGTGAGTCAGTTGGATATATACCAGAATCTTGGCGTAAGGGTTTGATAATACCGATATACATAGGAGGAAATAAGGACAGATCATCACCGAATAGTTACTGTCCTATAATGTTGTTAATTAAAAATTTTTGAAAAGCTTGTCATGAACCGTATAAAAACTTGTGCATTCACACGTGATTTTCCAAGCTGCCACCAACAGGGATTCCAAACAGGGCTAAGCTGCATAAATGGTGTTTTTAATTTACAAGAAACTATATACCATAATATTGAAAATAATAGTAAAACCTACGTAGCCTTTCTGGATATCACTAAAGCTTTCGATACTGTGTGGCGTAAGGGGCTTTTAGTTAAGTTATAGTTAAGTTATTTAAGCTTGGTATTCAGGGAAAGCTTTGGTATTTACTCTATTTGTTTCATTGTAATACTGAAAGTGCAGTCATTGTTAATGGCACTCAATCAAAATGGTTCCCTGTAAAGCAAGGAGTTAGACAAGGAGGTGTTTTATCTACATTCTTATATCTTGTATTTATTGATGATTTATTAATCCTCCTTGCTAAGTCAGGTTTTGGTGCCAAAGTAGACTCCATACTAACCTCTAATCCTGCATTTGTGAATGACATTGCTTGTGTCAGTCTTTCCCCATTGTGCTTGCAAAGTATGCTTTATATTTGCTATAAATACTCTTGTAAATGGAGATTAAATTTCAGCGCCAAAAAATCTGAGGTTGTGGTATTTGGAATAAGCGAGCGTAACTATGAAACGCTGTCATATACTTGGAAACTCGGCAATGATCATTTGCAATTGTCATCTGAGTTTAGTCACTTAGGTGTGTTACAAAATGCATTTTTAAATCCAACTAAACGGATAAAGGAAAAGCTGGACAAAGGTAGAAAAACATTTTATGGATTTACCAGCCTTATAAACACAGTAAATCCATTGCAATTGGTGCTAACAAATCTATACAAAAAAGTGGTAATTCCAACAGCTCTATATAGTTTTGAAATGTGGAACAACCTTCGAAATTGAGATATAATTTCTATCAACAAATTTCAGCATTTGATTTGCAAAAATGTACAGGACTTAACCGTTTGATCTAGATCAGATATGTGTGGAAGTATGGTGGGGATACATAAACTGTCAGTGGAAATAGAAAAAACGTAAGTTAATATTCCTTGGGAAGCTTTGTAACTTGAATGGTAAAAATCTAACCAAAACATTATTTATATACAGATCATATACGTTTATCTGGAATACATCCAATAACAACTGTGGATTCATACAGGATATCTGGAAGATTCTAACAAAGTATAAGCTTCAACCGTATTTCGTTAGCTTTATTTAAAACCAGATTTTCCCACCAAAACATCATTGGAAAAGCATTATTAATATAAATGTTACAGCCATAGAATCAGAACAGTGACTCCTTCGAACAACTTCAGATACGAAGTTTAGCACCTTTCTTGACATTGTAAAGTCTATCCCACCAACTGTACTCTGGGAATCAGTCAAAACCGGTTGCAGCTTATTGACGGTTAAACTTATCGCGAAACTGTGGACAACAACACCCGTTACGTGGACTTACGTATTGTGATGTTTTTTCAGCATGCAACTTGCTCTTGCATAGCATTGTGTGACATGCATGAGTTCTTCTGGACAGAACTAACAGATCGGTTTGGTGTGTGGTTTAATGTTCAACTTCACAACCACACTGAACGTGAACAATATCTTCACCTTTTTGAAAAAAAAACCCTTTACAAAAATACAGACACGACGGAATGAGGAAGCTTCATTGTACTTTAATTCAGATATATACAAAACTGCTTAGCCGCTTATCACAGACTCCAAAATAAAATTTCATAATTTAGCTCGAAAGCCACATCTTCAGATACTAACTTAAACTAAAATTGTATATATGTTTATATGGCACGCTACATTTATGTTTAATTTGCATCCCTTAAAATTAATGTTGATAGTTAATTAAGTCATTTAATTAGTTATTATTGTTTAAAATATCTCATTGTATGAGGAAATCAATAAATAATAATTATTTTTAAATTGGACAACAATCGTTTATCTATCATTGTCTTGCTTACAACTTCTTATACGATCATAAGTACAAGCAAGCTGGTGGTAAGGCGCCGTAGATTCACAGTTTGGTTAATGCACTAATATATTGGCATTCAGTAAAACGTTAAAATGTTTTGAAAGATTTCAAATAAGGACGGTTAATTTTTTTTTCTTTTCTTTTCTTTTTTTTTTAAATCAGATGTTATAAACTTAATTGTTGCCCATTATAATGTTGTAAATTTATCAAACGTTTTCTTAAACACCTAAAAAATTAATTTTAAAAAACCCCTTCGACTCTTTGAAACAAAAGTTAACAGCTTTTTGTATTACTGTTATAAAGTTAAATTTCCTTTGATTCAGTTTGAGACGCAAACACCTGATCATCATTCATGAGTGGACGGATTTAATAAGAATCTGAATTGTCACTATTTCCTTTTGGACTGTATTTAATAGTTGTTTGAACTTTGAACCTTACAAAACCTAAACCTTTTACTCAACTCCGGTGTCTGCATATGATTTTTTAAGTTTGTCAGCAGAACTAGCAAGATCAAATAATCTTTTATTAAACATTTGACGGCGTCAGTAATGTTTGTTACAGCGCAATGATAGATTCCATTAAATTAATGAGGCATAAAGAAAATAAGATTACATTAAGATATTGCCGAATGTTTAACATTATTATACAAAATATTACCCACATTTGTATAGTGTAAGTGCAAGCGTACCAGGGGTTACTCTGTTATTCGCCAATTTAGTCAATTGCTAACTTTTATAATTTTCTAGCTCCAAAATATTCACTTCGGCTTATATTTGCTCCAAAATTTCCTACAATTTCATTGAGTTTTTCAGTTTATGTGTCTCAACTATTTGATATAAGCTGGCTCCAAAATATTTTGCATTTGAGTAACGTTTTGTCTCCTATGTTTCAAAAATCAGAGACAACCTTGGTGTACTAATTCTGAATTTTTACGGAAAAACCAGATAAAAAACCCGCAAATAAAATTTTCATGGAAAGAGACAGCTTATAATGTATGTCGGTTTTATCTGCAATAGTCGATAGGGAGAGAAAACCCTTTGGCTTTGAAATGAAAATTACATTTTAGCTTCCCACGTTCTTTTTTATTTTTCCAGTCTCAGTTCAGTTCATTTTATTTCGTTATTAATTAGTGACATTAAAATTAAAGTATTTCTGGCTATTTGATCTAAAATCTGTTCAAACAGTGGTTTTACGTGAAAAAGTCAACTTCAGATGGTATAATTTTAACATTTGATTGGGGCATGAGGGTACGTACGCAGGAGGTACTTAAAGAAATAATGAAGGTACGAAGGAGGTACTTAAAGAATTAATGAAATACTAAGTTAACAAATCATCATGAAACTGAGTTCTCGTTTTCTTTGTAACTTCCCAAAAATAACTTTATCACTATTACTTGGTCTACAGGTATATAGTGGAAGTTTAAAAGTATCTATTTCCA
>CM056607.1:40126023-40161498 GCA_029721355.1 Tegillarca granosa
AGAAACGTCATGTTAAATTTGCGCTTTTCTTGTGCTTTTCTTACCCTAATAGCAAAAAGGTAAAATTGTTTTTATCTTATTTACAATTATTTAAAGTTTTACAAAAAATAAATTTATCTTCTTAGTAGAAGAGTTTATTCAAACTTTGGATTGATTTATCCAGTCAAAAATATTTCACTTATATCGAGACGTCACCAGCTAAAGGTGAAGTAGCAGTACCTTTGCAGCGCCCTTAGGGCAATGTACAGGGAGGGTTCTTTAGCGTGCCACACCTGTCGTAACACGAGGCATCGGCTTTAAATGTCTCCTCTGAAGTACCCCCTGACATTTTTTTTCTAAATGGCGAGTGCTTGGTGAAGGAACAGTTACTTCCAATTTTCAAGTCTTGATCAGACCCGACCGGGGTTCGAACCCCCGACCTCCTACATAAGAAGCGCCTCACCGGCAATGTAATTTTTGTTGTTTTATTGGACAAGCCAAGGAAGTATCTACAAAAGAGTTTCCTTTTCTTTATTTTTTTCATTATTATTCCCCTTAAATTTGTTTTTATAGAGTTATGTATTATTTCTGCGTTTAACAGTAATGTCTTTATTTCGATTTAGTTGTTACACAGATCGACCAGTAAAAAAAATCTTAGCTTTCTCTGTTATAACTGAATTATATCATTGTCAAGCAAACAAACGACCCATACAAAAAAATCTGCAAGATAATTCACCGTATTAACCAATAAAAGTCATCGATTGTTTTTGCTTTTTACGATCTAACCGAGGTTTTAAGCGTTTTGTTGATAATGTATTTTACATGAGATGTTCCACAACATCGATAAAATCAATTAAACAAATAACTGAACGCCGTCTAATTAAAAAACCGAACGGCGTTTAATCACCATCTCGTTAAATCAAACAATCAAAAATATGTATTTGACACGGACAGTTAATATAAATACATTATTCATAATGGCAGTTGTGCTACAAATACAGAAACGTTTAATCAATTATTGACGGCGGATGGAGACAACTAGCCCGATATCAAAAGTTTATTATGAAGTGGAGTGTTTTCGGTACGGTACGGTAGGGGGTCGAGCTAGGTGAGAGAAACTTATGTCACAAGGGTAAATCGCCACTTTATGGAGCGGTAAAACTTCCATTTGTCAAGTGACAGACAGATTATTATTACGAGATGAATACATTCAAAAATAAATGATTGAGTTTAGAGTTGGTGATTTATAAGAAAAAAAACTTTACTTGTCTGTAGTCAAAGCAACCATAAAATTGCCAGAATAATCATAACCCCAAAGCCTCAGAATGCCAAGCATAAAAACTATTGTAAACTAATTAAAAATAGTGTGATCGTTTGTCTCTCATTAATACGTGGCTACCTCAAAGTAGACTTATATTTTGACTGAATATTTCAAAAGCTTTTCTTTCACGAATAATATCTGAATTTTGGTCAAAATAAAAACAAATTATACTATTGACAAATGTGTTGGATGTTGTAGCAATTACGCTTGTCCCAAAACTATCGGGTCAACGGTGATATTTATTTATTTATTTATTTATTTATTTATTTATTTATTATTTTAAAATATTTTATTTCAAGACCAAAGAATAGTTATTTATCAGATTCGTTTTTTCTCTTTCTTCCCTCTGAATGCTTACGGGTCAACTTGCATTAAAACGTGTTGACATGCGTACAATAACGTGAAACAGCTATAAAACTATTTCGGTTTAAATAGTTTAATGTTAACATGTCTGGGTGTAACGTTCGCCTAGAAGCTGTTTACAAAGAAAACAGTTCATCCCTCTAAATGATCAGACACGTGAATCACAGACATCGTGACCCCTTACTAGTAAAATATTTATTTCAATGTCAAGAATGCTTCAATCTTGTTAAAATTTAAGGCTCATTTTAAAAGTTTTGTAATTTTGTTTTAAGTATTTTCATATACCGTTTTTGAATTTTATCATTCAATGTATTGAAAAAAAATGGTATATGACAATAACATTTTAAAAAAGGGCAAATGACTGTATGTTAAGCCCGTTAAATTAGTTTCCGGTTGTAACACTTGAAGCTACATAGTCTGTTCTTGTCAGTAACCATGGTAACTATGAACAACAAATGAATAAATGGAGATAACTAGTCAAGTTAGACCCATCATGGTTATAAGTGACTGTCCTTAGTACTATTGATATCTCTAGAATTCACCTGAAAGAGCCACTTTACAGTATTTTATATCATCATTATCATCATCATCATCACCACCAACAACATGAACACCATCATCATCATCACCACCATCACCACCACCACTATCATCATCATCGCCACAACCACAACCGTCATCATCATCATCATCATATTCTTATCATCATCATCGCCACAACCATCAACATCACCACCACCACCACCATCACAACCAGCAGCAGCAGCAGCAGCAGCAGCAATAGTAAAGAATCGTGAAGAGTAAAATGAAAAAAATATCTTCCTGAAGTCTGTAATTATTTTGATCGTTATAAAACCCCTATCCATCAACTCGTGGCATCTTGACGTATAACACTCCTATTCTATTCATCGCAGTGTGTATTAGAGACAGAGCGTCCCCCTTTATAATCGGGTTGGTCGTGGGTTCGAGCACCAAGGCCGAGTCATACATAAGACTTCAAAATTTTAGAAACTGTTTCCTTGCTTGGCTTTTTTCATTTGGAGACAGAATATCGAGTGGTTCACCCGGCGTTAGTATTGTGTGACTGGGGGGGGGGGGGGGGGGGGTAGTAGTTTTCTTGTCTGCGGTGTTCTTACTCTATCAGCTTCACCTTAAGCTGCTTGTTCGTACAAGGCAGACAAGAAAACATGAACATGGTCTTTGATTAAATCTGGGAGAAAAAAATAGCAAAAATCGGTTTATATTTGTATTTTTATCTTACATGAAACCCACCCAGAATTTTTTTTCTGAACTGAATTATCTACCAGAAATTATTGTGTTCAATGAAGAAATTATTTTCATTATAACCAGTTTTAAAAACTTTTCACGTCAAAAGCGAAATCTGAAGATCTTTAAATTGTTTTAAACGAGATTGTAGAAACGAACTTGAAGTAATTGTATATGATATATAAGATAGTTTTCTTCTACATGACATTATCAGGCACTCACAAATCATAAATAAACAAAGATTTTATCATTCCAAGGATTTTTTTCCCGAAGTCTTTATGCTAGACATTTTTAATACTGGGTGGTAGTTATATAATCGCCCTACATCGAGTTTTCGCATTATGAAAACATTAAAATCTTTAAACTTACCAATAAACTAAGTTTTGTTTTCTGACATAAATCTTTATATGAACAAGCGGTCATTGTTTTCCATATCTATAGAGAAAAAATCCTTTTAAATTCCATTTTAAAATAGATTGTTGCATTTCAAAGGTTTTAAAAAAAATAAAAAAAAAAAAAATAAAATAAAATAAATAAATAAAAAAAATAAAAAATATGTGAAGGTTAAGTTGTTATAGTTATATGATAGTGTAAAGATATGCCAAACATTGTTAATTATATTTATAGTTTACGAAATGTGTACATATGGCATATATCAAAATTCAGCAGGTATTTGTTATATTTACAGAGATGCTTTATTAGCACTGATTTAAAGTATAAAACTTACAGTTTAGATAAGTTTCTGATGTCATGTGCAGAATTTTGAAATAGTTTGGTTAAAAGAATTAATTTCTGTACTTCACACTGATAATAAAAATAAAAATCATGCGAGAAGAAAACAATTGCTGATGCGACGTAAAATAAATTAAGCAACTATAACCCCCCCCCCCTTTTATTTTCTATTTATTTATCATTGTTATTTTTTATTTATTTATTTAATTATCCATTTATTTTGGCTTAGGTTTATTTATTACCGTCCTTAGACAGTCAGGAGCATTGATGACTAAATATTCTTGATCACGTGCTTCAGAATCACAATGGTTCTAACAACCTAGGCCCGCTCAGCGATTTTCTCTGAGCACTCCGATTTTCTCCGATACTCTATAAATGACCGGCTCGATATGGATGAGAGAATCTTTACTGGGGCGTAAACACCATTACTCCACACAACTCCTCAGCCGGTCGACCCCGGTGACTTTCAATCCCGTCACTTGATCATCCGAATGTCATTAGATTCGTGATTTTATGACAATTCAATAACATAAAGCCAATTCAAAAATATAATTCAATGTCCATAAAGTAGAAAGTAACGAAGATTTTAAAAGACTCCTACGCCACAGGTGTGATAGTGAGGGTTAGTTTAATTCCCAGTAGCATGTTTTATACGTAGAATCAACCATATTTACAAAAGAATAAAAAATTTCGCAAGATTGATCGGGTCAATTATTTTCACGGGTGACCTGTCCTATTCATTGGCCAAGTAAACATCCAGACAGTGAAATGTTATCATATTTTATACCTGTGCAAATCTGAGGTAGCGAGTTGGCATATATCTTAAGACAGGCTCGGTATTTTGCCATTTTAGTATTTATATTTTTTGATGATCTGGTTTCAAAGTTTTCGACATTTTAACAGGTAAGATAGATAATACTTTAAGATCCACTCAGTGATAAATCAAATTTGTTAGCCAGAGACAATAGTTTATTTTTTAACAATTAATTTCTGCCTTTGACCCAGGCGGAATGTTCAGCAGAGGTAGACGACGAGTACCCCTTAATGCTCTTCTATTAGCCAGACCGGTCATGATTCAAATGCTGGTTATATAAGTTGAATATGTCGAAGCGAGTCACTATTGAGAGAGAGAGAGAGAGAGTGTGTGTGTGTGTGTGTGTTTGTGTTTTGTGTGTGTATGTAAATCGATGTACATTGTGCTACACGCGCGGAAATACTCATGAATTCTATTTACAAAAAAGTTTTATGCGTTCGGACGACATTACACATATAAAGCGCGTTGGAATGTTCTCAAAATATTTTTTTTTTTAAATAAAAAATATAATTGTGCTTAATAGGAAAAATTACATTTTTTTCTTTATACATCGCACTTTCAAGTAGCCGATCGATGTTATGATAGTACTCCGGGGGCGTCACGATGGTCTTTTCGGACGAAAATGTATTTCACGTTATTTGTAAAAAACTTTATTGCATTTCATGAATACATTGACTTAACAGTTAATCCCCTAGTAGAGGCCAGTGTTACAGAGCTTGGGCTTATGGCAAGGCCATTTTAGTTATATCATGTTAATTGTTCTCGGGCAGGTCTGAGTATGACGATGTCGATGTAGTGAACTGCAACTGAATCTGGTAAATATTGTTTTCCGGAAAAAATACAAAATATATCTTTTTAAATTAATTAACATTATTAGAATAATCATTTACCAAATAGATAAATTGAAAATCACATTTTCGCCCCAACAAAGACATTTATCCCAATGCAATGGTTTTTGTTTTTGGTTTTTTTTTTTTTTTTTTTTTTTTTTTTTTTTTTTTTTTTTTTTTCTCCAGTAATTTTCAGAACGCCTTTCTGTCGTCGGTTTTTTAAATTGCTGTAAAAAGAACATTTTAGTAGATGATACAAATGCGTTTCTTTTTTTTTTTTTTTTTTTTTTTTTTTTTTTTTTTTTTTTTTTTTACAATGGATAAAGTGAACTCTATAACATTAAATAGGTTTAAACCCAAATTTGTTCTTATTTTATGAATAGAGAAACGACGTCTTGCTAATTTGGACTTCCAATTAAAATGATCCCCACTGAGGGGATTTGGTATAATTTGGATCCGGGTGAGTTTTTGTAATTATGATGGATGTTAATAATAATATGCTTCAAAAAAAAGGTGACCGGGTGTGTGAAACGTAATTATTCCCAATTAAAGTCATGTATGGGTCAGTGGATTTAGAATGACCCATGTACATGAATGAAGTAGAAATTAAAACTATATATATATATATATCACTGTTTATAAACAGCATATATAGACTTAAACTCATCAATGACAAATATGAGCTAATAAAATTTGATAATTAAAGGTTGGATGAGAGAGAGAGAGAGAGAGAGAGAGAGAGAGAGAGAGAGAGAGAGAGAGAGAGAGAGAGAGAGAATTTATTTTGACCAAATGAAAAACAACATTGGTCTATGGTCATATAAACACAAATTGTAAACTTAACTTATAACAAAATAGATTTTATCTTTGTGTAAATAAAGTGATGTAATATTTTTATACGATATAAACGCGGTATTCACGATTAATCTTCCTTAAATTAATTAAAATTCAAAAGAATAGAAAGCTTGTTATGACAAAATATTCTAAATTCAATTAATTTTTAACAGGTACTTGTAAAATTTTATTTTGATTAAATTATTCCCTATGGTCTGGTTTAAGTCTAGTGATTTACATTGAAATTGACGATAAAATAAAAATAAAAATCTCTGTCGAAGATTCGCAATTATAATATAAATTTTAAGTTAGATTCGTGATTGGAAGGTTATTGTGATCGGTGACAGATCTAGATCTAGAAGCACTTTGAATAATAAAAAAAATAACGAATGGATGAATTCAAATCGACTGATCGCCGAAAGAGTACTACATCTTTAGTTCATTCTTTATGAAAAAGTTCAGAGAGAGAGAGATAGAGATAGAGAGAGAGAGAGAGAGAGATATTCTGAGATATTACTGCATCTTTAACTCATTTCTATGACTTTTTTCTGTAAGTTTTTGACTTTAGCACTGTTGCAAGAGGTGACCCGTTAACCATTCTTAAAACCACCCCTCAGCGGCAAACTTAGAGTCATATATCAAATATCTAATATAACCTTCCTTAAATAATATTTTGGACGCAACATTTTTTCTACACCCACGGTTTTACACTTTACATAAATTATGTAAATAATCCTGTACAAAGTTATAAGCAATACCCCTCCACGCCTATAAACCGTATTGTATAAAATTAAGATGATTTGAAAACGTGGTATTATTTCAGTCATTTAAACGTAAAGTTGATACGAAAGATGAGTTATATATAAGCAGTTTTAATTGTTTTTAAAACTACTTAAGAATATTGAATATCATTGAGCGTTACGTTTTATTTCTTATAAAATGTTTATTATTTGGGCGGTAGCAGTGCTGTGTTTAACGAAGTATTTGTACTATAACTTTGTAGAAATTAAATAATCTATTACTCATCTCAAAATTCATAAATCAAGATTTTTTTTATTTTCATCATCCTTGATGAAAATACACAAATCCATATCGCCTGACCAAATGTAGGGCGAGAAGAGAACAGTTCACCATCCCTTACTTTCTGAACAACAGTTGGGCGAGAATACCAATTGTAACTCCCTTTCTACCACTGAATTATTTGTAAAATTAGTTAAAATTATTTTTCACAGAAATGTTAAGAATGGCTTAATTTCGTCATTTTTAAAATTCTTTTTCAGTCAAAATTATAATTTTGATGGTATTGTTATGTGCAAAATTTTGAATTTTTACAAAAAGAAATATGACAGTTGTCACAAATAAAATTCTTCCCATATACATTTTAATATGTTTGGAACTTTTAAACCAGTTGATGTTTAGAGAAAAAAATGACAGTCCTTATCAGTTGAACTGTAAAACTTGTAAACAGCCTCGTTATGAATTATTACTTGATGTGATGTCAAGAACCTTTACAGATTGAAATTAATTTATGCGTTAAAGATTTACACATACATGATGTGAGATTGTGTTGAATAGAAGGCGCGTTTCCGATAGACTTGGCCACCCAGACGGATATTAGTTTGACCTTTAACCTCTGTACTTTAAGCAATGCCATAGTGCTAATGAATATACTTGTAATCTCGTTGCAATGTCATCATCAGCATTAGAAAAGACATCCTTTTGCACCCGAATCAATGAACTGTTTTAAATGCTTTCTCTGTCATTGATTAATAATAGGGTAGTTTTTAGCTCAACTGGCTATAGCCAGCTGAGCTTATGGCATGGTTTTGCGTGCGTCCGTGCGTCCGTGCGTGCGTGCGTAAACTTTAATCTTCTCCTCTGAAACCACTGGGCCAATTGGGACCAAATTTGGTGTGGAAGGTCCCTAGGTGGAGTAGACTAAAGTTTGTACCAGGCGACCCCGCCCGACATCCAAGATGGCCGCTGTTACTATAAATAGCAAAAACACAAAAATAGCCATTGTTGATTCATTTTTTAATTGTTTTTGTTTAAATTGGAAATGTAGAGAGTAGATAGCGGGGCATTCAACATATAAAACGGGTTTTTCTGAGAAATTTTTCGTTGACCCGATTTTTACGAATTATGCAAATGAGGTGTAATATTTAATTAATTCTTTAAAAATCTTCTCCTCTGAAACCACTGGGCCAATTGGAACCAAATTTGGTGTGGAAGGTCCCTAGGTGGGATAGACCAAAGTTTGTACCAGGCGACCCTGCCCGACATCCAAGATGGCCGCTGTTACTATAAATAGCAAAAACTTATAAATAGCCATTGCTGATTTATTTTTTAACCGTTTTTGTTCAAATTTGAAATGTAGAGAGTAGATAGCGGGGCATTCAACATATAAAACGGGTTTTTCTGAAAAATTTTTCGTTGACCCGATTTTTACGAATTATGCAAATGAGGTGTAATATTTTATCAATTCTTTAAAAATCTTCTCCTCTGAAACCACTGGGCTAATTGGAACCAAATTTGGTGTGGAAGGTCCCTAGGTGGGATAGACCAAAGTTTGTACCAGGCGACCCTGCCCGACATCCAAGATGGCCGCTGTTACTATAAATAGCAAAAACTCATAAATAGCCATTGCTGATTTATTTTTTAACCGTTTTTGTTCAAATTTGAAATGTAGAGAGTAGATAGCGGGGCATTCAACATATAAAATGGGTTTTTCTGAAAAATTTTTCGTTGACCCGATTTTTACGAATTATGCAAATGAGGTGTAATATTTTATCAATTCTTTAAAAATCTTCTCCTCTGAAACCACTGGGCCAATTGGAACCAAATTTGGTGTGGAAGGTCCCTAGGTGGGATAGACCAAAGTTTGTACCAGGCGACCCTGCCCGACATCCAAGATGGCCGCTGTTACTATAAATAGCAAAAACTCATAAATAGCCATTGCTGATTTATTTTTTAATTGTTTTTGTTTAAATTTGAAATGTAGAGAGTAGATAGCGGGGCATTCAACATATAAAACGGGTTTTTCTGAGAAATTTTTCGTTGACCCGATTTTTACGAATTATGCAAATGAGGTGTAATATTTTATCAATTCTTTAAAAATCTTCTCCTCTGAAACCACTGGGCCAATTGGAACCGTATTGAGTGTGGAAGGTCCCTAGGTGGGGTCGGCCAAAGTTTGTACCAGGTGACCCCGCCTGACATCCAAGATGGCCGCTGTTACTATAAATAGCAAAAACTCATAAATAGCCATTGTTGAGTCATTTTTTTAACGTTTTTGTTCAAATTTGAAATGTAGAGAGTAGATAGCGGGGCATTCAACATATAAAATGGGTTTTTCTAAGAAATTTTCCGTTGACCCGATTTTTACGAATTATGCAAATGAGGTGTAATATTTAATCAATTCTTTGAAAACTTCTCCTCTGAAACCAGTGGGGCAATTGGAACCAAATTTGGTGTGGAAGGTCCCTACGTTGGCCTGACTAAAGTTTTTACGAGACAACCTTGTCCAACATCCAAGATGGCCGCTGTTACTATAAATAGAAAAAACACTAAAATTGCCATTGTAGATCCAATTTTCAACCAATTAAGCTCAAATTTGAAATATACAAAGTATATCATGAGGGATTAAACATATTTAACCGGTTTTGGTAGGAAATTTTTCGTTGACCTGATTTTAAAGAATTATGCATAAGGTATAATATTTAGCGAAATATTTTGAAATCTTCTTCTCTGAAACCACTGGGCCGATTGGAATGAAATTTTGTGTGAAGGGCCAAATGTCTGCCTGACTAAAGGTTGTACCAGGCAACCCTGTCTGACATCAAAGATGACCATCATAACTAAAAATAGAAAAAAAACAAACAAAAATGACCATAGAAAGTATACTATATGTTTTTTTCTGAGAAAATTTTTATTGACCCAATTTTCAAGAAATATGCAAATTAGTGTAATATTTAGTAAAAATCTTTTCCTCTAAAACCACTGGGCGAATTGGGACCAAACTTTGTGTGGAAGGTTCCTACACTGGCTAAACCCAGCTGAGTTTATGGCATAGTGAAGCATGCCTGCATGTGTGTGTTGCAAAGTAGGCTTCATTGAAGCAATAATGGTCATAAGCTCAATTTATTTCCCCTCTTAAGCTGATAAACCAATTATGGTAACCACATCACATTGTCTTACAGGCACCACAGTGGCCAAGTGGTCTTAAGCATTCGATGTTACGAATCATAGCACCTTTCACCCCTGACATTGTGCATTAATGCCTAGTGGGGCTAGCACTTCATCTTTGAAAGTTTGTCAGTTAACTTGCTGCTTGGTCATGGTTTTCTCCGATACTCCAGTGTCCTCCACCATTTCCAAAACTGACAGTCTCCATAAAAGTGAAATATTCTTGAGTTGAACGTTAAACAGCATTACAATCAAAAACAAACAGTGTCTTACATATGCAGCCAGTTGAGCATCACAGGCCCTATTGGGCCTCTTGTTTTGGAGGGGGGGGGGTAAATTGAACAAAATGGTTCTTCACAGCGGTTATTTGCATTGTATTGCAATGATTGGTTGGTTGCATCAGGCATCAGTGATTGGTTGTTTTCTATTGCTTCAAAAATTGATTGGTTGCAATTGTGTTGGTGACTGATTGGTTGATGGAAATGTGTTACATTGATTGGATGATTGACTTTGATGTCTAGGTGATTGAGTTGTTGATGTTGCTTTTTGATTGGATGGTTGCCTGGTGTTAATGATTGATTATAGGAATTCTATTGCGATGGTTTATCAGTTAATTATGCTTCGGTGATTGGCTTATTTGTTTGTTTGTTTATTTGTTTATTTTGGGGATATGGGGTTCATAACTTGGTATACTTATATATATTCAAGCAGCCTTTCACTAATGATTAACACCACAGAAAAGTTAGTAAAACCGATGCCGATCCAAACAAACGAAAACCTCTCACTTGACTTGACCAGAATAGAAAACTTACAGTGATAAGGTGACTCGATGTAGAAATTTACAATTAACAAACAAACGCTTTAGCCACTCGTTGTCCTTGCCTTCATACCAAGAGATGATGTATATATGACGTCATTAGGATATAAAGAATCGGATTTTCGGACAGATGCGTCCTTTTTATGTTTTATTAGCGTTGAATTATTAAGAGTATAAGTACTTGAATTGGACACTAGATGAAGTATCGATGATGTAATAGAAATTATCCTTATTGGTTGTTAGGGTTGTGATCAATTTTTGATAAAAAAAAATATGTCCTGGTCCGAAGGCTCACCGAGTCAGTTAATATCATAAATTCATTGAAAAAAAACAGAAATGTCTCCCAAAACCCGTGAATTTTGCGCTAGTCCATTGTAGGCATTTGACGCTTAAAATCTCCATTCGAGTCATTTGCATTAAGCCTTTGAGACCCTCATTTGATTCGCCGCAAGTCCGTTACAAGCATTCTGTCTTTATAAATCTGTTTTTATTGTCAAGCCTGGTATTGCTATAAGGCGAGACTTAGGTGTTACTTTTTCGGTGTCGGTGGCGGCGACGGCGTGTCAAAATGTGAAAGTTTATGTTGAAGTAATATAATTTATTTTCTACTCGATCAAAAACTAACCAGGCGAGACATATAAATCCGTGGAATTCTTGTTGGTTATAATTAGAAAATTTGCAAGTTCATTGTTGGATTAAGCGTAAGTCCACTACAGTATATGGTACATATATATTTATCTAACAGACTAATGTGAAGTGAATAGTATTGCTTACGGTCATACCTCACAGACCAACTGTTGCTCGTAAAACTTAAGATTGAACGGTTAATGTGAAAAATCAAGGGATACTCATGTATATGACTCTAAATGAATATCAATAATTAGTGATTAATCATTAGATAAAAACATGCTAATTAGGCTAAATATTATAATTCATTTCTATACTGTGAAAATAAACCACTTTATTTACGATCTACTGTGATAAATGTTTATTATTATTATTTATTATTATTATTATTACACGTATGCAGTAATTCGTAAAATACATTATTTCTCACTTTCACACCTACGCGAAGATTCAGACAAGTGATTTAAAACTTCTAGTGTTAAATAATCTTAATTTTTTCCCTGTTTCAATTTTTAAAAACCGCTCCTACTAATATGTGAATGGAATTTAAAAACGTTTAAAGATTACACACGTCACTTTATTGAAGGTTAATCATTTTGTTCATATAATTTTCCACTTATTTATGATATTTTTTATGCATTCTTCAAAACCGAATTTTCATTGATGTTCTGAAATTCCTATATAATAATCACAGTGCATGAATATTTTCGTGTGAGTCAGTACATGTTTGTAGAATGTGCATAACTAATAATAAGTCATCAAGTCCAGATATTTTTATCCCGATAAAATATAGTACCCTTCGTGACTAGTATTTGTCCGGACCGGACTATAGTCATGTGATCAGGATGAACTTACAATTTCCGGAACAAGAACAAAAGATGATATTGCGTAAGATGACGTTGTTCGTTCAATTGATGTCTCCTTCAGAGGAGACTTTGAAAACCGATGTTCTTAGTCATGGTAGGCGTGGCACGCTAAAGAACCATCCCTGCACATTGTCGTAAGCACACTGCAGAGGTAAAAGTTTCTGCAACTTCACATACAGCTAGTGACGTCTCGATAGAAGTGAAATATTCTTGACTGGGACGTAAAACTCCATTCAAATAATCTATCTATTTACCCAGCTAGAACAGTCAATAGACACAGGTGATGGGAGGGGGGGGGGGTAAAACACCTGATGTCTCAGTCGTAAGCGTCTAGTACATGTACTTTTAGTCTTTTTACGTTCCTAAGGCTCGTCCTAATAAGCCGATATGATCGGATTAACCTCAAAAGATTCAGGTCAAGGTCGTCTAACAAACAAAGCTACAGTAGATGTTTTGCCAAACGTTTCACCGCACCAGATTTATATCTGATATAATAGCTAATTAAGAAACATGTATACATCATACAATATAACAATAATGTGAAGATTTAAATTCATGAAGTTACAGATTTTATTGATAAAAATAATTAATATTCAAGATTTTTGAATTTGAGTTTTATCCTTAAATTACAAAAACAGTGTCACATTTCAGTCCTTTATCACTGTTTGAGACCAAGATAATTTATTATGTGTTGTTGGTTTTCATTTTTCTCTTTGATCATCAAGTTTAAAATTTCAAAGGTTGATGATTTCGACATCGTTAAATGAATCCATTTAGTCACTTCACCGGATCAGTAATCAAGGTCGTGTTCGTTAACCACTCGCGATTTTCTAAAATTCATATTTACCGGTTCGCTGACCAAGCTAAGGTCGTAATCATTTTCCATGTCTGATAGTAGTTTTGTAACCCTGTATCCTCTTTCAAGTACGCGAGTTTTTAGAAAAATTCCATTAAAATTGATGAAGTAATTATTTGGACATAAAATTGTTTGAAGTATCGTCTGCTTTGAATTATGAGGTTTAACACTTAAAACAAACATCTACTTTAACATCAACCGTGGTAATTTATATACTGAAATCATGATGATTCGGCGAGTGTGAAAAAACTTGTCAGTTCACTTACCAGAGATCGATGCGGATGGTTTGGTAAGTACTTCGGTTTCCTTCACCATTTTAGAGCTGACTGTCTCGACATCATTGAATTATGATGGGTGGGGGGGGACTACATTTCTCAAAACGTTATCAGTAACATGCAACAGTAAAAGTTGTAGCTTGCATACGGCAATATAATAATAATAATAATAATAATAATGATTGTGATAATAATAAAAATAAATAATTATGATAATAATAATAATACTGATGATGATGATGATGATGATGATGATGATGATTACAGTAATGACAATAATAAGAAGAATAAAAACATTGTGTGTTGTAGTTTAAAGCCTTTTTGCTAAACATATATGAATTAAATGAAAGTAAAACAAAATAACTTGAAGTAGTAATATTATTTTTAAAACACTTGTGTCCGGACAGACTGTACATTGTAATATATTATGGTTTATTAATCCATCACTCGGTTAGTTTTCGTTACCTTCAGTTTGCCTTTAAATTTTTAAGTATAACCTGACAAAATTTAACAATCCATGGGTTATTGACAGTAGATAAATTGTCTGATAAAAAAGTTACAAAATAAAAAAACAGCTGTAATTTATACGTTCTTTTTATTAAGTGTTTTTTTTAAGTATTTTTAAAATTACTTAAAAGTAGGACAATTACTACCTAAGAAATCTTTTTTTTTTTTTGTTGAACAGTTTATGTAGCGTTTAGGAATTGATTTTAATATTTCTTTACGGTAATGTCGTACAGCACGGAATCTTATAATTTTTTAGATGACCTGCATATGTACAACCTATTAAGACAGGCAATTAAACTATTTTCAGAGAGAGAGAGAGAGAGAGAGAGAGAGAGACTTAAGTTTCATGCAGCACTTGCAGATTTGCGATCCGCGGATTTATGGATCCTAAATGTAAATAACAGTACAGGCAAAAGTTTATCAATAAGCTGATGAATACCCCCCCTTCTCTCTCTCTCTCTCTCTCTCTCTCTCTCTCTCTCTCTCTCTCTCTCTCTCTCTGAACATAGTTTAATTGAATTTCCTCTCGAAAAAATATATTTTTAATATGACATGTGTTTGATTTTGCAAATAGGCCAACTAAAAAATATCAACAAGATTGATACGAACAATAAGAAAGAACGTACAGATTTTTAAATGTGTAAAAGTTGTATTTGAAATTCACGCGTTTACAATTTTATAACAAGTAATCAGTATGATTGTAAGAGCTCAGACAAAATTTAAAATGTGTAATTTAATCCCTTTTATATATATTACATAATTTGATTTCACGTCCTTAAAATTTTAATGATTTTTCAAACAAATCTTACATTCCTTTATGTTTAAAACATGATTTAATTCCTACAAACCTGTAGCCATTATTTGAGAACGGATTGAGAATGTCTGTGAACTCAGAAAAATAAAAAATCTATATTTTAAAAGAAATTTCTGAGATCGAGTAATATCTCAGTTTTAGTCCGAATAGATGGAAGGCATTGTCTGTTAAGGTTTAAAATGAATGTGAAACTTTTCTTTACAAAACGGGAACTTAAATCATAAGAAAAATAACGTGCAACCTGTATTTTTATTTTTAAATAAACATTTTAAACCACTTAAACTATTGTGTAGGTAAGTGTGTTTGTATATTTTTTAATCCACGCATAGTAGGTAAAATTATGTCTGTTCAAATTTCAACAGTTTGCAATAATTTTTATTATAAAAGAAGAGAATTTTAAAATCTTTTTTTAACATAAAATTTTTATTTGCTTTCGAAACATTTAAAAACACGAAAATGTGTCACTTGAGTGTGGTATATCAAATCAGTTTATCATAAGTAGAAGAAACAACGTTTGGTATACTTTTTTCGAAACGAACTTATTTGAAATGTCAAGACATTCTTAAGCTATTTATTAAATTGATCTATAGAGAGTAAAAATATTCGGGTTTTTAAGTGTCAAATCATCCTAATATTTTGAAATTGAATGTTCGAAAAAACAAGACTGCAATGGATTTTAATTAGCTTCTGTCTGGATAAAGAAAGGTTTTGATTGGCTATTGGTAGGACAAAGCAAGGTTTTGATTGGCTTCTGGCAGGACAAAGCAAGGTTTTGATTGGCTTCTGGTAGGACAAATCAAAAGTTTTAATTTGATTCTGCCTGGGCAAAAAAGAAAGAGTTTTGATTGACTTTTGCACAGATAAAGCAAAAGTTTTGATTGAAATCTGCTTGGACAAAGCAAAAACTGTTAAATTGGGCCTGAAGGTTTTGTCTGAAAAGACATAAAGTTTGCATTGAATTTAAGTCACATCTAAAAAATAGAGAAAATTATCGCGTTAACCTCAAGGCTGAAACCTTTGCCTCTTTGTGGCTTACTTTGATCAGTCACATTAGTATTTCTTGATTTGTAACTCTGTTTGTCAGAGCGATGCGGCATTTAAATCGAATGTCTGTCATATAGTGTTTACAAAATCTTTTATGTGATGAAGCTTAACAAAACGAGTTTCTTTGTAAGACAAGCTTCGCCGTTTGTCTGTCGGATCAGCTACGCTGTTTCTCAGTCAGACAAGCTGCACCATTTCTCTGTCAGATTAGCTACGCTGTTCCTCAGTCAGACAAGCTACATCATTTCTTTTGTCAGACCATTTATGCTGTTCCTCTGTTATACGAGCTACATATTTGTCTGTAAGACAAACCATGCCGTTTCTGTGTCAGACAAGCTATTCCGTTCCTCTAAAATGTCTCTGTCAATCAAGCTATACCATTTCTCATACAAATAAGCTACATCTTTTCTCTGTCTAAAACAAGCTTCATACTAGTCACTTCATTCCCCTGTCAGACCTCTAACAAAAGCTGATATCTTGCACTTAAACTTGTACTACTTTATGATTTTAAAATGATTTTTTTCACTTTTTGGTCTAAATTCCTCTTAACCAGACATAATACATACTGTTCTTGTCGCCCACATTTTTTGCCTTTGTTAAAGACTTGTCATTGTTATATAAGTTGAATACAAACCGGTTTGATTTTAATTTGACGCAATTAATACATGTCATACGACCTTTAATACTGAATGCTATTTAAAATTTCCGATTTCAAATTAATTTAATTTTATCAGTTAACTTTTCTTAAGAATATTACATAGTCACGGAGATCATAAATTAGTGTCTTTAAAAATAATGCAATTTTTTTGACAGCAAAATCATTTTAGATTCATTTTACAAGGTAAAGTTCACGGCATATTTATTTAAGGTGATACCGCAGAACGCCCCAATTCCATATACGGTTGTTAACATCTGTTAATAAGGATGCGTTGAGCAAGTTGTTTGAGCAATCTGTTATTTACTTTAACAATGAGTAAGGCGCTGTAACAGTTAGGCGCTTTACAATGAAGCGTTCTGTTAGGCGCTTTACAATGAAGCATTCTGTTAGGCGCTTTACAATGAAGCATTCTGTTAGGCGCTTTATCAATAAGCTGTTGTAGCAATCTGTAATTAGCCGCTTTAGCAATCAGTCAAGCACTTTACCCAACTGTTAAACGCTTTGATAATCACGTTCTTGTCTTGCTTGCTTGTTTCGCTCCTTTTCTTTTCTTGTTGTTGTTGTTGTTGTTGTTGTCTATATCGGAAGCCAAGTGCACTTTTTCAGCTAGATATCAATTTTTTTATTTTAATAAGACAATTTTATTTATTTTTCTGTTTAGTTAGTTTTTATTATTCACTTCAATTTGTCTAGAAAATACTAAAAAAAAGTGATTAAAATATTATAAATGTGGTTTAATACTTCACAAGTTTATAAAAATAGTTTGATTTATTGCTTCTTAGTGAAGAATCTTTGTTGAGTATTACATAAAATATTTCATAAAGATGAATTAAAGGAATATTATGGTTCGAGGAGAGAGACATGTGTGAAGTTCGCTGTTAATAATAATTTAATATAATATGTTAGGTAATGTATCATTCGCAGATGATGCATGATGAAAGTTTCCGCCCATACAAAATATTTTAAAAAGTTGAAAATAGGTAGCCTACCTGGATTATCCTGGTGAGGGCGGGCCTGAAGTTTTTTAGAGTATGTTAAACTTTCTCCAGATTATAAAACTGTGGCTTTTTTCCCCTACATTCTCTCATTGTTGATTTAAGCCATTGTAATATATATACATCTATTTGTTAGTTTTATTTTGGTCTTTATAATGTTATTTTAAATTTTTGATTTTTTAATTGTAGTATAACAATGTCATATACCACTTTTTGAATTAAATCATAAAAATAAATTCAAAAAGGGGTATATGACAATAAAAATGGATAATGTCCCCAATAAGCATTATTTAGATCAAAGGTACAAATTTCCTAAGAGTACTATTATGAAAGTCCTACAACAGCTGAACAATAAAATGAAGCAACAATGTTCCTTTGGATTAAACATTTGTCAATTTTTAATGCTTGAATGTCGACCAGAACGGTAATAAATATAAACGACCCCCCCCCCCCCCCCCCCCGTTATACCAAAATTTATTGCATTTATTGCATTTCTTTACCATATTAAACTGGTCTAACGGAATATTTCCCTGATGGAATAATGTATTAGGGCTATATAAAGAGTAGTTCTTCTCGTTAATTAGTGTCATCTGTAAAGGACACAGCTAGAGTGTACTAATTCAACCTATCATGTAAGGTAGTGCCTCTTACCACTAAGGTTCAATTCTGGGACAGATTCTAGTGTAAGAAAGTTTATTAGTTCTCTTGACGAATGTCGGAGATTTATCCGGGTACTCCCGGTTTCCTCCACTATCTTAGAACTGACCGTTTTGATATAAGTGAAAAAAATCTATATATAAACCACATCGTGTATGAAATTTATTCGGCAAGTTTTCAAATTTCAAATGTTTTTAGTTTAGGTGGTGGGTCACTGAATCATTGTATTTGAACTGTCTGTATAACGATTGTGAGGAATACAAGCATCAACCATTTACATAATAACTATATAACTATAACTAATAACTATATAATAGTCATTTTAAACTTTTATTTTGATTGGAAAAGGCTAAAAATTTCGAAATCACGAGCGATTATGTATATTCCGATAATGTCTTTTCACATATTTGACATGGAATGTATTGCATTGGTGGATACAGAAAAAGTTCTAACAAAAGTTTTAAGAGAAAAGTGTGTGTGTGTGTGTGTGTGTGTGTGTGTGTGTGTGTGTGTGTGTGTGTGTAAAGTTTTAAATAAAAGTTTTAGAAGACTGTTCTAATGTATGGAAGTTATTCCAAATAAAAAAAATTAATAAAAAATTAATTAAAAAAAAGTAAATGGCACTGTTCTTTGCAATTTAAAGCTTGAGATCAGTACAAATACTCTCTCTCTCTCTCTCTCTCTCTCTCTCTCTCTCTCTCTCTCTCTCTCTCTCTCATAAAATATTTTATTTACGTTGAAAACTTATAAGGAAAAAATACCAAAAAAAAGTTTTACAAAGAAAACATGAAATTAAAACGCAACACTTAATACCAATCTGACACGCAAACATGTTTATATATATATATATATATATATATATATATATATATATATATATATATATATATATATATATATATATATATATATATATCTTGTAATGTTAAATTAAGCAGACATAATTCATGTATAACACAACAGTTCATGACCGGCTTAACAAGTATTCTTGTATCAGAATAAGGTTTTAAATCTCTTAAATATATTCTTATAAAAATTTAGATAATAAAAATAGAATTTGTATCTATAAAACCCGTAAGAAGCTACTTCACCTGTAATGTCTCCTTTACCTTTTAACGAGGATTGGATTAAGAAAACCTCGGCAGGTGATTATGTAAAAATGTTTTTATAAAAATGATGAATAAGAGATGTTACGTGGTTATACTGAAAATTTCATGTTTACCATTGTGGATGTGTTGAAAAAGTAAGTTAATATAAACTATGATCGTATAGCGTGGCTCTTAACGGGATATAGTATGGGGGACACTGTAAATAAAAGGCCTCCAAATTTTTGGGTTTTGCGATAAAATATGATGTGTAGAACGTTTTATATAATTTTGTAGCCGATTCAGTTGGAAGAGTTCTTACTTCGGGAATGTGGATCTTCGCATCCTGCTCGGGTCTAACCAAGACTTTAAAAAGTAGAAACTGATTTCTCGCCCTGGATTTGTTTAGAAATAATATTATTCGTCGTTCAGAAGGCGCTTCAAAAACTGATGCTCCATACAACGGAAGGCAATCTTACCTTGAGAAATCTTCCTAAATGTTGCCCTAAGCACACTACAAAGATAAATGTTTCCAGTTACGCTCTGACAAAGTAAAATATTCTTCACTGGGGCGTAAAACCCTTTTGAATTTATCAACTTTCATTTCTTATACATTGTATTTATAAAGAGTGTTCACTGTAGTGTGTAATCTACACGTGTATCTATATTGCAATGTTCCCTGTAGTGTGTAATCTACATGTGTATCTATATAACAATGTTCTCTGTAGTGTGTAATCTACATGTGTATCTATATAACAATGTTCCCTGTGGTGTGTAATCTACATGTGTTTGTATATTACAATGTTCCCCGTAGTGTGTAATCTACATGTGTATCTATATTACAATGTTCCCTGTAGTGTGTAATCTACACATGTATCTATATTGCAATGTTCCCTGAGTGTGTAATCTACATGTGTATCTATATTACAATGTTCTCTGTAGTGTGTAATCTACACATGTATCTATATTGCAATGTTCCCTGAGTGTGTAATCTACATGTGTATCTATATTACAATGTTCTCTGTAGTGTGTAATCTACACATGTATCTATATTGCAATGTTCCCTGTAGTGTGTAATCTACATGTGTATCTATATAACAAAGTGTGTACAGCAACTTTACGTGTATGTCCCTTCAAAGCCGCCGTACTTCTACACGTTCAAAATACATATTCATCACACAAAGAGTTCTTCTTTGGTCTACATCTACATGTGTAAATGACTTTGACTTTCCTTCTTCGGGTTATACAAGGTTTTTCCCATGCTGCCTTATTATGCAATAACAACTACAACTGTATGTATAATGGAAGGTGACACGACAGGTATTATTCATGGTTTTAACACTTCTCTACTTGTCAGGTAAATTAATTTGTCAGTAATTTTATTTTTATTTATGTTTATGTTGATGTGACTTTGTTGAACATTGCCTAATGATGTTTATTTTTTGTAATGTTCGTTCTCTACATTTGCTACTCTCAATATTTCAGTCTCATTTTGATGCGACTTTGTTGAACATTGCCAAATGATGTTTATTTTTGTCATGTTCGTTCTCTACATTTGCTACTCTCAACATTTCAGTATCATTTGGATGTGACTTTGTTGAACATTGCCTAATGATGTTTATTTTTGTCATGTTCGTTCTCTACATTTGCTACTCTCAATATTTCAGTCTCATTTTGATGTGACTTTGTTGAACATTGCCTAATGATGTTTAATTTTTGTCATGTTCGTTCTCTACATTTGCTACTCTCTCATTTTGATGTGACTTTGTTGAACATTGCCAAATGATGTTTATTTTTTGTCATGTTCGTTCTCTACATTTGCTACTCTCAACATTTCAGTATCATTTGGATGTGACTTTGTTGAACGTTGCCATATGATGTTTATTTTTTGTCAGCAAAATTTCAGTCATTTCATTACATCAACCGGGGAAATCTTATTGTTAACCTTGGAAGCTCAATGTTTTTTTTTACAATATTACATATGCAGAACTGTACTTGAGTAATTAAAGTTTTTAAAACTAAAACTTATAATCCTTTATTATTATACAATTTTTATCTAGAGGAATGGTGTAATTGTATTTTACACCCCCTCCCCCTCGTTAAATTTTCTTTTAATTGTTTTGAAGCCGTTATTGGAGAAAACCACCAACATTCGACAAGCTAATTGATTAACTCATACAAACATGTTTATTACAAGCTACGCTTTAGAAAACTTGACCACCGATGTATTGAAAATTTTATTATTCATTGAGGACTTTGTCACGATGCACGAAACAACTTCACACCTCCAGTACATGCAGGGAATGCTGAGGTCTTTAAAGTATTGTTTCCCTTATGTTTTATTATTATTATTATTATTATTATTATTATGTAATATTTTGTTGTAATAAATTAAGTGCCTTTTCTCTCAATTAGTCATATAATAACTAGTGGTCTCATACTGTTTTATGGTTTCCATATTTATAATAATTATTGTTGTTGTTGTTGTTACTATTGTTGAGGTATTTTTCTCTTGGGTAAGTCAATGTTTTGGTTTATTAGGTAATGTTGTTGTTGTTGTTGTTGTAGTTATCGTTGTTGTTGTTGTTGTTGTTGTTGTTGTTCCTATTGTTGGGGTATTGTTCCCTCTTTGAAGTCAATGTTTTGGTTCTTTGGATAAGATCCCTAGTCGCTAGTTAATAGCTAGTTGTCTCATTTGTTTCATTTTAATTTTTTTTATTTTACCCATTTGATTATGGTTTCATCGGTTAATATCAGTCTTTTTTGTACATATATTTCGTCCTATTTAATAATCTCAGTTTAAGCTGAACATTTGGTACAACATCAGAGAAATACTTATTTCAGTAATGGAACTAAAACACTTCACAAATATATTATATAAATAGTTTCGAAAACCAGTTGAATGGAAACTTGAACAATTCCATTTAAACATTAAAAATATAGATTATTTTAATTCCCTACTTCTGTGACATGGTCATGCGTGAATACTGACACTATAAAAAAAACCTTACCACTGAATAGTGGGTCTAGAGTCGTCAGACGTAACACAGATGTGTTCATGGTGTTATACAGGGTTTGCTTTAGAAATTATTTTAAAAACAGAAAATTACACAGCATTTGATGGAAATGTAAGGAAATTCTGAATATTAATCGAGGTTTGTGTGTTGAACAAGGAGTTAAGGTGCAGAAGTACTAAGTCACACATTGACGTATGTCTGGATAAGTAAAAAGTTTTAAATGTATGGATCAGCTTTTAAAAATTTAATTTTTTTTATTCTAATTTTGTCCTTAATTAGGCCTCAAATTTTAAAATTTATCCTTCTTGTGTAAGAGGTACTTACTTATATGTTAAAAGAATGAGTCTTAAAAAGTACTTAGGTTATTGTAAACCGGTTCTCCACAAGATTGACACTATGTTAGCACATATGTATAGGTTGTGTTTATATTCATTATACAACATACAAGCATGCGTTAGTGATATATATATATATATATATATATATATATATATATATATATATATATATATATATATATATATATAAAAACGTTTTATAAACAAACATTTATATATGTATATAAAGTTTATATAATGTTTTTATAATTTTGTTTCGTTACAGGGTGTTATGTAGTTAATGATAACAGAGGGGAGAAGAAATCTCTGACAAGATGATTCATTGCTGAATTTTGCCCTAGGTGTCACGGTTCAAGGAATTATAGCTGTTTTAGAATTTTTTTCTAAAAAAAAAATACAGAAAATCAAAATGGAAGGAACACATATGGAGAAAAAAGTGTGGTATTTAGGAACATGGAGAGATGACATTATAGGTGATAACATAATTAAAAGTGTAGCATTGCATGTAAACTCTAACAAAGGATATAAAGTTAAACTGGATCTGTCATATGACGGAATGAGGGTCGTCAAATCTAATGTAATTCAAGGAAAGGTAATGACTGATTATATCTCTCTAACTAACGTACACTTCGTTACTGTTAATCAGTACAGTCCCACGTGTCTCTTGATTATAGCCAACGACACGAAAAAGAAATACAAACTACTGGCGTTTAAATGTGCTAATGCTTTAGATGCTGGATTGTTCGTTGGTTGCTTCAGAGATTTGAGAAGACGTGTTAAAGTTGGAGAGGGTTACCACGTTGAATCAAAATCTCACGACGGAATAAATTGGACTTTGAGATCTAAAAATGTCCCGGATGATAAGAGACAGTTGAGTAAGTTGGTTGATGTCAGCGGTGGAACAGCTGTGGTTCAACAGAATGGATGGGTTAATGGCGGCGATGTGAGACATTCAAACAATCAGCAAAACGGAGCAAAAACAACCGAGAAAACGGTTGTAGCTTCAGTAGAAATTAACCAGCATGCATCACATTCACGAGCAAGCAATTCCCCACGCGAAAAAGTGATCCGCGAGGACAAATATACAGAAGGTAAAGTACAACATAATATTGGTATACAAGCCGCCGGATATCCGGCAGACGGCATGCAGGACAATATGTCGGTGTCTTCCGATTCATCTGCTCTTCGCGAGGAACTGGATTATTTATCACATGAATTAAGAGAAATCAAATTCATGCTAGAAAAATCAACAGGAATAAGTACCTCAGAGTATCAACAGGAAAAGAGAAATGTAGACACGAACAGAAAGACTGAAATTGTGGAAAATAAACATGTGATCAAAAATAACGAACCTAGTTCACCAACCGATAGTGAAGTTAGAAATGCTCTTGATCCAATCGATGCAGTGGTTCTGGATGAGGAGGATGATTCACCAAGAGAGAATGAAGAAGTAGTTTTGAGAGCAGTTAGGGGAAGAAATCCCGAAACAATGGGCGAATCTGTTCACGCCTCAGTTCCAGATTTTAGGAATTCAGTTGCTAAATCTGGACCAAAGGATATATATGTGAAAAGGCAAGATAAACCAAAGGACACATCTGGTCCAGAAATCCTCCGCGCTAAGACAACAAGCTACAATAGCTGGAAAAATGAAGTTGTGATGCGAGGTCACGTAAGCGGACGTCAGATGCGTCCTCGTACCGGATACGGAAGTACTAGTAGTTACTATAGCTCCACAAATGGTAGTATTCACGGAAGTCTGAGAGGATCAACGGGTCATGTTCACTTTGTACAACCTGGTACCACTGGAGGTTCAGTGAAATTAAAGCCAGTTCGTTTTTCGACAACGGTTCAGAAACCAATTGAAAAAGTTTATCAAAGGCCCCATTCGGTTCACGGATCTGTACGCGGTTCTATTACGTATCGACCAAGGTCTGTCCAAGGACAGCCCATACAAACACTTTCTATCTACCAGCCTGTCAAAGGTACGGACATTAATCAAAATCACATCAATGGTCATGTAGAAGTGAAAGATCAAAATGGAGTCGAGATCCCAACATTCTAATATACAGGATTATGCATTATGATAAAAACGTAAATATTTCTTGCAAATTTATGTGTAAAACGTCATTAGTGTTAGCAGATTTACGTAATAACGTCAAACGTTTTTGTCGGTTAATTTGCATATATTATTTTGACGTTTATAAACAATGTTGTGTTTTTGAGTAAAAAATCTTAACAGAGTGGGATTTTAAAACACAATAAATTTTCCTCTGGTTAAAGTTGTTTAAGTTGTTCATCTTTACATCGTGACGACTATTGTATATATTATAAGTATTCAGTGGAATTTGTTATTTGTGTTCTGAATATTAAGTACACGAAGAATGAAATCTAAACAAAAACACTCACAAGGTGGCATTGTTTACTGCTGATCAGAGATTAAGTACGGCCATTAAAATGTGGTAATGATGGCTATCTGAGATCATGAAGGGTGAATAGAGATCGCTCAGTGGTGATTAAAATGGATTTATTTACAAGGTGTAAATTGTTAGATAAACAACAAGTTAGAATTTAAATTTATGAGAAGATAAAGTGGTTATTCTATTTAAGTATTTTGTATTTTTTTTTTTTTTTTTTTTTAATTTATTGGATTATAATTTGCATATTTTATATATCAAAAGATGGCCTACTTTATATTTATATTTTGTAATTTTTTTTTTAATATGACTTCAAAGGACCTAAATTTGCATATTTAAAATATCAAGCGGTGACTACATATAGCTATATACATTTTGAATTTTGAATTTTGAATTTTGTTATTTGAATGTCTGATTTCAAAGGAACTTGATCTACATATGTATGATATCAAAGTTGAACTCGCCAGTTTCACCTTTCACTCAGTTGAGTGCACATTCAACTCAAATATTCCAATTTTCTTCAAATAAATATTTCCAAAATTTTTACATCTTATGAGACAGTGTTATTGTTTTGTTAAAAAACCTAAACTAAACAAAAATAACATTAGATTTTCAATTTTGACTGTCTTAGGTCTTAAAAATTGACATTTAAATATTCCCCAATTTGAGTTGAGTGTATACTTAGTTGAGTGAATAGTTGTAGATCTGGGACCTGGTTTGTACGTGTCAAAAAGTTTTACAAAGATTTTTATTTTATACATAAACTTAAAGTACTTATAAGGAAATGGAGCTTTGTCAGGGATTTTTTAAAGATGGAATTAAAAAGTTTTTTTTTTTCCTTTTAATCGACAAACTGAGAATAAACTGTATTCAAGACCATATGACATAGGTTGTAAATCACTTCTGTTTTGTTTTACAATATATGTACTTTCCATTAATAACGATAAACATTGGTTTATTTACAACGAAAATAACTAACGCAATCTAAACCTAACATTCTACACGTGTTGTTCTTGAAGCAACAAATGCCTGATTTTGGTTTGTAAATAAGCCAATTTTTTTTTTTTTTTTTTTTTTTTTTAATTCTAGACTTTTTTGTCTTTTACGTATATTTTACAGTCTTTAAATCTTGACAAAGAAATTATAACTGCATTAAACTTAAGTAATGAAATGGGTAATCGACTTTTTTTTCATAAAGTACATGTTTTGAAAATCACATTGTGATAGATTATTATTGATATTATTTTAATTATTGAAGAATCGGTTTATTTTTAGTCATGAACGTTACAAAGCCAGTTTCCCCCCTACCTCATATTGTGCTTTACATATTTATTTACTTTGATCACGAAATACAACATCGCAAAAAAAAAGCTTAAACGAATGTTTGACATGTTTGTGTTTTAATTTCTTTTAAGAAAATTTTGACCCATTGTCTATAGACTGCGGACACTTATATCCAACAGTCTTTAGCCAATAGAATGTTTAATACTAGAGGAATTTCCACACACACACACACACACACACACACACACACACACACACACAACAACAACAACAACAACAACTAGGCACTTAATAGCTTCGCTTATATATTATCAATATATATATATATATATATATATATATATATATATATATATATATATATATATATATATATATATATATCCCAACGTTAACTAGTCGATAAGACGGACCTCTTCATCGTTTAGACCTTTGGTTTGAAGGCCGGCTAATATTAGATGGCCTTATTTGTCGACAGCAGCCTTTTGTTCTGAGGCCGGTTGAAATCGCATGTCAAACTTTGCCGGCAGCAGCCGTTCAAGTGGAGGCCGGCTAATATTGCATAGCCCTCTTTGTCGGCTGCAACCTTTTGTTCTGACGACGGATAATACCACGTGACCTTCTTTGTCAGCAGTAACCTTTAGCTCAGATGCAAGCTAATTTGGTCTTGTGGCCGGCTATTATAAAATGACCACCTTTGTCGACAGCATCCTTTTATCTTGAGGCCAGCTTATATAAGATGGCCTTCTTTGTCGGCTGCAGCCTTTGCTCTTCTGGCTGACTAATATTACATGACACCCTTTGTCGGCAGCAGTCTTTGGTCTTGAGGTCGGCTAACATAGCCTTATTTGTCGAGTGCAGCCATTGGTTTAGAGGCCAGCTACGTTGACTGCAGCCATTGGTATAGTAGAAAAACATAAAAACTTGAAACATAAATGAAATACATGTGTATATTGTGTATAAAATACTGAATATTTATCAACTACAACAAATAATTTTCATTTTTATAAAATAACTTCATAATAAAGGTATCCGTTAGTAGTATTTGCTCTTTTGGGATACTTGCCCTTTACATTTTGGATATTTTCTCTTTTTGGATATTGCTCTTTTGGGATATTTGCCCTTACTGTTTTGATATTTGGAAAAATTTGCCAATTGTTTAACTTTGAGCTTTTACATGTATATTGGAGTATCTATTTCTTTTTTACTTTTTATCATGTTGGACTTTATATACAAATGTACATTGTGGAATTCTTTGTTAAATTATTAAATTTATTTGTATTTTCAACTTTCCACCCTATCAAAACGAAAGGGTCAGATTGCCTTCCATTGGGTTAAAACCATTTTTTCTTTTGAACTGCCGCTTAATAAAATGTTTAAATTTTCTATGCAGAATTTATCATTGATGACGTAGGTGTCGAGGTAGAATTTCATTTCCTGTGAATTTTAAATCAAAAACATATAAAATGGTATATCAACACCGGATAATTCAGAATTGCGGTTATAATACAAAATGTTTCCGAATGATCCCTAACACGTCAGCCATCACATCAACCCTACACGTCAGCCATGACATCAACCCTAATACGTCACTCCATCACGTCATCCCTAACAACACGTCATCTTATCACGTAACACCTGTAAGTTCTGATATAATATTGTCTTGTTATATAGCATAAGAAATGTTTGTCATGCACTATATTTCAATACATAATTATTAAAAAAAATAAATAAAAAATTAGCATATGAAAAAATGTTGATTTTGACCGTAAACGTTTATTTTGTGTCGTAAACTTTGAAAGTTTTTCTTTTATAAAGTAAAACATAAGTAACAAACATTAAATAATGGATGCCATTTTTATGTTTTAATGGAAGTAACAAGTTTTAAATTATCTACATCTTTTTGAAAGTAATTCCTTAAATCTTTTAATGATAAAACACAATAGTTCCAATAAAAACCATTATTTATTTGAGTTAATAAATGTCGTAGTTAGTGGATTGGATTACCTTTACCGGGGAGAAAAAAAAAAGAAAATAAACGTGAATGCCAAACCCTTCAAGATTTTTAATAAGATTATAATGTAATTAGTGAAATCATTCTAAAGGCTTGTAAAGTCCCTATACGCAAACATCTATTGTTATTTACATTTAGTTTAAACCTTATATTTAATCCAAAAATTCTTACAAGAGCATGCACCTTAGAAGTATGGAATCTCAAGGTTTGTGTCAAAAGTTTATTTGAGGTCAGGAAATACTATTTACACAACTTTTTTGAAAAAATAAAACCTTTAAAATTTGACTATAAGACGGTGTCTAAGTTGACGGTTAGTCTAGCAGATTTTTATTTTATCAAAGTTTAAACAGTGATAACCAGGTTATGTTTGACATATTATGTTTTCGGTACGAAGGATGTAAAAAACGGTCTTCTGGTTTGAAAAATGCAATTTGTTTAGTTTATAATAATGATTTTAACAAATTATTAAATCATTAGAGGGCGGGCTGCCAAAACCGCCACTCCCAAACACCTAAACACCACCGGCCACTGACACCCATTCACCACCAGAGGGCGTGTAACCACTAGAGGGTGTTTGCCACCATACACCACTAGAGGGCGTACAACCACAGACCACCAGAGGGCTCGTAACCGTTGTATCCGCTGACGATAATAGGATAGGCTAATTAGGAGGGGCCCGTAACCTTTAGGTACCACTGGGCGGGCACATTTAGACTATTTCATTGACTAAGAAAGATTTCAAGGGGACACTTAAAATAATAAATAAACTCTTCATTAATATACTTAAATTGTTACTCATGAAAATACCCATATTATTATTTTTATTGTAATTATTATTATTATTATTTAATTAATTATATGACATTTTCTAGTTTTAATTTTGAATCATCTAATATCTTGAATATGATAAAATCAATCCTTTTGAAAGAAAATAAAGATTTTTTTCTTAACCGGTTGACATTTAAACTCAGAATTTTTTATGACTTCACATATATAGCATATTTTTGATAATTAAGATTTTTTTGCTTTCATAAGATCCATTCAGAAGTAAGAAATTACAGGACTATACTACATTGTATATCATTGTGCATATATATATGCGAGTATGTTTGGATATCAAGTCACGAATATACATAGAATTCTTTTGTTTGTAAAATTTGACATTCCAATTACATATAACAGTATATTATATATATATTATATTACATATGAAATAGCCTGTTATTTGCTGACAATACAAAAATAAAATTATAACTACCAATAAAAACATTATATTAAAGTGAAAAATCGATATGTTTTTGTTATTTCTTTAAGTTTGAAACGACCATACTGTAATTTGTATTTATGGATTTAAACGCCATTATCAGGAGTTATTATTGTTGGATACACGTATTAGTATTTCATTATGCCTTATCCCTGAAACTTTGTACTTTACAAACACTTAAATGACAAAATATTTGCTCTGTAAAGTACTTCTGGAAATTTGATTTCAAGTTTTCTGTCGATTTGACATCAGGCCCCAGTTGTTTCACAACCATTTCTTATCTTAGATTTCCCTTAACCTAAAGGGGCCTCGGTGGCCAAATGGCCTAAAGCGTGCGCTTACGGATCACAGTGCCTCTCATCGACTGGGTTTGAATCCCACTCGGGACAGATCCGAGTGAGAAAGTTTGTCAGTTCGGTTGCTGAAGGTCGGTTGTTTTCTCCGGGCACTCCGGTTTCCTCCACCATCCACTGACCGCCTCGAAATAAGTGAAAGAATATTGACTGGGGCGCATTTCATCCACTCCACTCCTTAACTTATATTTAGCAAATTTGAAATATTAATAATTGCGTTAATTGTTTAGATATTTAGGAATGTAAGATGTCATTTTCGAAGATCATCTCAAGCTTATAACATATGTATTTAGTTTTATCAAAAAATATTTAATTATAGTTCCAAAATAGATTGCCAAAATTATCTAAATTTACGTAAAAGAAAATCTTATTAAGGAACTACAATGTATGGTAAATCAAGGGCCATAACCCAAGCTTAGTCGTAGATAGCGTTAAAATCTAAAACTGTTAATTGACTTATGAGAGGCATTTTATATATACAGTAACAAGAATTAATCTCAAATGCACGATGGTACCCCGTTGATTCAATCGATCTCATTTTGTAGCTTAGAAAATGCATCTATGTAACTTTTAGCCATGTAAATATTTGTCGCTAAAACGAAAAATAAATATGTGTTACTGTCGGAGCTTGCCACTTTCCAACATAAAGTTACATAAATGCTTCATCCTTATACAGATGTCAGTTCTGGTACGTATGTCGTAAAACTGCGATGGCCTGGTGGTTAAAGAGTTAGAGGAGTTAGTCCTAAAAACTCAAGCCGTCTCGCCTCTATGGATTTGACCTCGGTTAAATGCAAGTATGAACAGTTTTCCATAGTCATATTCATGTACTAGTTGGTTCGAATCAGCATAATTGAATGACTATTTATCCGCGCCATTGTGGGCAAGTACACTAGCACCATAAATGTCGCCGTTGGTGCGCACTAGTAGACGAGAAACACTAGCCACCCACGCACTCCCGTGTTCAAATTATCCTTTAAGATTTTTTTAAATTGTCTCGTCAAATTGCTGATGTGACGTAAAACATCATAAAACAACATTATCATATCACTGACTAGATTGACTTCTCCAATCAAAGAGATAAAGCAATTTTTATGTCACGTGATGTTTCGCTCATTTCTTTTCTGTTCTAGGTAATGCGCTTGGAATGGCGTTTTATGTCCAAGTCACGTTTGTTTACTACCGGTATCATGGAGGCAGTCAATTCTAGTATAGATAAGGAGGTCGTAGAAAACCAACGATTTTTTGACAAGTTATGTGAAAAACAAGACTATAATTGTGCCTTTAAAATACGAACCTAAAAGATGCTTTTGACCTTAGGCCTCCTATTGTAACGAAGAAAAATACCTCTTTCCTGTATTTAACAGAAACATGAAGCACTTGTTAAGTGGCGCACGTTTCTATATAGATTAACTGATTTGAGGAAACGTGTAGGTTCTATTTTTACAAGTTTATACTATACTTTGCTAAAAAAAAATGACCAGATAATCACAATGAAAAATCAAGCAGTAGGATGTTAATTCTTTATTTAAGAGGATCAGGTTTGATCACTAAAATATTCTGACCAGGAACCCAGTTTTAAAAATTACCTTACAGTTGCACCCTTCTGGTTATAAACAGTAATACAATTAATATGTAGTCAACTCATTTTAGTGTGTGTGTGTGTGTGTGTGTGTGTGTGTGTGTGTGTGTGTGTGTGTTCATTTTTCATGATCTATAGGTAATTTTGGGCCATCGATCAGCAGTGCCTTGATGATATCAGAACAGTCATTGCTTTAAAGGAGAAAAAAATGTTTTAGGATAAATAATAAAATTTAAATTGCAGACGCCTAAATTAACTTATATTACAATTATTTATGTACAGCAAAAACAAGCCGCTAAAACATTTTCATCTTTTTAATTTTTATAGTGTAATCATTAAAGAGTTTAACGAGGGTGTCTATAAAATGAAAACATGATCGTTAATGATGATGGATAATTATTAGTTAAAGAGACTCTAAATACAATTTAAACAATTTGCAACCCATAAAACACAATTTTCGTGTAAGTTGACATTGTGCTTGTCAAACTTTAAATAACCGGTATATTAAAATGAAATAAAGTTATATGAAGCTGAAGAACAGATGTACTAAGTCTGTAGCCAAGGTTACCAACAAACATTAACATGAGCCAGATTAGGAAATGTCACCACTGATTATATAACCCTGATCCGGACACCGGATACCAACTTGCATAAAATTTATTACTTTGGTTCCTCTCTATCAGTATACAAGCAGGAAAGCTATCCAGACTGAAAGTTTATACAAAAAAAAAAAAAAAAAACAAAAAAAAAACAATTATAATACAGAGGGGGAAGAGGGGGAGTGCCCAAACCAAAATTATTCGAACGAATTAGTAATTTTTAGAACAATTTAGCCTTTTCGTCCGCACGAAATGCTAATTCGACATTGTCGCTTTTTATAACGTTTCTTTTATCATATAGGACTTTTAACGTGTCGGGGAACATAAAAACTTTCATTATTGGCAATTGTGAACAGTCTGTTCGAGAACAAGAGGTCACCCTAAAGGTCGGGCGTGTACTGCTGAATACATTCCATTTGGTTTTAACAAGGACTTAGTATAGCCACTGAACAATGGCAAAACTTATCAAGACTATTTAAAGGAAAAGATAAACGTCTTTACGATTTCAGCCAGGGATCTCAGTACTCAGACTATCAGTCTTAAAAAGCATGGGACTACAGTGGTCAAGTTTTAAGGCAATAGTATTTAAACTCAAGGCTGAGGGTTCGGTCCCGGTCGATCGCAAGTATAATAGCTTTTTTTTTTTTTTTTTTTTTTTTTTTTTTTTTTTTTTTTTTTTTTATGCCCTGACTAGTAAGATCGGTACCAGTAATTAAATGGTTGGTTTGGTTTTATTTTAGACATTACGGGCGGGTGTGTTAGAATGAAAAGGTCGCCTTATGCTAAAGTTGGTTGAGTAATGGTGTTTAACGTCCACGTCAAGAATATTTCACTTATATCGAGACGTCACCAGTTATAGGCGAATGTGCAGGAAATTTTGCCTGTGCGTTGACCTGATGGCATTATACAGCAGAATTCTTTATCTTGCCACGCCTACCGTGACACTGAACCTGGTAATTTTAAGTTCCCATCCGAAAGAACCGTGACTTTCATTTTGTATGCCGAGTGCTTGGCGAAAGAACAGTGACTACCCACTTTCAAGTCTTGGGTCAGACCCGGTCGGAGTTCGAACCCACGACATCCCACTTACGGAGCGAGCACTCTACCATCTAAGCTACCGCAGTGGTGCCTTAAGCTAGAGCTAGGTAGATCAGAAACATTTGCACATTCTACACTAGACGGATTAATACTCAAGAGAAATAAGATTTGTCTCGTGACAAGAAGGTAAATTTTACATGGTGAAAATAAGAATGACTTAAACAAGAAAAAACGTGTTATGTTTTAAACTAATTAATTTCATGTAGATCTGTATGTATTTTATGCATATTTTAACGTTAGTTGGGTCCTTACAACATGACATGTGACAAAAATAAACTCATTAATATTCATAATATGCAGAAATATTTAGGTGTCATATAATAATTTGATAACCTCAGGTAAAAAAAAGCTTTGATACAAACAATAACTTAAGATTTATAATCTTCATTGTTGTAATTTGCATTTGCCAAGTTAAATCGACAAATATGTTTTTGATTATTTATTTATCAAATTGGAGTTCTGTAATTAAAACAGAGTCTCAGGAAAAAAAACGAACCGATAACCTGATTTAATATCTTAAAGGTACGCTTATTATAAAGGCTACATTTGTCATACATGGCGTCGAGGGGCCTAACAATGCTTTCACCCAAATCGAGATTATTTCAGGTAGTTCTGGAACGGTGGAATTGGATAATAGTATTTTACGCTCTATTTAAGAACATTAAACTGATATAGGTGCAGTCATTCTGGAACAGTGAAATCGAGTAATTAGTGTTTAAACCCAGGTCGAGATTATTTTAGGTAGTTCTGGATAGTAAGGGTGAGTTCAGGTTATTTTTACCTAATTATGACCCTTGACCAACAACTGGTGCAATCGGTTCTTGAACAGTGCTAGAAGAATCGAGTAATGGTGCTAAGATCCAAATCGAGAATCTTCACTTATACTTGTGCAGTCATTTCTGGAAAGATGGAGTTGAGAAATGGTGCTTTACTCCTGATCATCAAAAATATTAATTAAAAAAAAATTATATTGGGACAGCCAGTTCATTTAAGGTGAAGATGAGAAATTGTATTTCAAGCTTTTAACTTATATCGGTGCGATCGGTTCTGGAACAGTGGTTATTGAACTTTACGCCCAAATTAAGACCCTGTAATGTCAGTGTTAGAACGGTAGAGCCGAGTAATGGTGCTTACGCCTCAACCAAGATTCTTTTACTTATATCTGATAAGTCAGTTCATGGATATCGGAATAGAGTAGTACGAACTGGTGTGATGTGTTACCCAATGATATGACCTTGTCAAGGAGTGTCTATATTAGCTTTGTTATACTGTGGTTTATAGGACGAACTGGTGTGATGTGTTACCCAATGATATGACCTTGTCAAGGAGTGTCTATATTAGCTGTGTCATGACTGTGGTTTATAGGACGAACTGGTGTGATGTGTTACCCAATGATATGACCTTGTCCAGGAGTGTCTATATTAGCTGTGTTATGACTGTGGTTTATAGTACGAACTGGTGTGATGTGTTACCCAATGATATAACCTTGTCCAGAAGTGTCTATATTAGCTGTGTTATGACTGTGGTTTATAGTACGAACTGGTGTGATGTGTTACCCAATGATATGACCTTGTCAAGAGTGTCTATATTAGCTGTGTTATGACTGTGGTTTATAGTACGAACTGGTGTGATGTGTTACCCAATGATATACCTTGTCCAGAAGTGTCTATATTAGCTTGTGTTATGACTGTGGTTTATAGTACGAACTGGTGTGATGTGTTACCCAATGATATGACCTTGTCCAGGAAGTGTCTATATTAGCTTTGTTATGACTGTGGTTTATAGTACGAACTGGTGTGATGTGTTACCCAATGATATGGACCTTGTCCAGAAGTGTCCTATATTAGCTTTGTTTATGACTGTGGTTATAGTAAAGGAAACTTGTGTGATGTGTTACCCATGATATAACCCTTGCCAGAGTGTCGATCTTATCTTTGTTAGACTGTGTTTTATAGTACGAACGTGTGTGATGTGTTACCCAATGATA
>CM056607.1:40161598-40344686 GCA_029721355.1 Tegillarca granosa
ACCTACATGCGAGAAGTTTGTAGAACATTGATCTGATTTGTTTAGAAAGTTTATTACATATTAGCTTCATATACTACTTTTAGTTTGGGCGTTTCTTATTGGTTATAATATGTTAGCCAATGATATTTTGTCATTTTATGTGTACTGTAACATTTCATTTGAGATTCAAACAGCGTGTAAATCCTGTTTTTGGCAATTATATTTCACATCTAATTAGCAGAATACCCTACCCTTTTTATGGACGTTTTCCTTACCCTTGTTCTATCTTTATAAATCACTCTCTATTATGTTAAATACGTCTTTTATAAAATCGTGAAAAATTCTATCGATATAATTTTTCATACTTTGACTAAAATTGATAATTAAGTTAAAAAGACTAAAACGTCGTGTGTGTGTGTGTGTGTGTGTGTGTGTGTGTGTGTGTGTGTGTGTGTGTGTGTGTTTTCTTTGTCCATTTTACTAGTCTAGAATCAAAATACAATCTACATTTGCTAAGCAAGAGAAGTTGAAGTATTCACAACAGTAAGTGAATCAGGATTTCCAATTTATCCATTTCATAAGCGGTTTGGCCGATCAAAACTTATTTTCGTAAGCGACAGTCCGGACCAAACATACTTCCGGAACGTGAGAGACCATTGATTGAGGTCTAGCTGTCACGTTTTTAATAAAGCTTTTAGTTTTTCTTTGAAATTATTCAATTCAAAAGGATGGTTTTAACACCATACTGTCAACATAAAAAAATAAGAAATATTTAGAATTACTTAATATTTCTCAAGATATTTTGTGTTGGGTGTCTACACTATTTTTAAAGAGGGGTAAAAATACAATTGTGGTGAGAAATTTAATGAATAATTCAACTTTACACGGCGGGAGCCTTTTTATCTTTCTATACTCTAAAATTAATATACAAAAAACTTGAGGTAAAATGGTGTAACTTTACTGCAGATAAAATAAAATTTACAATCTTGAATAAGTTGAAAATATGTATCATACTTCGTTGTAGAAAATGTTAAAATGCAAAAATTTTAAAGATGCCAATCTAGGTTTGTAATATATCTAATTATTGATTATCCTCCAAAGACAACTCAAAAATATGATTTATGAAGTGTTTTAAATTATTAATAATAATAATAATAATAAGAATAATAATAACAACAATCATCATCATCATCATTTTGCGTTGTGGTTTTTTGTCAATGACAGAGAAAAAGATTCCAATCGTTCTTAAAATGCATTATAAGCCTTAGTCATTAAAATGTAGCAGAAAAAGAAATGCAGCGGTCGACCGGGACTCGAACCCGGGGCTTCCAATGCTCAGCTACCGATTAAACTAGCTACAAAGCCACCTTATACTCCAAATGTGGGACTGTAAGTTTCATTTTTTTCGTTTTTCGATTCACTTTTTTAAGCTTCAAAATCATGAACATTGGCTTCTATATAAGCAGATATTATTTTACTTCTTTTATTTATTTATTTATTTATTTGTTTATTTATTTATTTATTTATCTATTTATTTATTTATTATTTCCAAATTAATTCGAACGTGATTAATATTTTAAAGCAAGATAAATGATAGATAGATAGATAGATAGATAGATAGATAGATAGATAGATAGATAGATAGATAGATAGATAGATAATTTGTGGTATAGGGTACAGAAGGTAAACTTATTGTCGTAACATGGTGATAAATGAGGTGTTTTATGTTAAGGAGCACCTCAATATTTTGAGATTAAAGTCAGATGAAAGGTGAATATTTATTAATGAAGAGAATATAAAATATACTTATATAAAGATAAGACTAGGGGTTCAGCAAGGGGTTCAGCAAGGACCAGTTTTATCTTTACTGGTTAAACACAAACTACACGACTTTACAAACAATTTGTCAGACAACGATTTAAGTTGGTAATTTTGATTGCAACATAAAAATACTCTACTGTAAATTATTGACAAGATTTTTTCAACAACAACAACTACTACTACTACTACACACATAAAACAGAGAGGGGGACTTCAATATTTGTTTTTTGGAAAAAAAAGTGCCAGTTAAAACCAAGAACACGATACATTATACCGTGATGAATCATTGTTTGAACAGCGAAAAGAAGACACAAACAGACAAATGTATCTTACGATCATGAATCTTTGATTTCAGACGGGGAATGATGTAAATGTACAGTGCAGTGGCTGTGATTTTAATACTCTTTGGAGAATCCATCATCAATGTACTAACAACCAGAAAAATAAATAGGACTTATTTTGCCAATACTGAACCATATATATGTATGATGCATACAGAAATTATTTTCTAAAGTTATAATTATTATTATTATTATTATTATTATTATTATTATTGTTGTTGTTGTTGTTGTTGTTGTTGTTGTTCATGTTGTTTACTTCTCAATAACAACCCCATCATGGTCCCCTTTTATATTATAACATGGATTTCATTGCTTACAAATTGCTGTCAATGAATTTATTACATGTGACGTGCCAATGAGGTCAGCAAAGGTCAAACTAAAATATTTGAATATTGATTTCCCGGGTCAAGTTGTGAATAAAATACACATGTTGGTAAAAGTTTGATTTCCGCTGCCGCATTTTTATGCATTTTTTTTATTTGCAACAACTAATGGTTCATAGACTATTTGAATGCCTCCAACAAAACCAGAAGTTATATAAGGTTTTTCATGGTAAAATATGGTTAAAAGTTACAGAACCGTTTATCAGAATCTACAGAGTGACTGAGATCGTATCAGTCACCGGAAGATCTGCAAATAATATGCAATTCTCTCTGTCTCTCTCTCTCTCTCTCTCTCTCTCTCTCTCTCTCTCTCTCTCTCTCTGTATGTGTGTGTGTCCGGTGGTGCAAGTGTGTATTGCAACCAAGACTATATTTTACTTGTATCAAGACGAATAGTTTTGGGACGGTAGGGGAAACGGAGTGTTCAGAAAAAAGAGAACTTAAAATAATGAACCATTAGTATGAGCCCCTGTATGATTTTTACAGAACGAGGTAATGTGATTTGTCATAAATTTCAATTCTGGCATTGTAAATCATTCAGTAATGTTTTACTAACACGGATCGGATCTGAAACTTAAGATCTACATCAAGGATGATATGTCACATGAATGTATCGAGTTATAGGCTAATAGTGTAACTGATTGGTAACTGTAGTTGCGTCAACAAAAGTTGAGCTGATTTATTTTTTTTGTTTTTGTTTTTTATTTTCTAGTAAGAAGAACAAATGTATGTCTCGATTTAATGAAGTTTAATACTCCTTATATTATGTATGAAAACTATCATCGGGTAGATAATATCAAAAGAGTTACCTCCCGTTGGATAATTAGTGCACTTTTTCTACTTGGAGTGGAGTAATGGTGTTTTACGCCCCAGTCAAGAATCTTTCACTTATTTCAAGGCGGTCAGTTCTGGGATGGTGGAGGAAACCGGAGTACCCGGAGAAAACCACCGACCTTCGGCAAGCGAACTCACAAACTTTCTCACAATAGGATCTGTCCTGAGTTGGATTCGAACCCAGGCGGTGACAGGCACTGTGATCCGTAAGCGCGCGCTGAGACCACTCGGCCATCGAGGCCCCTTTATCTTCTTGGATCAATCACTTCAATTATATCAAACAGGTAAATTTTGAAACGACGAAGAAAACCAGAGTATCAGGATAATACAAACTACATTTGATAAAGATGGATATAATAATAATAATAATAATAATAATAATAATAATAATAATAATAATAATAATAATAATAATAATTTTCATATATTTATTAATTACATGGTTATTATTATTTATTTATTTTATTTTATTTTTTTTATTTTAGTTTAGTGATGAACGTTAATAGTGTTTTAAGCCCCAGTAAAGACTTTTTTACTTATACATATCGAGGTGGTTAGTACAGGAATGGTTGAGGAACCGAAGTACTGAGAACTAATAGACTCACACCATGATGTGCCCGAGTAGGATTCGAACCCAGGTTAACGTTGTGACAGACACTGCGATCCGTAAGCTCGCTGTAGACCACTAGACTAATTAGCTGGATCGAATGGATTTTTACGCCGAATTCTTTCACTTATATCGAGACGGTCACATTAATAATCAGGCCAGGGATGGTTGAGGCAACCGAATTACCAAGAAAACCACAGATCTACAAACTGTCTGACACGAAGATCTGACGTAATCAGCTGGAGACGCTATGATCCGTATTTGCGCGCGCTATATAGACTACTCGGCTTGTCTCCATCAAACATGTTATGATTTGAATGTTATACGAGTTATCTTTCTTAGGTCATGTTGTCTCTGTTAGAATCTTAACGTCATCACCTGTCCCTGTGATCTAAAAGAGTTAAGTGTTTTACATCCCAGTCAAATTTTTCATTTAGATCGAGGTGGTCGATTCTAGATGTCGAAGCAACCGGAGAAAACTATCGTCCTTTTGACAACGGCTTTTTAACACTAGGATCTGCCTGAGTGGTATTCGAACCTAGGCGGTGATAGGCAGTGTGAGCGCGATAAGACCACTCATCCACCGAGGCCACTGTTGTCTGGAAGAGTTTTACAATAACTGCGTATGTATGGAATTATGGGATATGACAGGATTTCCATCAGTATAGCCTATGTTATTATTAGTACAGATCAGAGAGTATATATAACGTTATATTAGTAAGTACAGGAACACAAGATTGTCTAGAGATTGTGGACGATTTTTCAGGTAGAACAGGTGAGAACTGTGGGGTATCTGGTGTAGTAATAACTTTATGTTCAAATTGCCATTAACACTTGAATGTCTAACTTCCAATCAATGCTTGTTACATATGCTGGGGTCGAGGTTCGAACCATGGATCGCTCTTACCAAAACTTGAACATTTAAAAATGAAAGTCGTGGGATCTTAAAAACGGCGGCCCTGTGCTACGGCTTGCATTGCACGCTAAAGAAACTTCCCTGTACATTGCCCCAAAGGTAAACATTTATGCCACTTCACCTATAGCTAGTGATGTTTCGATATAATTTATTTTAATAACAAATCTCCCAATGGGATTTAATTTTTACAAACCATGATAATTGCTTCCACGAAATTTTCTCCCTACAAAATTATTTGAAATGGCAAAACAACGAAATTTTATCCCGACGAATATTAATGATCTTACAGCATTGCACGCTAAAGAAACTTCCCTGTACATTGCCCTAAATGCACTGCAAAGGTAAAAATCCATGCCACTTCACCTATAGCTAGTGATGTCTCGATAAAAATTATTTTAATAACAAATCTCCCAATGGGATTTAATTTTTACAAACATAATTGATCCCACGAAATTTTCTCCCCACAAAATTATTTTTAATTGCAAAACCACGAATATAAATTATCCTACAATATAATACCGGTAATAATTTAGAAATAACTTTAAATTTGTTGTGGTTTACTGGGTATAAACAAGATTTTGGAAGTGGCAATTTTTTCATAAATTGCTTCGCAATTTATGAGAATTGCCACTTCCAAAATCTTGTTTATACCCAGTAAACCACAACAAATTGAAAGTTATTTCTTATATTCACAATATTAATGTTTGACATTTCTGCTTAGAATTTGCACAAGGTCAATTATTTTAGTATTACAAAATATTGTTTTTCATTTTTTATCCGCTGGTTTTTTGTCAGTGAACGGAACAGCACCATTCATTCATTCAGAGCGTTTAGCTCCGCCCACTTTGACGTCACACATAAACAAAACACAAAGCTGACGTCACACATAAACAAACCACAAAGCAGTGCTGAAACTTCAAAAACAAGGTTTTATTCAAACTTATGCTTGTTTTTTATTAATTACATTTTTTTTAATATATCACATTTTCAACGTGAAAATTTGGGATTTTGTTTATTTTTATTAACCTTGCTAAAAATAAATTTGTTATGGAAAATGAAAGGGGAACTCCCGAATTGACTTTTCACTTTATATGTATTCTTGCGCGACTTGACGAGAGGTTGACAGGTGATGCTAGTTTACTGAAATGTGAACATTATTCGTGTCAAACAGTTTATATAAGAAAAAACAGCAATTGTAAATATATGACAATAAAAACATTTACCGGGTGGTTAAAGGATCATCGTCCCGCGGATAACTGAGCCCTAAATCAATGAAAATTCTCCTTCTTAGTGTTATGTCATTTATCAGAGAAATAAAGATCAAGTTGTCAAGCTCATCAATTTAATGATCAGTGAAAAATCTTAATTTTTACCTGAGGAAATGTAATATCAACTTTAATTTTAAAATTTGAATTACATTGTAATTTTTAAAAGGATCTTTTAAATAATTGACAGGATATATATCTTTTGTTGTTGAATGATCATCTAAGTTTTGAAAGAGGTGAAAAAGTACTTGTAATGGCAATATGATCCTTGCTCAGAATAAGTAGATTTTAAAGACAAATTTATGAGGTGCCGTTTTACTATTTATTCAGCATTTTGTGATATCAATAATTTAATTAGTGATATCACTAAATCGAATTAGTGATATCACAAAATATTTAGTGATATCACTAATTAGGATTAATGATATCACTAATTCGATTTTTTGATATCAATAATTAGATTTTTTGATATCACAAATTCGATTTATTGATATCACTAAATCAAACTGATTAATTGATATCAAAAAATCGATTTAGTGATATCACTAATTCGATTTAGTGATATCACTAATTCGATTTAGTGATATCACAATATTTATTTAGTGATATCACTAATATGATTTAGTGATATCATTAATTCGAATTAGTGGTATCACAAATTCGATTTATTGATATCACTAAATCAAACTGATTAATTGATATCAAAAAATCGATTTAGTGATATCACTAAATCGTATAGCACAATGAACGCTCCCTTAAGATTTATCGTTTGATTTGTTGTATCAACATTTTATTTAATATCTTCTTGTTACTTTGGGTGCATTTTATGTAGTAAAATATAAGACAAAGTGTCATCTACTTTTTAAAGAAAGTTTATTTTAATTTAAACTCAATATTATGTAGTAAAGCTATGATTTAATTGTGAATTTTGAACTCGTATTATCGATCACTGTTAGGTTATACTAGTATATAGATCTGTAATTTTGTTATACAAAAATATATCTAAGAAAAATAACTTTAAAAACAGAACACGCGCATTTGGTTTTTAATACATTTTTTGGTGTAAATAAATAGCTGACTGCCAAATCACAAGTCTCTCAAAATATTTAATTTTAGATTTGCTGCAGTACTACTTTTAAGGGAGGACTCCTTATTTTCGTTTCTCGTCAATGAATTATTGATATCACTAATTCGATTTATTGATATCACTAAATCAAATTGAATTAGTGATATCACTAATTCTATTAAGTGATATCACTAATTCGAATTAGTGATATCAATAATTCGAATTAGTGATATCAAAAAATCAAGTTGAATTAGTGATATCAAATTCGAATTAGTGATATCAAAAAATAGAATTAGTGATATCACAAAATACTGAATAAATAGTAAAACGGCACCTCATATTTTAGTTGGTACGTAGGACTAATATAATGCATCCCGACTTTGCTGTTGGTCCGACCCGATAGTTTATAAATAATCCCACGTGATTGTGCTATATTTAGCATATCTGACCCGCGGGTATGTTTTATATATATTATATATATATATATATTTACTTTGGTAGATAGGGCATATAGAACAATAAAATCATATTGTTACAGTTTTTAACGTAAATCAATGCAAAATAAACAATTTTTTAAATTATTATTTACGCACAGTTTTCTTTCATTGCTGTCACATTTTATTGTTTTGTATGCTATATAGCATGTACTTTATGCTGATGCAATAAACTTATTATTATTATTATTATTATTATTGTTTTTTAAAAAAAAACTTATTTTCCCGACAGACCAGTAAGCATGAATATGTCAATCATATCTGATATTTACAAATTGTTTACATGGGACCTCAGGCAAAAACATCTCGTTAGCTGTCGTATTTCATCAGATATGATGTCTAAATAATGACCACTTAGTGACCAAATAACCCAAACTGTGTCATCCATAAAAGTATTAGCTACGGTTGCGATACTCATAAGATATTCATAGCTGAGTGATCAAGCATGCGGCAAACATGTATATTTATAGGTGATAATGGTTGTACGGGATAAAGGCTAGACTTAGCATTATTTTAACCGGCTACTTTTGAAGCCCACGGTCGAACACTGAGCCACAGTCGATTGTCTAGTAACAACAATCATGTCATAACGTGTAGATATTGTTGTCACAGTATTGCTATAACATCTTGCCTGTAGAAGCGTCCTATAAGATGGTCAGATAATTAAACATTTGTAGAAAGGTGACACAAAAGTTTTATTTTACTCTGTGTGTATTTGATGTACACAAGCCGAGTTTTCCCGCCAAAAACAGCTGATACCATCGGATATATACAAAACTGTTAAAGACAAGGTTATGAAGTTGGTGCTTGGCAATGTATCTATTTCAAATAACGACACAAAGTTCACTTATAACAAACTCATACAAAGCAATAGACAGTATTAATTTATTTACGTAAACAAACAATTTTTAAGAGATTTTTACAAGCCCATTTAAAAAAAGAGTATACAGGAATCACTGTCCCGTTCGTCTGTCCGTCCGTCCGTTCAAATATCACGTCAACTCCATAACTTCCACATTTATAATTAAATTGTGTTCAAATTTGTAACAAATGTATACGAACGGGAAGCTGTGCGTCGCATACCAAATCTAGGTGTGAAGATAGAATGTCTGTAGGGTCACGACTGTGTGTGTGTGTGTGTGTGTGTGTGTGTGTGTGTGTTTGTGTGTGTGTGTGTGTGTGTGCAGCATGTTTAGCATTTAAAATATTTTATCTGTAATATTAGTGCTTTATTTACGTAGGACTGTTTTAAGTTAACATTTCTGATAGAAGAACGTTGAAGATGCAAAATAAATTGTCTGCTATGACCTGAAAATTACGAGCCTCAATTTAACATGCACAGTAATTTAATCATCAATGATTTATTAATGTGTTTTAATCAATTTCAGAATATCAATCCCCCATTAAAACTATTTTTAAAATCGTATCAGCCAAGAAATCGTCACCATCTGAAACTTACATCACTTTAAATTAAAATTAAATCATCCTTTTGAGGTCCTCATAGAAATACAATACAAAAGAATTCAAACCTTTTGTAAATTAACACTCTAGGATTGTACCTGTGTCATGCCCCGTTGATTCTAAATATATTAATCGGCAGGTATACAAAAATAGACTGCCCAAGAAAACCGGTTCTAAGGACATAACTGCTCCGCCATTCTCTGTGACTTTAAATATCGACTTATGAGTTGTGTTTAGCATATGAATGAAACAGGACATTTTATGTGATCAGACTGTTTAGCCGGTGAACACTAGTCTGGATTATTTTGATTCTCGATTCTTCATCCATTAATTGACATTTCGGACTTGTTTTTTTTCTGATGGATAAGTTTGTTTAGTATTATTGATGTTGATTTCGTGGTTTGATTGAGTGATTTACCTATTTTTACCTGTCAGGTGTGTGTATTGGTTGACTGATTAGTGTAATGACAGCCGTGTAAGTATAGAACTTAGTATATTACATACATACATGCGGAATATTGTCTCGGAATAGAAAAAGTGTAAAACAAAATGGAACCCGCCCTAAGCTAGCGGACTATCGGACCTATCCATCTGGTGTTAAATAAGTCTAAAAAGGATTTACTTAATTGTAGTCTAGTAGTAAACACTATATTTACAAAATGGTGGTACCAAGAGAGGAACGCCCGTTGATCAAACGTCCCGTGTTATACATAGGAAGTGCCGTGCCTATAAAAACAACAGAGGGACTCGAAGCCATTCAGGAACCACTAAGGGAAAGGTATCCTCAGGGAGGTCAGGTTTCTGGTGTCAGTTCTTATCTAAGCATCGTTCCATCCGGGTTACTGCTACAGTATAAGGAAGACCCACAAAGCACTGTAATTAGTTTTCCAATAACGTCATTAACAATCTGTGCTGCGGTAAGGCGTATGAGAACTGTAGATGGCGCTACGGGACAAAGTATGTACAAATTTATATCTCTCAATTCTCCACAAGCAAGGTCACCGGGTTCGAACCAACCCGCAATATTTACGGCAATAACTCGGCGTACTAAGGGTCGACGAGTGCTGGAATGTCACGGATTTATATGCGCTTCCGATAAAGATGCAATGGATCTTGTCTCGGCTACATCGTATGTTGATCAGGCACAAAAACGCCGAAGTGGGTCCATAAAAACAAACACACCAAGACCTTACAGTGAACATTCTGCTGTAATGCGGGTTGATTCAATGATGTCCACAAATGGTGCAGACATTACACAAAACGGAAGTCACAGTTTTACTAGACAAGAACAAATATCGATGGAAGAGCCAATCGTTCGATTAATACCCGGTGAGGAACACCAGAAAGTCGCTCCCGAGTTTTTTGAGCCGCCTCCATCACAGGGATATTTCTATGGCGGCACAAATGTGGAAGTAAAAACATTTAACGTGGAGAAAACTACGGAAAATGGAACAACAGAACCACCAGAACCGATTGTAAGACCGGAAGTCCCAAACGGCGTTGAAGCACCTGAACTGGAACCATTAGTTCCACCCCTTCAATTACCACACGGCCCACCGTTAGAAACAGATGTACCGCGACAAGTGGCCCACTTTCCTCCAAGACGACCTTTGTATATGCCAGTTCGAGCATTTCCTCCTCCGCCGAGGGCACGATTCTTTTCGCCTCCTCCAACATTTATTAGGCGAATCCCTGTGCCATATATGATGCCGCCACCACCAGGAATGATTAGACCACCACCACCGCCTGGAATGATGATGGGTCCGCCTCCACCATTATTACGACGACAACATAGACGACGGTCGCATTCTTCGGGAGGTTCACATTCAAAATCTTCCTCTCGAGGATCAAGCCCAAAACCGGAAGCAGACGACACTGAACCAAAACGAGTACCTAACGCTGATTTAGAAAGCGAAAGCGATGTTTCATTCAGACCCCGTACACCGCCTCGCGATTACGATCCAAGCGCTCCTCGACAGCAGCGGGTTAGCCGAAGGGACGAATTTGAAATGAGACGTAAACGCGACAAGAGCCCTAAAAGGAAGCATGCTTCGCCAAGGATAATTTATTCTCCATATGGGCCTCAGTATTTCCCTTATCCCGGTTATCCGTATATGCCGCCGTATGGTGGAAGGTCAAGGTCAATGCCTCCACCAATGAACGAAAGACATTATTCGCCAAGTCGAAGAAAGGAAAAGAAAAGTAAGAAAAATAAAAAGAAAAGTAAGCAAAAGGGTAGAAAGGCCCCGAGTGATATTTCTCTTGGAAGTTATGGATATCATTCGGAAATCCCTCATGGAATGTACGACAATGATGGCTATAGTTTTTATCCTCCACGGCCAAGGGATTTTAGACGCATTGAAAATCAATTCATGAATGAAAAATCGTTTTCGAAACGTATTCAAGAGGAAAGCCGAAAGTCAAAAGGCAAAAAGGAAAATTATTATCCAACAGCTTACGAACTGAATGAAGCGTTAAATGATGGTAAAACCCCGAGGGATGGCGATTTTACCATGTATTAAAATGTTGTTGACTAAGATGATCAATGTACGCAATATATTTTTGCAAATTTCATATCTGTTACATTCATAAAGTGTCATCAAGCTTACCCAGCTTTGTGTATATATATATTTCGTGCTGATGTGTTTAAAATATATTATGTATATATTGAATTATTATTATTTCCCATGTAACTCATATTCAAGAGAATTCACAGCTGCATGCATGTTATCAAAGACATCAACATGTACGGCTATGTTTTGTGTTAATCAAATGAAATATACAAACAGCAGAACATGATTTGTTTACAAATTGCATATTGCATGGAAAACTATATATATTTCTTTATTTTGTGTCATAATTCAGTGTTCATTAGTATTGATCGTACGGAGATATATAGTGTTTTATAGGTATCACAAGATAGGATTTCAATTGATCATTACTGCAGAGATTTAGAAATTCATTTTTACCTTTGCAGGTAAATGAATTAATTGGACTTTTCATCCATCATGCATGATTCATTGGGAATCCATGTGCATGTGTTGCATATTAAGTAACCAACTAGTGTGCACCGAGTGTGCACCGATTTAACTCTGTGTGTGTGTGTGTGTGTGTGTGTGTGTTGTGTGTGTGTGTGTGTGTGTGTGTGTGTGTGTGTGTTATCAAAAGTGCTTGAAGGGAAATATGCATGTACACTGGTGTTATACAAATATAATTCATAATATTTGGTATCTATACAAATGCGAAATCTTGGATAACAAGATGACTACAGAACTTGTACCTATTTTTGTAGAAAAAAAAACAACAGGAATATTTAAAAATAAATTTTTATAAAGCTGCTTTTTTTTAAAAAAAAAAAAAAAACTAAACCAAACCGAAGTACAATGATTTAAGAATATTGATTTGATGGTGATGTATAGATTTTTCTTGAAATTTTGAGTTTGTTTGACTGATTGATTAAACCAATCAACTTTCAGTAACTTGGTCCAGTAATTGTATTATATCTTCTACATTTAAGATGTTGTTGTGTTTTGTAATTTTGTATTTATAATTACGCTGTTCAAAAGTGCTACCGTTAGTTTTGAAAGATTTTTGTCATTTTTGACTTTCAATATTAGATAATGAAGTTATTGTACATTGTGTCGAGAGCCGAATTTTTAACGGCACAGTGCCTTTACTTTATATGTGTCAATTCAGAAATAGACATGGAAAATTAATTAGGTCAAGGATAAACTTGTTTTTTAATTAACCTACCTGGTTTATTTACTTTTGTTGATTTGTTAACATTTTGTGACTTATGATGACGTCACGGATTCTGATCTTGTAGAACAAAGTTTAGGAATGAAAACAAAAAGATTGATACAAAATGTATGCGTAACCTACATGTATATTTCTAAAGAGTAAGAAGTAAAATAAATCTGTTTGACTCTCAAAACGTTATAAACCTATGATTAGTTTCTGGTTACATTTGTTACCAATTCTAGAGCATAATTGCTTAGTTTTAATTCGTATGTATTGTCATATTATAACTTTTTGAATTTTCTGAATGCAATCTTTAAAAAATAATGTCATATTAAAAATGTTTGAATATTTCATTCATAAAATTCAAAAAATTACAATATGACAGTATTAAAAGCTGATCAAATTTAGAACTTTTAATTACCGCGCGTAGGTAAAGAATACGTATGTGTACATGTACTGAGGCAATTTTACAACCCCCAGACACATACATCACCTATCTAGTGTCATTTTAACAATGGGTCTTACAAATTAATGGATATGAGATAAAGATTCAAAATGAGATTACATTTGTTATCAACTTCATTATTATCAGGTTACTAAATAAAAATTATAGTGTTAAAACTTGGTTAATTTCCTTGTGTCGCGTGTTAATTTTTTGTTTAATTTTTGAAATTCAATGAAGAGTTTTACAAAAACTGTGTACTTTTGTAATAAAAATTCAAAAATTAGCAGATGAAACTAGTTAAAACAGTCCGGGATTTAAAGATACATATGACATTTTCGGTATTCAAATTTGTTTTAAAATAACACCTATGTATAGCGACACCTCACTGTAGGCATTTAAAATTTAGCTGCTCCAAAAGTAACTCGATAGAAGTTTTTAATGTAACCAGAATTTTAATGGTGCATTGTACTATTGTCAAAACATAACATTGTCATAAAAACCGTTCAATTTTGTTAAAATAAAGTTATGAAAATAATGGTAAAAATATTGATTGATGCATGGTGGCCTTGAAAAAATGTGCAGAAACTTCCTGGTCCACATAAAATGTCTTACAAAGATGCTCATTTAAATGTTTTCAGATTTTATAGCAAGTTTACCTGTATGTATCATATTGCCTGGTTGTACAGGTAACGCTGAAGTTTATCTTACCTTTTAAATGGACAGGTGATCGCTATATATAGGAATGTATCTTAAAACAGATTTAACTGTCATAAAGCAGAAACACCGGTGTTAGTTCACAGGTGTTAGTAATAAAATAATAATAGTAAACAGGTTAATTTTAGATATTCAGTTTTTTTCTATTTTTTAAAATTAAAATTTCTGCCCTTGCTCCGAGATTTAAATTGTACATGTCACACAATGTTTTACAAAGCATAGTGAAACAAAATCTTAATGGATATCTTTTGTCTGTCATTCAAACGTTTGTGTTCACTTAAATATTTGGACGTACCATTCAGAAAACGTACCCGACCATACGATATATTATATTGTTGTGTGTAATCGAATATGATAAAATCTAATTTTTTTTCAATTTTAATACCCTGCGTGAATATCTACCACATATATTAAACTGTGGTGTACGAATATCTAAAATTCACTTGTGTACATGTATTATTATTATCATCATTATGATGATGATGATGGTTATAAATATTATCTAAAAACATTTATAAGTATTTATCAGTTCAGCACCAGCAAGGAAAACGCGTGTTAACATATTAAGACTAACGTCATCGGTAACTATAAAGTTTAGTCATAGTGGAAACTTCAATGAGTGTTATTACAAGTTATTCTAAGGTAACTTTTCCAGTCACTTTTGCTGTTTGTACCCGGATGAAAAAGTTGTTCTCGCTACTTAAAATCAGAAAAAAGGTTTCTGCCTCGTGCATTAATTTATCACTGTTTTAATGACTTAATTTGGCGCCGTTGAAATTAACGCCAATTGATATTGAACCGGAAATTATGATGAAACTTGCAGAGAAATTCAGAATTGCTCACTTGAAAATTATTTTTATAAAGAATATATATCTCTCTTCTTTTTTGTTATATATATATGTATATTAGACAATATTTTTAAGATAATTTCCATATATATATTAAACATTCATAATTTAAGTTGTTTTAAATTCAACATTGAAATTATAAGTCCCTACAACTGCAGTATGTATAAGGGCATATTTACCATGAATATGTTAACTATATGACGATTGTCGCTCTGATATATATATATATATATATATATATATATATATATATATATATATATATATATCACATATGTATATCATGTATATATATAAATGCCTATAATTTTATATGTTAAGACATACCAAATGTTGTTACTGGGATTTTTATGTGTCAAACATGTGTGTAGTATGACAAAAATCGAATGTTAGACTGCTTCTATAATAATGTTACTACACGATCAGATAGAATTGATGATTTATTAATGAGCTAGAGTTAAATAAATGCCACAAGATACACGATTTAATATGTCATACTTACTGTTGTGTTAATTATAAAAACAAAAAATATCGCATTCACAATGCCATTAAATTAGATGAGAAAAATAAGTGCTTAGTTGTCGTTCTTGGATATTATTGCCTTTAATTTTTATTATTATTATTATTATTATTATTATCATTATTATTATTATTATTATTATTATTATTGTTTAGAAATTTTGCAATCATAACACTTTTGTGTAAATATATTTTATTTTATTAGTCTAAAATATTGTGTCAAACATAGTTATTCCCCTTTAGAAAATTATTCGTTGGCGCTGTTATACATACTTCCGCTTGTCAATTGTTTATACTATGTAAATGTCTTCGATATTATTTGTTAAAAAAAGAAAATGAAATTTTGCTAGTTTGAGAGAGATAGTATTTAAAACGATAACACTGAAATGTGTATATATTATATATATAGTTATTATGAAGATTTCTATCTTTTCCCATAGATGTCGCTCCATTCGAGACGAGAAAGAGTGCCATCTATTGAAAAAGATTTGTTAAACACATTTAGCGTCACATAAATTATGTATTAAAATTAATTTTTTGTATGATAATGTTACAATTGTTAATTGTTTTATTGTTCATTATTACATTAATTAAGCTATCATTTTTGTTTTTAATTTAAAGTGTTCTTTTATATAAACCATTATTGATTTTCGAGGTATTTTTTCACATAATGCTTAAAAACAAAACAAAAAAAACAATATATACTTTTGTAGAACTCTCTCTCTCTCTCTCTCTCTCTCTCTCTCTCTCTCTCTCTCTCTCTGATCCCATGGACTACTAGCTCAATATGCATGATATGGATCCTCTCTCTCTCTCTCTCTCTCTCTCTCTCTCTCTCTCTCTCTCTCTCTCTCTCTCTCTCTCTCTCTCTCTCTCTCTCTCTCTCTGTTAAATATACACGTAAACAATCTGATTGATTTTACTTTACGTACCCCCCCCAGATCAGATCACATCGATATGTATAACAGTCCTTTATGAATATTATAATGACACAAATATAGATCTATTTACTTATATACTGTTCTAACAAAAACATCTGTTGTTTTTTATTCCTAATTTTCCTCAGTATTCACGTATTATTTATATTGTTTGTCTATAAATACAGAGATATAATATATATTATTTTTATATAAACATGTACGTAAATATCATCCTTCATAAAAGATAAAGTTCATTTGAATAAATATACATTCTGTAAATCATTTTGTAGTTCATTGTCAATCTTTGTATATTTGTACTCATTAAGGATTCACATTGTGAACTGATAAACAGTTGGTTCCAACCGAACTATTTTTTCTGTTTGAACTCCTCACTGATACCTATAATTATTTGAAGAGTTATTTGTAAGCTCAACCGAACATTTTTTTTTACCACTGACGGCACATATTCAACATTAATTTGCATTTATTGAAGAATATTTCAACCTTAATCGTTTTCCCAACACTTTCATAAATATTTATATACTGACTATGATAGAAAAAGAGGTTGTTTTGGTTTAAAATGTGCACTTCTATTTTCAAAAAATACCAAAATTACACTACTTGCACAGCGTTTAGAATGCTTCTGTTGTCGTGCAAACCAAACTGAACATAACCGCTAACTCCCGTCATTCAGTTTGCTATGCACGGCTTTACTATCAACACCATTCCTAGACAGTTCAAGGGTTAAATAAAATCATTAATGATAAAGAGAATTACAGCGGCGACTAATTATTTTACGTTTTACTCGAGATTCTTTCATTTCAAGACATTCAGAAAAGAAAAACCGAAAAGTCCCAAGAAAACCACAAATTCCCGGTAAGAGGAACCAGCACACGTTATCACGCTATCGGTATCGAGAAACATAATTTTCCTTGAGTCGATGCCTTAGTCTTGTCGAAAGAATACAAATGCAAATGTATTTATAAATATAAAATCATTTTAACAGTGCAGGGAAGTAATGGTGTTTTACGCCTCGTCCAGAGTCTTTCACATACTCAGACGATCAGCTTCAGGGATGGCAGAGTAAAGCAGTGGTTGTTATTCGATTCAGTCAATGACACTTTAACACATCCAGTTGGTCAGGTCTTGGATTCTCGAATACCAAGGAAAAATGGCCAACCTTTGTCAAAACGTGACAAACATACTGACATTATGGGGTTCGAACCCTAGACGACTAGAGGCATGATAATATGTAAGCTTGTTGCTATCGAACACTCAGCAAAAAAAAAAAAAATTTTCCTAAATATTGAGATAAATTATGGAAAAAAACACAAAGCTAGAATTGCCTTGAAGGTTGATGTGTATTAGTGAGATGGATATAAACCCGTCACAACATTGTCATAAACTACATCAGATTATGATGGAATGATAAATACCAGCATTACGATGTTGACAACTTATGGCCTATGTGTTTTTTGTCAACAATTTTTTTGTTCTTTATCAAAATCAAGCACAGTTATTAACGTAAGGCCTTGTCAGGTTTATTTTTTTTATCAAAATGAGTTATGATTTTCATTTTTTTTACATTTGCAATTCTAATTGTTATTTATTGGTACAATGGATGGAATGTCTGCAATGTTTATCTGCGATATCATGAGTATGTACACTAACACACTAAAGGTCACAAGTACGCACTAGTACAAAGTAGAATAAATTGGACAACTTGTGTTTTACGCTACAGTCGAGAATCTTTTACTTATATCGAGGCGGTAAGTTTAGGAATGTTGAAAGAAACCGCGGAGTGGCCGAAGAAAACCATCACACTAGGATCTGCCCGAATCGGATTCGAGCCTAGTCGGTGAGAGGCTCTGTGATCCGTAAGCGCAGGCTTTCAAAAGCAGATCGGAATTACTCGTACAAATTCACGCTACAGATTAATTAATCCCCGAGATTATTAAGACAAACTGTCTCGTCGGGAAACGCTTACAAACTGCTGATGTGACGTAAAACATTCAACCAAATAAAAATATTAAAAATAATGACTATTCTGAAAAATAAATTATCCAGAACAAGTTAATACTGAAAACCAAATTACAGCTTACCATCTTTAGAAATATTCATATATTGTCTTTTAGTCATTATAAAATTACAATGCAGGGAAGTCTAATAACTAGACGAAACAACTCATTCTCACAAAAAAGCATTTAGCCATGCAAGGAAATCTCACGAGAAGGCAATTGAAAAAACCCATTCTCACATAAACGTCTAGCCATTCAAGGAAGTTTAACGACAAGAGAAAACGATCCATTCCCTCAAGACTAACCTAAATGAAGTGCATTATATACTTGCTGATCAATGGTTAAGCTCACTCAATATTGTATAAACAAGACTCATTTGTTTGTCAAAATACAGGATTTTCTACTAAATCAGTACAAATTAATTTACACTATATACATACGAGTTTAAAAAGGTTATCATTCTAAGGATCTGGTGTCCAGACTCGGACAACCCGACTTTCTAACTACTGTTTGTCGATAGTTATAAACATAATTTGGGGTTTAGCATGATGCATTGTCTGAGGATCCGTCAACATTATGTTCTCTGTAATATGTCTTAGTTTTATCAGGTAAGGTTAATCACCTCCAGGTAATTCAATTAACCTTTATAAAGGTAACATGACAATGATGGACTGTCAAAATAACTTACTCATTATATACAGCGTCCCTGATGTATAAACTCGTCAATTTAACGGATCACGTATCGTTAGCAAATGGAATTTGTGGAATGAAAACTAAATAAGTTGTAGGTAAAAGAAAACATCTTCATACCTGCCGGGTATCAGCTGTCGGGTGATACCTGTCAGGGGATACCTGTCTGGTGATACCTGTCGGGTGATACCTGCCGGGTGATACCTGTCAGGGGATACCTGTCGGGGGATACCTGTCGGGGGATACCTGTCGGGTGATACCTGCCGGGTGATACCTGTCGGGTGATACCTGTCTGGTGATACCTGTCAGGGGATACCTGTCGGGGGATACCTGTCTGGTGATACCTGTCAGGGGATACCTGCCGGGTGATACCTGTCGGGTGATACCTGTCTGGTGATACCTGTCAGGGGATACCTGTCGGGTGATACCTGTCTGGTGATACCTGTCAGGGGATACCTGTCGGGTGATACCTGTCGGGTTATACCTGTCAGGGAATACCTGTCGGGTGATACCTGTCGGGGGATACCTGTCGGGTGATACCTGTCGGGTGATACCTGTCTGGTGATATCTATTCTGTATTTTTACTTGAATAACGCTTGTTTTTGGACCTCAGTGATAACACTGGTGTTATGTAGTTTTTGGTTACATTTTGTAATTAATAATTTTAAAGGTAATGATTAGTTCGATTTTTCTTTTTGTGTGTGTGTGTTTGGCGGACTAAACGTGTGTATATTTTGTAATAGAATCTTTTATATCGTGTCACGCAACTGCCTGTAAAATGCAAGAGTTTTATTATTTATTTATTTATTAATTTATTTACATGTATTTATTTATTTATTTTTATTTTTATTATTATTATTATTATTATTATTATTATTATTATTATTATTTTCATATTTTATTTTATTTTATTTTATTTTATTTTTTGCAAAGTTAAAACATTTCATACTTTTGCTTTTGTTTTTCCTGTGTAAAGAATATAAAAATCTAAGATAGAGGGACAAGCCGGCGTAGTTCGTTCTTAGTTGTTTTAACTAGTTCATAACATAAGTAAAGAATTATATTGCAAGTTAATAGTGAACAGCAAGTCACGCTGCTACATTTTCGGACTACTTTAGAATGCGCACTGGCGATGTTTAGATGTACAACATTGTCGCATTATTTAAGAATGCATGAACTGACCAGGTGACACTCGGGACAGTAAAGCTTACTCTGGAATACGGGGTCTTGGTTCCTATCACATCGGACGCAGATCCTGTTGTCAGAAAGATCCTTGCCGATTTTTTTTTTTTTTTTTTTTGGGGGGGGGGGGGGGGGTTACATAATAACTATTGTAGTTTTTTTTTTTCAATCCCTCCATAACTGACCACCGCGATGCAAGTAAAAGAATCAGGACTGGAACTGAGTGAAAAATTCAGTTCCCTCAATAAACGATGATTATAACCGTAAAAACCTACTGTAGTCAAAAACGCTTTCCGCTGTGTGTGTGTGTGTGTGTGTGTGTGTGTGTGTGTGTGTGTGTGTGTGTGTGTGTGTGTGTGAGAGAGAGAGAGAGAGAGAGAGAGAGAGAGAGAGAGAGAGAGAGAGAGAGAGAGAGAGATTAAACTTAAATCAAATCATAACAAATAAAAAATGATATCATGCGTCCATCCTATGAAATATATCAAATTGTTGGCCTTAATGACCTTCATGTTTCAAATGTTATAATAATTATATATAAAAACTTCTACTGTGACCAGGACTACCTATACTATGAAATATAAAACACTGTGTACTGGATTTTAATCTGCATTGCGTCGGGTTTTTTAAAGATAAGATAGGGTTCTGAAAATAAGACTAACAGAACGTTCATCTATAAACACCGATCTGAACCCTTATCATGCCTTTTTTATGTCTGATTTAGTTATAAAGATATAGTAACTAGACGTCCCTTAGCGGTATCATAAAAGACAAAATAGAAATTAACACATTTTAAGAATACCATCGTACAATTAAATACTGGTAAGCCAAAAACATAAAAACGACGTTTTAGAAGAAAATTTTCAAATCATTTTTAAGCTGATTAGCCAACTAAAACGTTAAAATGTAGAATGTAGAATGTCGTTGAACAAAACGTGCTTGAAATATGGTAATTATATGCATCCATAACTTAACACATTACACTGATAAATTAGCTTAACTTTATTTAAAATTAATATTTATTCAAACTTTAAAAGAAATTTTGACCCCACCCAAAGATGCGTCATGCTTCAATAAAAATACAATATCGACAGATCGATCAATACTTGATTGTTGTCATTTCACTTCAATGTAAGACATAGATAGAACACACCCTTTTGGTTATCACTATTTTATTATTTGATTTTTGTTTAGATATGTTTTTATATATGACAAATTTATATTCATTGCATGCTATTTGGACCATTTCAAAATCTTTTTCACTCCAAAAAACAACAACACCAAAGCAACAACAGCAACAACACGGTGTCCTTTAAATAAGTTTAAGTTGTGTATATAATACAAATACCAGTTAAATTTTGATGTGCCAGATGTGCACATTTCGGAAATTCATTCCTCATCAGTATCCTAGAAATGGATTTTTTACCTTAATAAGCGAAAATTTATAGCCGCTGAACGCCACATTTGTGACGCCATAGATAAAACTGAAATCATACAACGATGACGTCAAAATGGTATGTACGTCATACCAACAATTGCCAAAGTTTGTATAAAATGACGTCATCGTGGTATGCACGCCATACCAGACCTTGCAAAGTATGCATACAATGATGACATCACCATGGTATGTATGTCATACCAGACATTACAAAATTATGCATACAATGATGACGTCACCGATCATTCAGTTTATAACTGAGATCAATGTACAAGGCCGTAAGAAGTGGAACCCAACTACATTACTTAACCATCGAAATAACGCGCGTTATTCAGTTTGCCTGGCAAAGCTATGGCATTTATAATCCAATAACTGCCATAGCTTTACTGTTCAATAGTTATATTAACGTTATATTATTAATTTATTTATTTTTTTTTTTTTTTTTTTTTTTTTTTTTTTTTCACATTTCCCGCCTTCAACGAGAAGTGGGGTAAATTATTGGAACAGCGTAACAAATGTTACAAACAAAATATAGTACAACATGAAAAAACACAGAACTCGCAAAAATTATGAAATATTTCATTAACCTTCACATTGTTTTGTACATTTTGTTGTTGTTATGAAACTACTTATAAAATAAGTACAGATAGTGAAATATTCATGAATACGTACAGTGTAATGATCATGTGATCAATGGCAGTTATTGCTCCGTATTTGCCAAATATCTCAACCATGTTTATATAGTAAAGTGGCAAAGCAAATGTAAATATAACAAAATAAACAATAATATAAAACGATTATTCATTTATTTATTATTATTATTATTTTGTTATATTAAAATAAATTTAAAAAATAAAAAATAAATAAAATAAAATAAAATAAACAGGGCATAAGTATACAATATAAACCAGAAATAGTTCCATCTGAAGCTGGATGTGTTTTCTCAAGATTCAAAAGCATTTTATTAAAGAACTAGACATTACTCACAAAGTTACAAGCATAGATTGATAAAAACATAATATATCACGTGGTTTACAGGCTGTTAAGATGACATAAATTGTTGTTATGCAAATTAGTTGTAAAACAAAGTTATATATATGAAAATGCAAATTATATGTCATAAATTACATATTTCATATTTTGTTTCTGACTTGTGGAAATTTATGTTTTAAGTTTTCTTAAGAAACAAAATTTTGTATCTTATCCTAAATAAGACTAATAAATGATATAATGTGGTATAATAATAAATTTCGTGTTTTCTTAAAAAGCGAGTTTCTGATAAATCTGACCCCAGTTTTACTATCATTTCTTATCTAAAATTTTCTCTGACGTAAATTTTATAAATTTCAGCAATCTCTTTAACTATAGATTAACATTTTTTTGCAAATTAAATACAAATATTATAAACTTGCTTTAAAATCACATCTGTATATCTTAACAGTTAATGAAATTATCAAGACTTCAAGGCTTCGAGGGGGGGGGCGATTCATGGATGATCAAGAAAACCGTTGAAAACCACTGACTCTCAGCAAGCGAACTGACAAACTTGCTCAAACTTTTTTCCCCAAAATTTAAAACTATTGGTTGGTTGCTGTAACTTGTGCTGTAGCTGTGAATGAATCATACTCCGCGGTCTAAAAAAGTTAATTTTGTTTAACAAATCACAAAATATTTTCATTTAAAGTATTTTAAAACCAAGACGCACATGAATGTGTTTACAATATTTAAAATAAATCAACTGTAAATTTTCAGCAGACACAATAAACACTGAGATTTTTAAACAAGTTATGTAATTTGTATCTGTAAATTTATTCTTGACTGGATGGCTATTATTTGTAAATACCTTGACGTGTCTTACACAAAATCAGTCATATCGATCATTAACTTATATTTAGCTTAAATACATTTTCTCATAAACAAACATTTTTTTTTTTTTTTTTTTTTTTTTTTTTTTTTTTTTTTTTTTGCTCTGGTTTTGCTCCACTCTTACATACATGTAATTTAAGTGATTTTTAGCAAAAGATGTGCGAGAACTAAACACTGGTTTTAAAAATGAAATAATTCTTTAATATGTCACGTGCTACTTTTGAATTTTTATAAAATAATTTAATTCAAATCTAGCACATGGTAGATAATTTAAAGTGGTTATTTTGTGTCGATGTAATAATCGTACATTAATTACGTAACCGTTATATTCAATTTACTAGTAATGATTTTTTCCTTCAGAAACTGTTTACAGAGAAACTTAAAACTTACAATCCTATTACGATAAAATTTTTAATTATTTTGAACGGATTGAGTAAGATCATTCGTTTTGTCTCATACATTTTACGATGAAGTTGATTGAGAACAAGTTTTAGATAATATACTTTATACAAAGAACTTCGTCAATATTCAGTTGAAGTGATCATACAAATTCTATGGTTTCGTCAATAGATTAAATTTACTTCATTTATAAATAAGTTTACTTAAGGCCATGTTTTGAAAATAATTTTCAAAACTTAAAAACACTTTGTATACTTATGTTAATATACAGGTACGTCTTAACACACGATGTTATTAGAACCAAGGATTATCTCGTTATATCGAGACGTCACCAGTAATATATATCTTATACCAGTTAAATATTATTGATACGAGTGAATTCTCCGTCGTTCTAATGAAAATAGCACACTAGTACAGAAGGGATGTGGACACGTGGGGATCTGAGGACGCCAGGACGGCTAAGAGCGCAAGAAAATCAAAGACGCAAGGACGGCTAAGAGCACAAGGAAAACTGATGACGTAAGGACGGCTGTGGGCGCAAGGAAAGCTGAAGACGCCATGATTGCTGGAGATTCCAAGACGGCTGTGGGCGCAAGGAAAGCTGAAGACACCAGGATGCTGTGGACTCAAGGAAAGCTGAAGAAACCAGGATGGCTGAGGACACAAGGGAAGCTGAAGAAACCAGGGCGGCTGAGGACACAAGGAAAGCTGAAGACGTCAGAACGGCTGAGGATGCAAGAAAAGCTGGAGATCTAAGGACAGCGTAAGACGCCAGGATTGCTGAAGATGTCAGCACGACTGACTTCACAAAGGATAGCTAAAGAGGTCAGGACGGTTGAGGGCGCAAGGTAAGCTGAAGACGTCAGGACGGCTGAGGGTCTAAAGAAAGCTTAAGACGTCAGGACGACTGAGGGCCTTAAGAAAGCTTAAGACGTCAGGACGACTGAGGGCCTTAAGAAAGCTTAAGACGTCAGTACGGCTGAGGGCGAAAAGAAAGCTTAAGACGTGAGGACGGCTGAGGGCGCAAAGAAAGCTTAAGACGTCAGGACGACTGATGGCGCAAAGAAAACTGAGGGCATCTTTTTTATCCTGATGATGTTTATACCTGTGATGGATGACTGAGGGCTCGATTTTGACCATAAGTTTATCTGCTTTGAGTATATTTATTCTCTGCAAATGATTTTTGTTTCTAGTTAATGGTGAACAGAATTAGAACATTTTTTTTTAAATTTCGATTTCTTAATAAATAACAAGAAATAATCGAGAAATAACATTTTGATTTATTTGTTTTATTTTTTTAACATTATTTATTTATTTATTTATTTATTTATTTATTCACTTATTTATTCGTTCATTCATTCATTCATTTATTTATTTTATTTTATTATTTTTTTTTAAATTATTTTAATTATTTTTATTATTTATTTTTTTTAATACAAATTTCGAACATTTCCGTCTAAGATATTTTTTTTTGCTTTCATAAGTAAAGGAAAACCCCGTCAGATTTTTTTCTTCTTGGTGTAAGCGTCCTCTGCATACTTTGTATCCAACTAAACAACATTTTTTAAAACTCCTTTGAATTTGCATTTTAAAAACTCAAAACAGTTTATGTGTATAGCGTGTTTCTATACCTATATAACTTGTATTTTATACCATGACAATCAAGCCGGTAATATGATACAGTGTAAACATGCAAAAAATTAAACTTGTAAGTCGAAATTTTGATGACAAAATCGTCTGATCTCACCTGCATAGAAATGTCACGTGCTACTTTTGAATTTTTATGAAATCATGCATTTAATAGTAGCACATGACAGATATATGTGAAAATAACTGAAAAGAATATTACATAAATATTTGTTTTCGTCAAAAGATACTTTCATTTTGTCTCCTACATTATCGGTGATTCGGTATTAATCTTTCCTATACTAATACAACCTTGCGACATAATACAACATTTATCAGACCGATTTAAATGAGTAGAGGATTTTACACCTCTGTCAGGATTCTTTCCACAGCCAGTGTAAGAGAGAGTGGCTCAGATCTAGGGTCATCACAGCTTGGAATAACGACCTTTGACCCATGATCTTTACTTGATGTAGGTTTCTAAAAGCTCTACCATTTCGGTCTGCTAATAGAAACATGGGGCCTCATAGATCGAATCGTCGAAAGTGCTAGCTTATACATCAAAATTCACTCATTTTATCGATACAGTCAGTTTCGAATTTATGGAGAAAACTTGCGTACCCATGAAAAAACATGCACAGACCTCGGGAATGAACTGACAGATTTTCTTACACTAGGATTTGCCAGAGTCGATCCGGAAATTCGTATCTCGGAGGTGAGCACGTGCTTTAGATCGCTAGGCCGCTACATGAGGTTATAATTACAGTAGTTTTAGGCTTCAGTTAACATTAATTTATCAGTATTTTGTTGAAAATCTTAAAAAACTCGAACTAGAAATTAAATTAACTTACTCAAGTTAGACTCATGATTTATGTATTGGATTCGCTTTAATGACATATCATGTTTATAAATTGTACAATGTGTGTTAAATATTTCGTTTTTTTGTTTGGAAGCAGGAATATGCATATTAATGTTGTTACAATTGTGTGACATACCTGTATTTAGTGCAATCTTTAGTATTTTTGTCATATTTAAAGCAACCTTAAGTGTGTTTCAATAATCCGTGATTTTTTTAGGTCAGCCTTCTCTGGTTCATGTAACAATGTAATTTATTACTGAATTTTGCAATATAAATCATGTATAGTGTATTTAAATTTTGCAATAGTTAAGTGGGATAGAGATTGTGCCCAAGTTTTTTTAAATACTAGAAACGCCCAAAAAAGCGTATCACGTTTTTTATTGTTAGAAGGGAACAATGTGTAAAGAAATCTAAACAATCTTGTAACGTATCTCAGTTTTTACAGGATGAATACAAAAATTCACCTAACAACAAACTACACCCTATAATTATATGTTCATTATCTATTTTAAAACGATTTTAAACATTCTTTGTCACGTGACACTGTGATACTACATTCTTTGTCACGTGATACTGTGATACGACATTCTTTGTCACGTGATACTATAATACAACATTCTTTGTCACGTGATACTGTGATATACAACATTCGTTGTCACGTGATACTGTGATATAACAATCTTTGTCGCGTGATACTGTGATACAACATTCTTTGTCACGTGATACTGTATTACAACATTCTTTGTCACGTGATATTGTGATAGAACATTCTTTGTCACGTGATACTGTAATAAAACATTCTTTGTCACGTGATACTGTTATACAACATTCTTTGCCACGTGATACTGTAATACAACATTCTGTGTCACGTGATACTGTAATACAACATTCTTGTCACGTGATACTGTAATACAACATTCTTTGTCACGTGAGACTGTATTACAACATTCTTGGTACATGTTAATACCCTAAAACTGTTTTAAATTGATTTTCAGTTTACTATAAGCTTTAAAATTGGCGTTAGAGATTTACAAGGTCCTCACAAATAAAAAACCATCTGGCTCGTGTTCTCAACTTTTCCTTTTTCTCTTCTTCTTTTCTTCATTTTATTTTTATTATTCTCCCACGTGTACTAAAAATACAATTTGATCTATTCTTAGGAAAAGATCTAAGTGCACACATTAGTTATTCAAACATCAACAACTATTTAGAAACCTAACACCTCTTGTTGCTGAAGAGAGCCTCTCCGTCTGACGGGAGCTTTATTTGACGTAACAGTGCTACCACACTGGTAAAAAAAGTCACGCGAACAACAACTGTAGTAAACAACTCGAATATTAAATACTAGTAACTGTACATATATACTAACAACAAACAAATCAGTGAAGCTCCATCAGTAATCTTTGTCTCTCTTACGCCAACAACCGGGAAAGAACCCACAAAGATGAGGCAGGTTTGTGTTTGAAGACTGTTTGACCACCTGGCAATCTTTTATCTACATCGTTACAAAAAGTAGGGTATCATTAAAGATAGGTTAGACCTAACATACGATACCCTATAAATTCTCATGAAATATTGGACGTTTCACGTTCCGGTCTAACCCTGGTTAGAGCTCAATTTACATAGCTATATTAAATACAACTTTCGGGGTCAACGACTATTCTATCTCTCGTTTTATCTTATAAGAAATGTAATTTAACCATCAAAAATCGGTTTACAAGGAAACACAAGTTTTCACATGACTGGGTATATTTTAGAATTAAGGTAAAGTGTAGCCCGATACATCGTGTACGATGTAGTAAGGGTAATTAAATTTCTCAAAAATATTTTCAGCATCAAATTACCCCCTGTCACGATTTATTATTCAATTTTATTTGACTATATACTGCAGGGTATAAGACTTGACAATACTAAAATAAATAGTAAAGTGAAGTGGTTGTGATTGACTCCAAAGTCAAGATTCCTTTACATATATCGAGGTGTCAGTACTGAGGAAACCAGAGTGCCCATAGAAGCTATATACCTCTAGCAAGTGAACTGATAATCTTTGTCACACTTAGATCTGCCCTAGTGGGATTCAAACCTGGGTGGCAAGAGACGAAATGGCTCGTAAACACGCAATTTTTCGACCACCGAATCTTCAAACTTTTGAGAGAACATTTCCCGAAACAAGTAAAAAAAAAAAAGGCAAAAATATGTGATTAAACATAAAACCGTTTACACTAAACGCCAGCACGTGTAATTTTTACGTAGGAACGTGAGCATCTTTATGAACAAATGTTGCATTTATTACAAAATTATTTATTTACTAAGACACATGAAAACTTTCACATGTGCACACCAACATATTTACACACATGTACTCTTTAATGTACATACGTAAACGCCATTACAAAAAGACAGGTGCGTATCTGGTCACATTCACGTACGCATGGATACTTTTACGTGTGTACATGAACAACTTTACTTACAAACACGGAAACTTTTACGCATAGAATCTTCTGTACATGAACACACGCGTAAACATATAAAAACGTGAATAACACTAGATCTACTACACATGCGGAAACGGTTTTACTTTTAAATCACTTCTACGCACTTTCATTGAAAAGATAGGCCTAAAAGTTTTCGGTTATTTAAATTCATATGGTTTCACGTGCCCACGTTAACGGTTTTTCATGCGCATGACTGATGTAACGCTTTACTTTAAGAAAGATACATGTATCTCAATAAAACGTAACACTAGTACAACGCCTTGGGTTTTAATACTAACGCCACTAGTTACCCACTCGACAAGTTATAAATGAAGTTGATGAGTTTTTGTTGGTCAAATAACTTATTTTTTCTCCTTTATAAGCAGTCAAGTGGTACTGGGATTGAACCCTGAAAAACAAAATGGGTCACATCTTACAAAGTGTTTTTCTATTAAAAGTATGCTGCTTTAGAGACGCTGAAGCACGTTAAACAGATAAAATCGTCATATAACTCGTTTAAGTTCTGCCACATAAAACACACTTAGTGTGTCATTATGCTTGGCCTCACAAACAAATTCGTGCATTCTTGATTAATTTTAGTTTCACTTGACCCGTAAAGTATATCGTGTATGATCGTCTGGTTACACGATCCATTTCTGAAGAAAATCTTAAATAATAAGATATAAAACAGTCCAACTTAGGATACATAGGGACAGATTTCGTGAATGGTGATATTTTTTGTTAGTTATTTAAATATAAATGAACATAAGTAACAAATATGATCCTGTGATTATTTTTTTCCATTTAATTCAAAGATTGGAGGGGATTTTTTGTTTATTTTAAGACAACTATTCGGTTATATTAGACCCACAGCGAGCCAACCTCTATCATGTACATTGTACTAAGGTATGGTCGACCGAGTTTGAAACAACAGCGATAAGGGTACCTATGGTTTGATACCTGAACCCTCATTCATCCTCCTTCAACCTTCATCAATCTACTGATTGAACGTGAAACAGAAGCTTGCGAATGCAACATTTGAGGTGATTCGCATCTGTTAGTTCTCTGTTTTCATTTAACAAATCAGAACTTGTTTATGTAATATATATTTTACATATACTATATATAAATTCAACAATTTAATCAGACATAGTGTCATGTGCTACTTTTGAATTTTTTATAAAATAATACAATTCAAAAGTAGCAAATAACAATTAAAAATATAAAAATTCAAAAGTAGCGCATGACAATAGTAATAAATTTATTTGAAATTAATGAAAAAATACCTATATAATGTAGAGCGAGTTTCTGGGTCAGCTATTGATAACTAGCCACACCTGTTAAAGGTAACTTGTATTTAGGTTCAGTGTTCAGGTGCATGTAATAATGATACAAAAAATTCCCGGGTCTTTATAATGAGCAATTACTATTTATATAACATAAAGGCTAAGCTTGAGATAGCAACCAACAGCAAAAGAGAGATAACTCTTACAAATGTGTAGCCAAACGTTGAATTCTGCACGTTGTATGTTTATAAAAGTGTTGCCAGTACACGGTGATATTTTCCGGACTTTTTATAATGAGTTATCTGATGGATAATTTGTGAACACTTTATCATAATCAGTCATAGAGTAAACCGAATACGGGTAAGTATTAACACACACACACACACACACACACACACACACACACACACACACACACACACATATATATATATATGCTAACTCTTAGCTTATCATATCATTCGTTTTTTTTGTGAAGTCTACAGTGTAATAATAGACTGGATAAAGAAAAAAAAATTAAAAATTACCTTTTTTTCTTCTTTTTATATTGGACCGAAAATAATATTTTTCTGAGAGAGAGAGAGAGAGAGAGAGAGAGAGAGAGAGAGTTAACTAAATATTTACTGATTCGTTATCTGCAGCTTGGGAATTTCAACCAATATGCTATGAGACAACTAACAGCCAAAAATAACGTGTGTGTGTGTGTGTGTGTGTGTGTGTGTGTGTGTGTGTGTGTGTGAGAGAGAGAGAGAGAGAGAGAGAGAGAGAGAGAGAGAGAGAGAGAGAGAGAGTTTTATTAAACACGTGTAAGAAATTAGAAGCCAGACATAGTTCTAGAATCAACTTTAGAAATACTTTATGTTATGTAACTTTCTCAGCTGTTGTTAGAGATTTTTTGTAATTTATTTTGTATCTACGACGCTCGCGAGAGTAATAAAATTAACCATTCTAAATCTGTGCCAGCGTTATAATGAAAATACAGAACTCAACGAGTGAAGGATATAAGAGTGTGTATACTGATCAAAAATATGTTTCTAAAAGTAAAAACCAGCACAGTTTCTCCGACAAACAAGGTCGCAACTGGCCGCGGTAAAATCTATTAACACAATTCATCTCGGAATCAATTCCCAATATTGTTTTGGTATTGTCATGTGAAAAGTTCGGAATAATTCTTTCTGGAAAAAATTAAATTTTCTGCGCATGACATTATGACGAGGTTGTGCGTAATTCAATATATATAATTGTGTAACTAGCTTTATCCATCTACACTCCGGTTTTCTCTGTAATTTCTTTGTTGATATAAAGCTAATAGCGTTATTAAATCTTTGGCAACAAAAACACTGTTATTTAAATAAACATGACAAATGCCGATTTTCTTTTTTTTTTTTTTTTTTTTTTTTTTTTTTTTTTTTTTGATATGAACGATTGAGTAAGTGGATTGTGAATTGTCTTTCTGTGTTTGTTTAAACCGAAATTTTTTTTTCGGATCATCATGTAATACTGTAATACTTTATAAAAATTCAAAAGACACATTCTTGCCTAACACATTAATGAATACCTAATCCACTAAGAACTAAACAAGTCTATAGACAGAAAAGTCCTTGAAAATCAGACTAAGGAAAGATTATATTACTGATAAATATTTTTTTACACATTCTTTCAGCAGGAGGAAGTATAAATTGTGTCGCGATTTACACGATCCGCTAAATATTACCTAACATTACATTGTTACATTCAAAAACAAAATAGAAAATAAAATAAAATATTCAGGCGATGCCTCGTTTGGAAAATTGTTTGAATTATTACCTAAGATTACGACGTTCCTCACTGTTTGTATTATAATAATGAGACAGTTTTAATTTCGCGTGTTAAAATGTTGTTGTTTTTCTCCGTTCACTCGGGTTTCCTCCAACATTCCAGAAATGACAGACTCCTGATTGACATTAAAATTCTTATCACTCTTACTTGCACAACAGTACAATTTTTCCTAAAATGGTATACGTGTAAATTTTACCTTAAAACACATTTTATCATATACTAGTGAATCATAGCTTATAGTATAAACCATAAGTGTTAATAATGAAAAAAAATACAATTTCAACTTAGAGATTGAATGCATCAACAGCCTTAATGTAACAACAAAATCGACAGCATCATCAACTATAAAAGCAGCAGCAGTGGCAACAACAACTACAGCATAAGCAACAACAAAAACAATAACAAGCAATAAAAAAACAACAAAACCATAAAAAAACAGCAACAACAAAACAACAATAAAAACAGCAACACCGCTACCAACAACAAAAGGATTAAAACAATAAAAACAACAACTGTTACAACATTAACAACAATGAAAGCAGCAACAGCAACATTGAAAACAACAAAAACAATGAAAACAACAACATGAATGAAAACAATAACCCGACATTACAACTACTACCATAACAGTTTGTGAAGTTTCCAGATTAGTCTCGTCTTGTCACTGTGGCGTTTCAACATTTGTCGCATCTTTTTACTTTGACGTTTCGACATTAATTGCGTCTTGTCACTTTGGCGTTTCAAATATTAGTCGCCTCTTGTCACTGTGACGGTTTGACATTAGTTGCGTCTTGTCACTTTGACGTTTTGACATTAGTCGCGTGTTTTCACTGTGACGTTTTGACATTAGTAGCGTCTTGTCACTGTGACGTTTTGACATAAGTTGCGTCTGTCAATGTGGCGATTCAACATTTGTCGCATCTTGTAACTTTGGCGTTTCGACATTAAATGCGTCTTGTCACTGTGGCGTTTAGACATTTTTTGCGGCGTTTCCACATTAATTGCGTCTTGTCACTTTGGCGTTTCAAATATTTGTCCGTTTTGTCACTGTGACGTTTTGACATTAGTCGCGCCTTGTCACTGTGACTGTTTGACATAAGTCGCGTCTTGGCACTGTGACATTTTGATATTAGTCGCGTCATGTCACTTTGACGTTTTAATATAAGTCGCGTCTTGGCACTGTGACATTTTGATATTAGTCGCGTCATGTCACTTTGACGTTTTAATATAAGTCGCGTCTTGTCAATGTAACGTTTTGACCTTCCTTTTGATTTTCTTGTCACTGTGGAGTTTTGACATTAGTCCCGACGTGTCGCGTCTAGTCACTGTGACGTCCCCACATTATTTGCGTCTTGTCACTTTGGCGTTTCAAATATTAGTCGCGTCTGTTCACTGTGACCTTTTGACATTAGTTGCGTCTTGTCAATGTAACGTTTTGACGTTTATTTTGATTTTCTTTTCACTATGGAGTTTTGACATTAGTCGCAAATTGTCGTGTCTTGTCACTTTGGCGTTTCTAATATTAGTCGTTTCTATTTTCACTGTGACGTTTTAACATAAGGCGCTTCTTTTCACTGTGACGTTTTGACATTAGACGCGTCTTTTCACTGTGACGTTTGGACATTAGTCGCGTCTTTTCGCTGTAACGTTTTGACATAAGTCGCGTCTTTTCACTGTGACGTTTTGACATTAGGTGCGTCTTTAAACTAAGACGTTTTGACATTAGTCGCGTCTTTTCATTGTAACGTTTTGACATTAGTCGCGTCTTTTCACTGTGACGTTTTGACATTAGGTGCGTCTTATCACTTTGACGTTTTGACATAAGTCGCGTCTTTTCACTGTGACGTTTTGACATTTTGTGCGTCTTTTCACTGTGACGTTTGAGATTAGTCGCGTCTTTTCACTGTGACGTTTTGACATTAGTCGCGTCTTTTCACTGTGACGTTTTGACATTAAGCGCGTCTTTTCGCTGTGACATTTTGGCATTAGTCGCGTCTTTTCACTGTGACGTTTTGACATTAATCGCGTCTTGGCACTGTGATGTTTTGACATAAGTCGCATCTTGTCACTGTGATGTTTTGACATTAAGCGCGTCTTTTCGCTGTGACATTTTGGCATTAGTCGCGTCTTTTCACTGTGACGTTTTGACATTAATCGCGTCTTGGCACTGTGATGTTTTGACATAAGTCGCATCTTGTCACTGTGATGTTTTGACATAAGTCGCGTCTTTTCACTGTGACGTTTTGAGTTAGTTGCGTCTTGTCACTGTGACGTTTTGCCACTGTTAATTTTGCTATAGTCGCTTTTTATCACTGTGACAAAATGCGTCTTGTCACTATAAATTTTATATAGAAAGTTTCATTAGGACATTCATTTGTCCAAAATATTGGAATTTTTTTAACCCTTCTTCAGATTAAGGAAATCTCGTTACAATTTCCTTATGTTCTTTTTGTTTTATTTTGTTGTAATTTCAAGATTAACCACTATTTGACTGAATCTATCAGCTGGGTTTAATTAGTTTTTATTACTTTAATACTTATGATTGACGTTTCTGTTTCTTGTCAATTGTTTTACTTTACACACACACACACACACACGCACACACACACACACACACATATATATTCAATATATATATATAAATATATATTTATGAAGTACACGTACAGTGCTTAATGTATCGTCGGAATTCAAATTAACAAATAGGCGGTTTAAGTAATCAGAAAATTATTCGTTAATTGCTTTAAAACACGCAAAACTAACATAACCATGCGTTAGGTAAAGGGAGACTATCCATTGATCAGATTCAGGGAACAGAAATAATTACCAATTTTAGAAGAAAACGGATTTTATTGTATCAAGATAATTTGTATCTTTTTTATTTTACTTTCGTGAATATTTTCAAAAGAGCTTCCCCAACTATCGATGAAATTTCGAACTATTCTAACTAAAGTGAGATAATCGATAATTAAAATAAAGAGTTTATTTCCACAAATAGATTTTTGTTAGTGGCGTTTAATCTATCTGCTATTTATATTATTGAAAATTAAAAAAAAATTAAGATAGATATTTTTAAAAATTATATTTACATCCTTCGACTTTGAGATAGAAAAGCCGATAGGAAAATTGGTACATATATTCCTAATTAAATTTTATCAAGGGAAATAACGCGTTAAAAAGTCAGGGTTATTTATACAACAAACGAATTGTTCGGAATCACGTGAAGATCATTGTTGATAGTTTACGAGTATCCATGTGTTTAGAAATAGCTTCCTTATTTCTTATCTGGGTAATTAATTCTGATGGCTAGTAAATAATTAACACTATAGATGTATTGAGGATAATAGGTAAAAACTGAAGACAACAATAATCAATGGATTACCAATATTGACCCACAATAAGTCTTATATCAGATGAAACAACAAGTTGTAAGAAGCAAAATAAATGATGTTCTCTTCTACCGCAGGTAGTTTTAATATTTAATATCTGTGTGTTTTTAGTAACCTTGGACATTGCTATTTATTTATGACATAATTCCGACTCGGAACAATGATGTTTCCAATTGAATACATAGAAAATTTTCAGACCTCGCACTAAATAAGCATTCATGTTTTTGATCATGATCTTGAAGTGTATTGCACTTTGGCATTGACTTGTAATATTGTAATGTTTGTTCGGTACAGTGGGAGAGATTTTAACATTTAAGATTTTTTGGTGACCAAAGGACCATTGTTTTTTGGCATGTACTTGTAATATCGACATGCTTGTTTGGAACAGTGCGGGTGATTTTAACACTCAAGATTATTTGTGACCAAAGGTTGTATAAGTTCTGGGATAATGATCAGAGAGCGGAATATTCGGAACCCCCGTACTTCAAAGTTAAAACGTTCCCCATTGGTGGGTTTGTCTAGTTACCGGTGTATCAGTGATACTGTTATATATATACCACAGAAAAGGAAAGAATGGCCTAACTTCAGAGGTGAGAATGAACTTAGTTTTATTTATTTATTTATTTTTTTATTTTTTTATTTATTATTTATTTATTTATTTATTTATTTATGTTGTTGTTGTTTTAGGTAATCAAAATCAACCCGCGTGTTCCGAGTAACATAATTTATGTGTCAGACGGACAAATGCTACTTTTTTCATCAAATTGTGGCAGTGAACAGTGGCCTCTAAAGGACATTAGTTTCTCTAATGCTATGAGACAAAGAATTGTTAAATCTCCCTATCCGGTTATTTTGGTTCATCTTTTAACATATAAAGTTGAGTTTTTTTAAAAGTGTACCTTACACAAACACAGTAGATTGATAAATGGCATGAATAAAACAAAACGCATGTACTAGTATACATGTATCTAGAAGCCCTAATCTGCTAAGATCACAATTAACATGCTTTTTACAATGTCTGTGTGCTGCCACCTCACACACACTAGATGCTTCCCGAGCAGCTCTATCAATTAGCCACTGTGTAAACAATTTGTTTGAAAGTGTAGGGCGTTTTCCGTTTTTGGCTCTATTTGAAAACCTCTCTCTCTCTCTCTCTCTCTCTCTCTCTCTCTCTCTCTCTCTCTCTCTCTCTCTCTCTCTCTCTCTCTCTCGGGGCCTCTGTGGCCGAGTGGTCTAAAGCGCGATCTTACGGATCACAGTGCCTCTCACCGCCTGGGTTCGAATCCCACTCGGGACAGATCCTAGTGTGAGAAAGTTTGTCAGTCCGCTCGCCACTCCGGTTTCCTCCACCATCCAGAACTGATCGTTTCGAAATCAGTGAAAGATTCCTGACTGGGGCGTAAAAATCTATTACTCCTCTCTCTCTCTCTCTCTCTCTCTCTCTCTCTCTCTCTCTCTCTCTCTCTCTCTCTCTCTCTCTCTCTCTCTCTCTCTCTCTCTCTCTCTCTCTCGGCACAGAGACACGCGTTTTTCCATTCGGAGTAGACTTTAATCTCCTATCAAACTTCCTGGCATAGATTTGTTCTGAACATTTTTAATTCCACTATTGCCCATGGAAAAATATCGTGGGAGAAAGTTTTTTGATTTTAAGATTAGATTGGATTAGGTTAAAAGTGTGTTACTTCCTACCAGTTAATATTCAGATCTCTAAATCAGAACATAACCACTGCGGTAGCTCAGTTGGTAGAATGCTCGCTCCGTAACTGGAAGGTCGTCAATTCGAACCCCGACCGGGTCTGACCAAAGACTTGGAAGTGGGTAGGTGGGTAGTGACTCTTATTTCGTCAAGCACTCAGCATTATGAAATGAAAGCCGCGGTTTGTTTTCGAATGTAAACTTTAAATAAACAAGATCCTATTTCATGGTAGGCGTGGCACGATGAAGAACCCTGCTGTATAATGCCATCAGCGTAACGCACAGACAAAAAAAACCCTGCACTTTGGCCTATAGCTGGCGACGCCTCGATATAAGTGAAATATCATTGACTGGGAAGTTAAACACCATTACTAAACTCAGCTTAAAATCAGAACCTGTATATTCTCAGTCGTTTTGTGTTACTGAATCTTGTACTTACATAGGGGTAGGGAAATATGAATGATTTGAACACATCTAACACAACTGTAAGACTATTTGTCAGAAGCTGGTCAGTCGAGGCCATGATTATAAATTTTTTTTTTTTGCTGTAAACCTTGTCACAGGTAGTTTGTGGTGTACATTAAATAAAAATATTACATATTTTTTTATATTTAACAAAAATACCTGTTTAATTTTACTGTATCATATGTGCACATTTCGGATATTAATCCCTCATCATTGACACTTGGGATCGAAAAGACTGATAGAAACAAAATGTGAGGCAAATCGTTGAAAATTTATGAATGCGAAGTTCCGACTTACATGTATCCAAATAACATATGTTTAAATATGTTACAATGTATTTGTTCATTTTTGATCATATAAGGCTGATTTTAAAGTTATGACTGTGTATATTAATCAACTAGTAATTTTAATCCAGATACAATGGTCGTGTAACTTCATAATAACTTAAACCAAACTACTGGATATAAACTACAGTGTTTGTTCAAAATGAGGAGTTTTATTTTATCAGTTTTTCTTGAATGTGTTTGTCTTCAATTTCAATTTTTTTGGTTGTGTTATCATAAACTTACATTGGTTGTGTCATGTTCTTTGTTGTGTTGGTTGTGTCGTGTTCTTGGTTACGTTGGCTGTTTTATCGTTGACTTGTAATGGTTGTGTTGTGTTCTTGGTTACAATGGCTGTTTTATCGTTGACTTGTATTGGTTGTGTCGTGTTTTTGGTGTTATGGTCCTGTTATTTTGTATAAATTCTAAATAGAAAATCTGCTTAAAGAACTGATTCATTACAACTTAATGAATTTGGTATTGAGGATCAACACGACTAATATCGTAGTTATCTTTATAATTTCAAAAACACAGCAGTCTATCCTGGACAAAATTGGAAACTACAAAAAATAAATTGGCGGGGGATATTTATACTCTGAATTTGTTTTTCAGCTTCAAGTTTCTTTCTACTATTATTTTTGCATTCAAAAAAATCTACTGCGTATTTATTTTGTTGTAATTTGGCAAGTATTTTTACTGCAGGTTGGTTAAGGATTTTATTTCACCATTATTGAGACTTTATCAGCAATAAGCGACTCTGAAAAACTTAAAAGCTGAGCAAATTATATATATTTATATAGTTCGATTCTTTGTTCCCTCAGGTAGTAAAACATAATTTTAATTTATAATCATTTGCATTACCTTGGAATCTATAATATGCTTCATTATATATAAAATCATATAAACTCTTAATTTGTAAAAAGTGATTGGTCAACGTGAGTTATGTCCCTTTAATTGAATTTCACACACACACACACACACACACACACACACTCTCTCTCTCTCTCTCTCTCTCTCTCTCTCTCTCTCTCTCTCTCTCTCTCTCTCTCTCTCTCTCTCTCTCTCTCTCTATATATATATATATATATATATATCTTGTTCTCTCTCTCTCTCTCTCTCTCTCTCCCTCTCTCTCTCTCTCTCTCTCTCTCTCTCTCTCTCTCTCTCTCCTCTCTCTCTCTCTCTCTCGCACTGTCGTTACTACGACGACAACGGCAAGTGATAATGTCGTCAATATTAAATCAGTATATTAATTTGCCATTTGCTGGTGGTTGAAATAGCAAATTTGTTATTGATATCTTTCTTTCGTTTTTTTCTGTATCAGCGTATATTAGCTAGCGGTTACGATTCCGTACAGGGTGGATGTGGATTATTGACTATCCTTCTTTCGTTTTTCTGTATTCGCTTGTATAAGCGGTGTACCGTGAATTCCGTAACGGATGGTTTCTTACGTTTTTTAGCTCAACTGGCTTATAGCCAGTTCTGATGTCCTCAAATGACCATTACAGCCCACTAGACCTCTTGTTCTAAATAATATTAGGTTGCCCCTCAACTGGCTATAGCCAGTTCTGATGTCCTCAAATGACCATTACAGCCCACTAGACCTCTTGTTCTAAATAATATTAGGTTGCCCCACTTTATGTGATGCAATTTGTGCGCCAGTTAAGCAATATAGGCCCTACTGGGCCTCTTGTTCTGTATCAGCGTGTATTAGCTAGTGATGTACGATTCCTTAACGGATGGATTGTCGACTATCCTTCTTTCGCTTTTCTTCTGTATCAGCGTGTTTTAACGGCATACAATTTCGTAACGAACGGATTGTCGACTATCTTCGTTTTTTTTCTGTATTAGCTTGTATTTGCGGTGTACGATTCCGTAACGGACGATTTGTTGACTACCCTTAGTTCTATATATCTGCCAACCACCTGTTTTAATCTATCAGCCAGGCCACCGTAAATATATATATATATATATATATATATATATATATATATATATATATATATATATATATATATATATATATATAATACTACCTTATAGATTTAGCGGGATGAATTGATTTTTTTTTCTGTAAATCATCGACATATTACGGCAACAGCCGGCGTTATAAAATATAACTCTAAATAATCAATAACATAAATAATTATATGTCTCTGTGTGTATAAATACGCCAAATGTGCCGTGTAAAATGTTTGTACTGTTGTAGATATTTACTTATACACTAACTAATCGTATTAGTTAAGGTCTGTCGTGATAACCTTGTGCCGTGTAAAATGTTTGTACTGTTGTAGATATTTACTTATACACTAACTAATCGTATTAGTTAAGGTCTGTCGTGATAACCTTGTGCCGTGTAAAATGTTTGTGCTGTTGTAGATATTTACTTATACACTAACTAATCGTATTAGTTAAGGTCTGTCGTGATAACCTTGTGCCGTGTAAAATGTTTGTGCTGTTGTAGATATTTACTTATACACTAACTAATCGTATTAGTTAAGGTCTGTCGTGATAACCTTGTGCCGTGTAAAATGTTTGTGCTGTTGTAGATATTTACTTATACACTAACCAATCGTATTAGTTAAGGTCTGTCGTGATAACCTTGTGTCGTGTAAAATGTTTGTGCTGTTGTAGATATTTACTTATACACTAACTAATCGTATTAGTTAAGGTCTGTCGTGATAACCTTGTGCCGTGTAAAATGTTTGTGCTGTTGTAGATATTTACTTATACACTAACTAATCGTATTAGTTAAGGTCTGTCGTGATAACCTTGTGCCGTGTAAAATGTTTGTACTGTTGTAGATATTTACTTATACACTAACTTATCGTATTAGTTAAGGTCTGTCGTGATAACCTTGTGTCGTGTAAAATGTTTGTGCTGTTGTAGATATTTACTTATACATTAACTAATCGTATTAGTTAAGGTCTGTCGTGATAACCTTGTGCCGTGTAAAATGTTTGTACTGTTGTAGATATTTACTTATACACTAACTAATCGTATTAGTTAAGGTCTGTCGTGATAACCTTGTGCCGTGTAAAATGTTTGTGCTGTTGTAGATATTTACTTACACACTAACTAATCGTATTAGTTAAGGTCTGTCGTGATAACCTTGTGCCGTGTAAATGTTTGTGCTGTTGTAGATATTTACTTATACACTAACTAATCGTATTAGTTAAGGTCTGTCGTGATAACCTTGTGCCGTGTAAAATGTTTGTGCTGTTGTAGATATTTACTTATACACTAACTAATCGTATAAGTTAAGGTCTGTCGTGATAACCTTGTGCCGTGTAAAATGTTTGTGCTGTTGTAGATATTTACTTATACACTAACTAATCGTATTAGTTAAGGTCTGTCGTGATAACCTTGTGCCGTGTAAAATGTTTGTGCTGTTGTAGATATTTACTTATACACTAACTAATCGTATTAGTTAAGGTCTGTCGTGATAACCTTGTGCCGTGTAAAATGTTTGTACTGTTGTAGATATTTACTTATACACTAACTAATCGTATTAGTTAAGGTCTGTCGTGATAACCTTGTGCCGTGTAAAATGTTTGTACTGTTGTAGATATTTACTTATACACTAACTAATCGTATTAGTTAAGGTCTGTCGTGATAACCTTGTGTCGTGTAAAATGTTTGTGCTGTTGTAGATATTTACTTATACACTAACTAATCGTATTAGTTAAGGTCTGTCGTGATAACCTTGTGCCGTGTAAAATGTTTGTGCTGTTGTAGATATTTACTTATACATTAACTAATCGTATTAGTTAAGGTCTGTCGTGATAACCTTGTGCCGTGTAAAATGTTTGTGCTGTTGTAGATATTTACTTATACACTAACTAATCGTATTAGTTAAGGTCTGTCGTGATAACCTTGTGCCGTGTAAAATGTTTGTGCTGTTGTAGATATTTACTTATACACTAACTTATGGTATTAGTAAAGGTCTGTCGTGATAACCTTGTGCCGTGTAAAATGTTTGTGCTGTTGTAGATATTTACTTATACACTAACTAATCGTATTAGTTAAGGTCTGTCGTGATAACCTTGTGCCGTGTAAAATGTTTGTGCTGTTGTAGATATTTACTTATACACTAACTAATCGTATTAGTTAAGGTCTGTCGTGATAACCTTGTGTCGTGTAAAATGTTTGTGCTGTTGTAGATATTTACTTATGCACTAACTAATCGTATTAGTTAAGGTCTGTCGTGATAACCTTGTGCCGTGTAAAATGTTTGTGCTGTTGTAGATATTTACTTATACACTAACTAATCGTATTAGTTAAGGTCTGTCGTGATAACCTTGTGCCGTGTAAAATGTTTGTGCTGTTGTAGATATTTACTTATACACTAACTAATCGTATTAGTTAAGGTCTGTCGTGATAACCTTGTGCCGTGTAAAATGTTTGTACTGTTGTAGATATTTACTTATACAATAACTAATCGTATTAGTTAAGGTCAGTCGTGATAACCTCTTAACAATGTTTACAGTCAATTAAATATGTTTTTTGTTTGTTTGTTTTTTTTAATTTTAAAAAAAACTCAGAATGAAAAATTAAAAAAATTGTGAACCAGTGTTACTGTGATAAGGCATTTTTAATGCATTATTTTAATAAAATTTTAAAATCACCATATGACTATATGATAAATATTTTTTATAAATGCTTTATGACACTACAAGTTGAAGTTGGTAGGCTTAAGGTGCTTGCTATCTATCCAGCTGTTTAAGGTTCCAGCAGCACTGAATTACTTCTTAAGACTTTTTCTTCAGTTATTTTTTGAACCAATTGCTTTACTGTTTGTCATTCAGACCCGTATTCAGAGGGGGTGCGAGGGGCGCGAACGCACCGCCTTTGAAAAACATTAAGCACTGTTAAAGCCTCGTTAAAAATCATTTACCACTATTAAACCATTAAAATCATTTTGAAAACATTATATTATTTTGCCAATGTATAATTTCAAAAATTAAGATACATCATATTTGACTATTAATTGCTCATTCAAATACTCCAAAATGCACCATTTTGTATTTCATTTTCAAAAGTTTTGTGGTGGGGTGGGTGTGGCGGAATTGTGGTGCGCACACGCATCATTGGTGCGTGCAACGAAATTCTTCAAAATCGCATCTTCTTTTTAAAATACCTGCCTACGGTCCTGTCATTATTCATCGACATGATTACAAGCTAATACACGTAGTTGACGGTATTGTTTAGAATCCTAGCTACCATCACTGAGAGAATACAGAGGCACTACAGAAACAACATTCATCATCTTTAGTACAAAAGTAAAAACTATTATTCAAGGTTTGATATCATAACATGCGTGCTATCGTTTACCCGGAGCTAGTGTTGATTATAAAAAGTGAGTAAAATTGTAGATTTTGCGTAACAAAAACAATTAACCAGGTTAATCAATTGTATCAAAAAATCAATTATGAGGTTAGTCCTGCCATTGGAACTTATCTTCACTTTAATAGTGTCTAAGTTTATTTGATTGGCAGCATTCATTGTAACAAACACAGTGGACCAGACAGGGATGCGTTACTTGCTTATCAACCTCGTCTTTATAGAGGGTGTTCATCTACTTGGTCTTAATGAACTTTGCTACAGCTGTCCTTCACTAATATTATTGAAAGACTCTATACATGACTATAGGTATCCTGTAGAAACTACTGATGACCAGTGTGGTTAATACAGTTTAAGGCTATATTATATATACGTGTGTGTGGGGAGAGAGAGAGAGAGAGAGAGAGAGAGAGAGAGAGAGAGAGAGAGAGAGAGAGAGAGGGGGGGGGCTTATTAATCTGCATGTTTGCAAGTCTTGGATTATGAGTCTATATATGTTGATTTCCTGTAGAAACTACGGTCGGTCCTGGTGATTAAAGCAGATTATGGCTGCTGTACAATATATATTGAAACCTGTTGGTCTGCGTGATTAGTACGTGTTTATAAATTTATGTGTTTAAATGTTGGTATCCTTTCGTGACTAGCACTTGGCCTTTGTATTTTTTCAAAAAAAAATTCTGTATGAACAATTGAATTTAGTACAAAATGACGACAATAACTTACAATTACTACGGAACTAGAAAATAAAATACGGAAAAAATCTCAAATTTTTATTTCAGTTGCGGAAGTTTCAGTTTTATTTTGTATTTTTCTATTAAAACGAATGATAGATCGGTCCATCACCGAAAATACATACCAAATATTTATCGTATGTTCAGTGAATTATTGCATTAAATTACCGATGTAAAACGATCAATAATCGTGTGTTCAGTGAATTATTGCATTAAATTACCGATGTAAAACGATCATTTTAGAAACAATTTACACTTACTTTGTAACATAGATTCCGTAAATTTTGCGTTACCTTAAAAACCTGTTTACAGACCCCCCTCCCCCCCCCCCCAAGCCTGAAAAATATAGATTTAATAGACAGGTGATATGAATAAAAAGGTTATTTAATTACGTGGTGGTCGTCTTAATATAGAAGTCGTACGAAGACAAATTTTACTTTATTTGATAGGTGTGGAATATACCATTCTTGAATTTAATCGTGAAATATTTTCAAAAATGATATATGAGAATGTATTTTATGATCAAATTCAAAAATGGGCTCAAATTCTCATAACTGTGGCTACATTAAATTCATTTTTTCATAAAAGTCCAAAAGCATGAATGTTTCGTACCAACAAATCTTATCAAAAACACGACACAATACAAGTCAATGATAAAACAGCCAACGTTATCAAAAACACGACACAATACAAGTCAATGATTAAACAACCAATAAAACCAAGAACACGACACAATGCCAGTAAATGATATAACAGCCAACATATCCCTATGACACAATACAAGTCAATGATAAAACAGCCAACACTATCAAGGACACGACACAATACAAGTCAATGATAAAACAGCCAACACTATCAAGGACATAACACAATACAAGTCAATGATAAAATAACCAATAAAACCAAGAACACGACACAATGCCGGTAAATGATATAACAGCCAATATCCCCATGACACAATACAAGTCAATGATAAAACAGCCAACACTATCAAGGACACGACACAATACAAGTCAATGATAAAACAGCCAACACTATCAAGAACACGACACAATACAAGTCAATGATAAAACAGCCAACACTATCAAGGACACGACACAATACAAGTCAATGATAAAACAACCAACACTATCAAGGACACGACACAATACAAGTCAATGATAAAACAACCAACACAACGAAGAACATCACACAATACAAGTCAATGATAAAACAGCCAACACTATCAAGGACACGACACAATACAAGTCAATGATAAAACAGCCAAAACTATCAAAGACACGACACAATACAAGTCAATGATAAAAAAGCCAACACAACCAAGAACATTACACAATAAAAGTCAATGAAAAAACAGCCAACGCAACAAAGAACATGACACAATACAAGTCAATGATAAAACAGCCAACACAACCAAGAACATGACACAATACAAATCAATGATAAAACAGCCAACACTATTAAGGACACGACACAATACAAGTCAATGATAAAACAACCAACACTATCAAGGACACGACACAATACAAGTCAATGATAAAACAGCCAACACAACCAAGAACATGACACAATACAAATCAATGATAAAACAGCCAACACTATCAAGGACACGACACAATACAAGTCAATGATAAAACAGCCAACACTTTCAAAGACACGACACAATACAAGTCAATGATAAAACAACGAACACTATCAAAGACACGACACAATACAAGTCAATGATAAAACAACGAACACTATCAAAGACACGGCACAATACAAGTCAATGATAAAACAGCCAACACTATCAAAGACACGACACAATACAAGTCAATGATAAAACAGCCAACTAAACCAAGAACATGACACAATACAAGTCAATGATAAAACAGCCAACACTATCAAGGACACGACACAATACAAGTCAATGATAAAACAGCCAACACTATGAAAGACACGACACAATACAAGTCAATGATAAAACAGCCAACACAACCAAGAACATGACACAATACAAGTCAATGATAAAACAGCCAACACTATCAAAGACACGACACAATACAAGTCAATGATAAAACAGCCAACACTATCAAAGACACGACACAAATTCAAGTCAATGATAAAACAACCAACACTATCAAGGACACGACACAATACAAGTCAATGATAAAACAACCAACACTATCAAAGACACGAAACAATACAAGTCAATGATAAAACAGCCAACACTATCAAAAACACGACACAATACAAGTCAATGATAAAACAGCCAACACAACCAGGAACATGACACAATACAAGTCAATGATAAAACAGCCAACACTATCAAGGACACGACACAATACAAGTCAATGATAAAACAACGAACACTATCAAAGACACGACACAATACAAGTCAATGACAAAACAGCCAACACTATCAAAGACACGACACAATACAAGTCAATGATAAAACAGCCAACACAACCAAGAACATGACACAATACAAGTCAATGATAAAACAGCCAACACTATCAAGGACACGACACAATACAAGTCAATGATAAAACAACCAACACTATCAAAAACACGACACAATACAAGTCAATGATAAAACGACCGACACTATCAAGGACAGGACATTATACAAGTCAATGATAAAACATCCAACACTATCAAGAACATGACACAATACAAGTCAATGATAAAACAGCCAACACTATCAAGGACACGACACAATACAAGTCAATGATAAAACAGCCAACACAACCAAGAACATGACACAATACAAGTCAATGATAAAACAGCCAACACTATCAAGAACACGACACAATACAAGTCAATGATAAAACAGCCAACACTATCAAGGACACGACACAATACAAGTCAATGATAAAACAACCCACGCAACCAAGAACACGACACAATATAAGTCAATGATAAAACAGCAAACACTATCAAAAACACAACACAATACAAGTCAATGATAAAACAGCCAACACTATCAAGAACACGACACAATACAAGTCAATGATAAAACAGCCAACACAACAAAGAACAAGACACAATACAAGTCAATGATAAAACAGCCAACACAACCAAGAACACGACACAATATAAGTCAATGATAGAACAGCCTACACATACATACATACGTACATACATACATACTTACATACATACATACATACATAATTAATTTTAATATTTATTGATACAATATTTTATTAACGTATTAAAATGGGAATTTAAATCCTTATTGGTATAATAAAGATGAAATACATACACATTAATATTAAATATTTTTTTACATTTATATTAATAATTGTCCTATTTAAAGGAAGTATCCAAGATAAACTCTACAACATTAATTAATTAGTTATAAACGCATCAAAACTCCGCACAAGGATATACGTTACAACAGAGATATACATGTATATAGTATCTAAATATATTCTTATTATCACTCATTAATCAGTCGATACAAAACGCCCCTAAGCTTAATTATTTGAACTTTAATGAAAGTTCGTGTGCCTTATTGGAATGGAGAATTTTTAATTTGATAATTAGGAAAACGAATTGTTTTATTTAAATAGTGTTTAAATAATTTTGTCTAATTGTCATCGTGATTTGTGAAATTTAATTAATGAATAAGGCGTTTAAGAATTTAATTAATTTCCATGATACCAAAAACTAATGACAGTATTTTAGTTGATTAGAAGTTATGACATGTACCTGGATGTAGTGTGCGAAAATTGTAATAATTGCTTTAAAAAAACAACGAAATGTCTGGTAAGCATGATGATATATTTATACGTTTAAGAAATAAGGAGAAGGGAATTCAAAATTCAGTGATGTTGTTTACGCCAGGTTTACTGAGAGAGAGAGAGAGAGAGAGAGAGAGAGAGAGAGAGAGAGAGAGAGAGAGCTTTTTTTTACTTTATGAATGTTATGTAGGTAGATCATCTTTCGTCTTAATCAAATCGTCTGTGAAATCTTTGCTTGGCATACCTTTCGGGAACACTTATTTCTGACAGTTTATGAAATGTGTTTGGGTGGCAAGTATTTCTTTTGTAGCAATCAGTTGTGGTACATGTAAAAGTGTAATGTGCTGCTTTTCATTCATTACAAAAAAAATACGGTTTAAACACAGTACCTGACGAAAGGTACAAATCGAAACATTATAACGCTTTCTAAAGAAATACTTTTGTAATTTTTTTATGATTGCAAATAAAGACATGTTAACATTGAATGTAATAGCAGTGTTTGTGGGGTTTGATCGTGATTATTTTCTCATGTTAAAGGAATAAAAAGTTTTGTTACATATTTTGCAATATGTGGAACCACCAGAAAAATGATCCATGAAATAGTTATATATAAAACGGTTATCTTAATTGTAACATTACCAAAGATAAACCTAGTGTATGTAAATAAGTATTACCGTTATCAAACAATTAAATTTTCTTAATGATTGCTTGTAGAACGTAGATCGCGAATTTTAATACAATATATATATATATATATATATATATATATATATATATATATATATATATATATATATATATATATATATATAATACGATTTTCTCCCTCGTTGGACCTTATTGTCATCAAAAATGCTATTATATATATGTGTGTGTGTGTGTGTGTGTGTGTGTGTGTGTGTGTGTGTGTGTGTGACTCACATAATCACATATTTCTACAGTTGTGCAGTTGCTTTGATTTTATATGAAGTTATATATATATTGAGTTGTGATGTATATATATCAGTCATTATGTATAATACATTGATGATGTTGTTAAATGTCCAGGTGCATTGATAATTTGTAAATAATTTTACCTCTTGTACCACCTCCAGTGGTTTAATGAAGTGAATAAATTGGACCTAAAAATCAAATATTGGGGGTAAGTGGGCTGAGGGCAATGGAACATAATTTATTCAACATTGATATGGAAAAATACAATTTTAAATAAAACCGAAGAAACAAAGTTAAGCTTTATATTTTAATTTAAAATTATGTATTTATTTTATTACTCAAATTAGAATTTAAACGTGTTTTAAGATTTAACAATAGACTGACGGGCCTTAACGCTTACTTGAGGATATGTCCCAGATATTTTGCAATGTGCATTAGGCAGTAACTGTAATTAGTTTCCAAGTGTTCCCCAGTTTGGAACTGCCACAATAATTAATCAGAAATATCTAGTCACAGTTGATTTATAAATAGCTAAAATGCATGTAGTAACTAAAGATAATTTCCGAATGATGAACCATTACAGTATACACTGATGCAACTATGACCTTGACCTTAAAACTATAACCTTAAACCATAAAACAAAATCATTGTAATATCTATATCTACAATATTCAAATAGAAACTTTATGGGTTTTTTAAATAAATAATTATTAAGCACCTATAATCTTAACCTTTGAACCTATGATCTTGAAATATATATCAAAAACATCATTCTAATACACACGCTTATACAAGAAGTTGATAGTTTTCAAAATAATTAACAATTTCAGTCGTCTTATGCAGCTATGACCTTGAACTTAAAACGTATGACCTTGAATTACATGTATACTCAGTATATCAAAATAATCGTTGTATCAATACCCACAATATTGTAATATACATGTCTATACCAAAATTTAACAGTTTTCTACTGAGTACCTAGCCATTTCCCCATTTTGAACCCCATGGCTATTATTTATGCAAATCTGAAACTAGATGACCTAGGAATATATAACTTGAAATATCTTAGATATATCTTTGTGCATTTATAGAAGAGTATTTTAAAAGTTTTTCACTATTTTTCCCCTTATGGAGCCCCAAGGTTATATAACTCTTTGATCTGTGCAAATCTGAAAGGCCTTAACTCAAGGAGTAAGTTTAATCAAATCTGGACCAGTCGTTTCAGAGAAGAAGATTTAAATGTCAAAATTTAACGCACTGCGTACAAGGCGCGGCGTACAATAATTCAGACGACGGACGATGAACCATAGAGATAGCTTTTTTATGCTTTTAGCTCAGGTGAGATTTAAAAAAGTTGTTATACGCCGTATTTGAATGTTTTTAATCATAAAAAACTATTACATTGTAAATAAATTAATTACTAGAGAAAAATTATTTTTTTTAAATTTTTACCGTCAATTTGTCTTATTAAAACATTATCTTATCCATCAAATGTTAAGTCTACATTGGAGAAAAAATAGCCTAATGACACTCTATATTTTTCATGTTTCAAGTTTTTTTTATTTTTGTCGTTGTGAGTCACAATAATGAGAAAATATACACACAAATATAAATACAAATATCACATACATGAGTAAACATATGTAAGAATTTAAAAATATATTTTAAAATATTTTAATACTTCTGTCTTGTGCTTATATTAAGAAGCTTAAATTGAAAAACCAACTGTACTCCACGTTATTTTTAAAGTTTATACGCGAAGATTTTAAAACATTTTTTGTGATATTGTCTGTAATTTAAACAAGTACATCGAGATCGGTTTTCATCGCACATATCGCACGTAACACTATGTAGACAAATAATGCTATACAAGTGATCATGATAAATTATCGAAATTTACAACTTAAATATTTTTGTCTCCAAAAATTCTAACGTCTTTCAAATTTTAAAAGATACACATAGAGACAAGGACATAAGATTTTACATTAAGATATATATTTATATATGTATCTTTCTATTTCATTTTGATAAATTTTCTACTTAGTTGAATTGTCACGCTGTGAATAGTATAGTTTCCGTTATCATTATAAGTTTGTAAGTGACATTTTTATTTATTTCATATAAAGATCTCTAAACCTGATCTGAATTGTACAGGAGCAATAAAGTAGAGATAACGATAAAATCTCTCTCTCTCTCTCTCTCTCTCTCTCTCTCTCTCTCTCTCTCTCTCTCTCTCTTAAATACTCTTTTTTTATATGAAATGAAACATTGATCACTGATGATGAAAACACTTACAATAACCGAAATAACAAATAAATAAATCTCTGTTTATGAGTTTCTGACTTTGAACGAGCACTTATATCATATAAAGTTTATCTCTTTTCGGGAATCCTCAACTCTGTACATAAAATTGACTTATGTCAGATAATCCCAAGGATAATGCGTCTTTTGTTTAATAAGAAATTTAATCTGAATATACCAGTGATTACAGAAAAAAAGTTTTATTTTGCACACGTCGAACGTCGATAGATTTTTACCAAACGACATTTTTGCATTCAGAAGTAGAACATGACAATGTATGAAGTAAAATGAAAATAAAGCTCTCTGAGTTACGTAAACGACGTTTTGGAAAACTAAATGTAATAGACGTTTTTGGATGTCAATTTGAAAGTGTGTGTGTGTGTGTGTGTGTGTGTGTGTGTGTGTGTGTGTGTGTTTTCTGTAGAGTGTTTGTGTGCTTTTGAGATAACGCTTTCGGCTTCCAGTCTGGTTGCCTGATCTTTCGCCTTGGCTTCCCGTCTAGTTATTTGCACTTTCGAGTTCGGCTTCCAGTCTGGTTGCTTGATCTTTTGCCTTCGGCTTCTAGTCAGATTGTCTGACCTCTCACATCCAGTCTGGTAGCTCGATTTTTCTCCTTCGATTTCCAGTCTGGTTGCCTGATCTTTTGCCTTCAGCTTCCAGTCTGGTTGTCCGATCTTTCCCCTTGGCTTCCAGTCTGGTTATTTGCTCTTTCGCGTTCGGCTTCCAGTATGGTTGCCTGATCTTTTGCCTTGGCTTCCAGTCTGGCTATCTGATCTTTCGCCTTTCATGTTCTATCTTTACAATATGCAGTATCATTTGTTTGTAATGTCCGACCGGTTTATAATGCGGTGGTAATCACGGACAACTAGATAACGTATAAAATAATAATAATAATAATAATAATAATAATAATAATAATAATAATAATAATACCACCTCATCATCATCAATTTGTCTACCTTCTTGTGACTAGTTGGTTATCGGTGAAAAAAAGATTTATCTTTGTTCACCATGTGCTAAGTAGGTATAATTAAGGTCAGTCGGCAGCCTTCAGCTTTCTGAACTTGTATGCTTTCATTATGCAAAAGTACCACAACCTACGACCATAAAAAGCTTATATTTATATTATAAAAATTGTACAAGAGCCAAAACAAGTCCTTATTACGACAAATCTCTCTGTCTTATGATGAAAAATGTCAAGATGAAAATAACTCCTTTTTGTCCGAAAGGACTTCTCGATGACATTAATATATAATACACTGTAATTATATAAAATTAACTTTGCTCTATATTACATGTTTATATGCCCGAGGGGGGAATGTGAATTTATAAACACCTGTCAGTAAAAACATGTAATTAATTAATGAAATAAAATGTTGTTTGTTAATGAATTATCATGTGACCTATTTAAATAATGTAAACAAATACTGTTAGATTTCCTTCGGTAACTAGAATCATTTTGTCGCTATGTTCGATATTTGTTCAGTTACATTCGCAGTTCATCGTTTTTTTATTGTGTGTAACAGAAAAGGGTAAAAAACAATGCAGGGACAAAAAACGGCACTTGAACCCTGGACCTTCTCAATATACTAGCAGGACGCTTTACCGATTGTGATACCCGGCCCTTTATCAAGCCTGGTCCGCCACATTCCTCTCTTCCTTCTTCCGATTCAGCTACTTCGAATCGTAACTACCCTGACACCTACCAGGTCACGTCAGCAAATTTCCAAATTCGGAGGAAATGCAGCGACCAAACGGGGACTCGAATCCGGGACATCACAATGTACTAACGGGACGTTCTCAGTGACCGACTGAGCCTTACCCGGGCACCATTCAAACCGGGTCCGTAACATGTTTACGACTAGGACTTTAATTGGGATTCCTAAAGTTTTCATTCTAGATCCAGTTATTATCTGTATTGTCGCTCTCGGTACCGTAGGTTCTAGTTCTGGCTTTTGCAGGGAAAATTATTATTAATTTGTAAGCCTTTTCCAGAAAGCTGTTGTGTTTTTCGCCACATCAGTAATTTAATGTGGTACGTGAGTTTGTTTACGTGTTTTTAGGTGGAGCCAAAACAAGTATAAAATGTTTTAAATAACAAAAATAAATATATAAATAAATAAAAACGAAAAAAAAAATTTAGAGTCATCTTTCCGGGCAATCCTGTATCTCCGTTCTGCATTTTGAGCGGGTAGGGTGTGTCACGCACAGACATATATATATATATATATATATATATATATATATATATATATATATATATATATATATATCACTGTAAACTGATCGAAATATTAATTGGGTTTTTCCATACGTGGAAATAGTGTTTAGAATTAATTATAAAAGTTTCTAAAGCTAGCCAAGCGTTTTACACTGTGTGATAAAATATTGAATTCGTGAAATACCCGTATGTAAATAACCAACTACCGCATGTATCGGTTAAGTTGTCATTTTGTTACGTATACCTATATAGCCTCGAACTAAGTTTAGAAAAAATTTTAAATGTGAAGAAATAACTATTTATATTCACGTTTTTATTAGCGGTATAGATTTTTAAATGACCTACTTTATATCGGGATTCAACACGAACGAGAGAAATGTCGTTTGAAGTTATTTCAAGGTAGTATATAATTACCTGTGGGTTTGTATTGTGCATACGGTAGTGATATTCTCGGACTTAGTCGTCTGCTAAGGTGTTTTAAAGCGCATGGCTGCATTGATGGGTTGTGTATAATATACATTATGGAGAGGTTTATTCGTGTTTTACTGGGAATTTAGAACTGTAATTGTTTACAACAGACAGACATATTTAAAACAGACTTTTAAACGGATTTAAACATCTTCAAATGCAGGTAATTATTTTGGAAGTCTTTAGACAGGTGAACACGTTTTTTTTAGTGTACAGGTATCATTATTTACATGTAAACACATTGTAGCTAATTTAGGTGTATGTTTTATATTATATTCAATATGTATCCCCAATATATTATATTTCTACCCTGGGTGTTGACATCCGGGTCCATAGATCTTCATTGGAATTTAAGGGGCCTGGTGATGAATGTTAAAATATAGGGTGCGGTAGTATGGTGCGGTATATTGTGCGAATTTGAATGCCGTAGCTGTAAAATAACACACCTGTCGTGATCTATTTTTAGATTTTAATTTTTTAATTAGAATTCACATTACGGTGGCATGTGTGCTATTTTGATATCCCTGTTAAGTTTCGGATGTAATGTGGTTGTATGATTTATAGTGGCATTGATAAGACACCTCATATAAAGTGGTAAGGGTAGTCCCAGCCATGGGTACGAACCAGATTGATTAAAAAATATAAAGAAATCTCTCTCTCTCTCTCTCTCTCTCTCTCTCTCTCTCTCTCTCTCTCTCTCTCTCTCTCTCCATTTGTATTTTTTCCTCCGTAATGTTACACTCCCTCTCGGTTTTGACGTTTCATACTTTAGTTTGCCTATGTATTTTCATTTCAATGTTTGTTTACTTAATGCATGTATGTATACGATATTAATACCAACCAGATTACACAGTTTAAACAAGTATTTCAATTTGTATTACCGTGTCTACACAATATAGGTAGTCAAATTCCTTCCTTTTATTTACTTAATAAAGTCAACTTTACTTCAGACCAAATACAATCGGGAATTTTAGTCAGCTTAACACCCCAGAACAATGTTTAAATTAGTATTAACCCGACAAAATTCAACATGCCGTGTTATATTTTGTAAACTTGTAAACCCATCGTGTCATCGGGCGTCAACTGTTTAAAATTCATTCAAAGTAATTTTAGTTTTCTATATCTGAACATTGTCACGATTGATGGGTTTGAGGTGAAATTTGAAAGACGATATACTTACTTATAATTTATGTATTACACATAACAAATTATTTCACAATATCTACAGTGATACATTACTTTATTACGATATTACTAATTTGAAACGACTTTTCAACAATTATGAAGCTCTCTCTCTCTCTCTCTCTCTCTCTCTCTCTCTCTCTCTCTCTCTCTCTCTCTCTCTGAAAAAAATAAGCAAACGGCACGCAACTACATTTTTAAATAATTTTTGTTAGATCTAGGGTCAAGTTGTTTTCAAAATGCGTTTTATTAGCATCAACAATATGAACAACACCTCAAAATTCATCGCTTTACAAAGAATAAGCGCGTTTTGTTCAGAGGACTGAAAGGTCTTTGCATAACAAAACTAGACACCCCTAGCTTTCGTTCTTCAGGTAATAGTGTATTTGTACATTTTATCATTTTTGGGAATGAAAAAAAAGAATGCAACCATTACTGGTAATATGTCAGGGGATTTGTGATTTTGAGAAGGTTATAAATTATAGAGGGTTGCTAAGGTTTTCATTAATAAGGCTTTTTTTTAATGATGATTGGTCAAGCCGGACTAGACTGACCAATAAATCGATAAAAGGCTAGATAAAATCAACAGAGTTATTAACAAATACTGCTTGGGTTATTATATGATCAGAGGAAAACATAATTGTTTTATTGTTATAAACTGATTGATGCGTATGAACAGCTGGAGAGAGAGAGAGAGAGAGAGAGAGAGAGAGAGAGAGAGAGAGAGAGAGAGAGAGAGAGAGAGAGAGAGGGGGGGTCCTAATTCCATATATGGTGCAAAACAGAAAACGTATAACAGTCTCAAAATGGGCTCCACAAATGGTTATGTCAATCGGTGGTCGGCAAAGGGTACATCGAACGCCCCTCCCCGATCGGCAAAGACTAACTATCCCCCCCCCCCCCCGCAATGATCGGCAAACGGTAACCCCCCCCCCCCCCCCCGAATAATTTACTTTTTTTAGTAAACACACATCGGATAGGTACGGAAATAAACATTAGAATTTTCATTTCATATGTGTATGTACTGTTACAACAGGACTTAAACAAAGTGACGTGAGTCTCTCAAATAATTGCACAAAGCGAAGAAATTACGATTACACGTGCATTCCGGTTTCTCCTACCATCCCAGAATTAACCGTCTCAATACTTTGAGTGTAAGAATCTTGACTGAGGTGTTAAGCACAGCTTCATTGTTTCTTCACGAGCGGGTTCGTTTAAAACTATGGTATCATGTACAACATAAAAAATAACCATGTATTAATATCATGCTTCAGTCATTATTTATTAACAAGTTACACAAGTCTACCAGCAGCAAAACTTAAAAACAATCCATCATCCTACCTTGAATTCTTTGATGTTTTTTGTAAGCGAAAAATCTTGTAAAACATGTTAGTTTTTTGCTAGTGAAAATACTTGTAAAACACTATTATGTTAATCAACTGATATGTTTATCAGAGGAACCGTCTTGTCAACAGGTGTCCTTAACACAGGTGCCCGGATGACATGCTTTTACTGGCCATTATAAATTAATGTAGGTTTTTGTTTATGATAAATGTAACTTGCCAGAAAATGAAATATGAATTGTAAATAATTTACACAAAGTAAATACTAAGTTTTATAGGACTATACAGTGTGTATATGTGTGTAGTTTTAAATGTATACACTGACTTGCATTTTAAACTTATCCCGGTAATATAAGATGCACATTACACACGTTGTTAACCTATGTACAATGACAATGGCGTTTTGAATTTTCAATAGTTAAATTGGATTTTTTTTATTTAAATGCATATCTTATCCAGACTCGATTGAATGCTCTCTCTTCTCTCTCTCTCTCTCTCTCTCTCTCTCTCTCTCTCTCTCTCTCTCTCTCTCTCTCTCTCTCTCTCTCTCAAATAATCTTTTTTGATATGGAATGAAACATTAATCACTTATGATGGAAACACTAACAATAACCGAAATAATAAAAAAATACATTAATAAATAAATCACTCTGACCATAGACCACTCACTCTGACCATGGACCACTCACTCTGACTATAGACCACGCACTCTGATCATAGACCACTCACTCTGACTATAGACCACTCACTCTGACTATAGGCCTCTCACTCTGACTATAGACCACTCACTCTGACTATAGACCACTCACTCAGATCATAGATCACTCACTCTGACTATTGGCCACTCACTCTGACAATAGACCACTCACTCTGACTATAGACTACTCACTCAGATCATAGACTACTCACTCAGATCATAGACCACTCACTCTGACTATAGGCCACTCACTCTGACTATAGACCACTCACTCCGACTATAGACCACTCACACCGACTATAGACTACTCACTCAGATCATAGACCACTCACTCTGACTATAGACCACTCACTCTGTTTATAGGCCACTCACTCAGATCATAGACCACTCACTCAGATCATAGACCACTCACTCTGACTATAGGCCACTCACTCTGACTATAGACCACTCACTCTGACTATAGGCCACTCACTCTGACTATAGACCACTCACTCTGACTATAGGCCACTCACTCTGACTATAGGCCACTCACTCTGACTATAGGCCACTCACTCTGACTATAGACCACTCACTCTGACTATAGGCCACTCACTCAGATCATAGACCACTCACTCTGACTATAGGCCACTCACTCTGACTATAGACCACTCACTCTGACTATAGACCACTCACTCAGATCATAGACCACTCACTCTGACTATAGGCCACTCACTCTGACTATAGACCACTCACTCCGACTACAGACCACTCACACCGACTATAGACTACTCACTCAGATCATAGACCACTCACTCTGACTATAGGCCACTCACTCTGACTATAGACCACTCACTCCGACTATAGACCACTCACACCGACTATAGACTACTCACTCAGATCATAGACCACTCACTCCGACTATAGACCACTCACTCTGACTATAGACCACTCACTCCGACTATAGACCACTCACTCCGACCATAGACTACTCACTCAGATCATAGACCACTCATTCTGACTATAGACCACTCACTCTGACTATAGGCCACTCACTCTGACTATAGACCACTCACTCTGACTATAGGCCTCTCACTGTGACTATAGACCACTCATTCTGACCATAGACAACTAACTCTGACCATAGGCCACTCACTCTGACTATAGGCCACTCACTCTGACCATAGACTACTCACTCAGATCACCCACTCTGACTTTAGACCACTCAATCTGACTATAGACCACTCACTCTGACTATAGGCCACTCACTCTGACTATTGGCCACTCACTCTGACTATAGGCCACTCACTCCGACCATAGACCACTCACTCCGACCATAGACTACTCACTCAGATCATAGACCACTCACTCTGACTATAGGCCACTCACTCTGACAATAGACCACTCACTCCGACCATAGAACACTCACTCTGACCATAGACTACTCACTCAGATCATAGACCACTCACTCTGACAATAGACCACTAAGTCTGTCAATAGACCACTCACTCCGACCATAGAACACTCACTCTGACCATAGACTACTCACTCAGATCATAGACCACTCACTCTGACAATAGACCACTAAGTCTGTCTATAGACCACTCACTCCGACCATAGACCACTCACGGTGACCAATAAAGATAACTCGCTCTGACTCTGACCATAAACCCACCCTTTGATTATAAAGATACGTGACTTCTCTGACCACCCAAAAAGACCACTCACTCTGACTTTCCATAATTACCACTGTATTTAAATGTTCTCTGTGACTGGCGGACCGAAGTTGTTTTTAAATATTTTAATTTATTTCATGTCATTTTAATAGCACACAAGAAGAGACAAATATGTTGTCCTTAATTAAGTTCCAATTAGTTAATTATGTAACATGTTGTTAGGATAAACCCATTCATCAGACATCACAAGATTTTATTTGTCACTTTAAATCGGTGTTAAATTGTGCACAAGGAGTAAAATTGATAATACATGTAATATGTAATTATGATGCGTGTCGATAAATTACTGTTTGATAAAGTTTGATAGGTTAAAGTAACAATTAAACCATAAAATATTAATCAGCTACTGGAGTGATCAAATTATTGTGAAATACCGATGTTATGACATAATACAGGAGTTTGTAATATTGTGTCACATTAGATCTGGAATTTTTTATATATGTCATAGTGGATCTAAAGGTTATAATATTGTGTCATATTAGACCTAGAATTTGTAATATTGTGTCAGAGATCAAAAGGTTATAATATTGCGTCATATTAGACCTGGGGTTTGTCATTGTGCCATAGTAGATTTAGAGGTTATAATATTGTGTCATATTAGACTTAGAGTTTGTCATATTGTGTCATAATAGATCTAGACGTTATAATATTGTGTCATATTAGACCTGGAGTTTGTCATGTTGTGTCATAGTAGATCTAGAGGTTATAATGTGTCATATTAGACCTGTAGTTTGTCATAGATCTAGAGTTTGTTATATTGTGTCATATAAGATCTGGAATTGGTCATATTGTGTGACACTATATTTAAAGCTTGTCATATTGTGACATATTATATCGAGATGTTTTGTCATATTAGTTTGTAATATTGTGTCATAAGGATTAGAACCTGTCATTGTGCCATAATAGTTGCAGAGTTTGTAATTTAGTGCGATAGTAGATCTAGAGTTTTTCATATTGTGTCATACCAGATCCTACATTATGTCTTTTGTTTGCAATAAAACATCATCAAATTAAAATAATAGTATCTCCTAAGTTCAATATCTCCCAGCTTCTGTATTTCAGAACGTCAATATCTCCCAGCTCCAGTATCTCAAAACTTCAGTATTTTCTAGCTCCATTATCTCATAACTCTAATACCTCTTAGTTCCAGTATCTCAGAACTCCAATATCTCCTAGCTCAAATATCTCAAAACTTCAGTATTTTCTAGCTCCAGTACCTCAGAACTCCAATATCTCCTAGCTCTAATATCCCAGAACTTCAATATCTGCCAGCTCCAGTATCTTAGAACTCAATATCTCCAAGCTCCATTATCTCAGAACTCCAGTAACTCCTAGCTCGAGTATCTCATAACTTAAATATCCCAGCTCCAGTATCTCAGAACTTTAATATCTCATAGGTCCAGGTCTCCTAACTTGAATATATCCTAGGTCCAGTATCTCAGAACCTCAATATGTCTCAGCTCCAGTATCTCAAATCTTCAGTATAACCCAGCTCCAGTATCTAGGAACTTCAATATCTCCCAGCTCTAGTTTCCAAAACTTCAATATCTCCAAGCTCCAATATCTCAGAACTTTAATATCTCCCAGCTCCAGTATCTCAGAACTTTAATGTCTCCAATCTCCAGTATGTCAGAACTTCAATATTTCCCAGCTCCAAAACCTCAGAACTCCAAAATCTTCCAGCTCCAGTATCACCTAACTTCAATATCTCCCAGCTCCAGTATCTCAGAACTTCAATATCATCTTACTCCAGATTTCAGAACTTCACTATCTCTCAGCTTTAGTATCCCAGCACTCCAATTTTTCCCAGTTCTAGTATCTCAGAACTTTAATATCTCCAAGCTTCAGTATCTCAGTAGCTTCGGTATCCCAAACTTCAGTATCCACAAATGTAATATATCCGAGCTATATTCCCCAAATTTCTATATCTCCTAGTCTAAATGTCTCCCAATCATAACATCTACCAGCTTTAGTATCCTTCCGCTTTAGCATCATCCACATCGATATCTCACAGCTTCAGTATTTTCCAGCCTATAAATCAACCCTGATTCCACATCAGTAGTGTATAATGCACCCATAAACAATGCTCATATATGAAAACCCCCAAAAAGTTTTATGGCCGTCATCACAAAATTGTTGATAAGTATGAAGTCGCTGTATTCAAACTTGTACTGGATATATTTGGCGTCTCATAGTTCTGTTTTCCTTCCATTCATTTATTCTCAGATTTGTTTTCGAACGTGACGGATGTAGCCAGCTAGACATGAGGTACTAACCCTTCCGGAGCACCCGGCCTCACTCCCAGTCGGAAGTTTACACGTTCAACTGAATCATCCAGTTTTTACTTTGATTTGAGAATTGTGATGTGGACATGGACCGGGTTTTAAAAAAAATTAAAATTTTTATTTATTTATTTATTTATTTTTTTATTTATTTATTTATTTATTTATTTATTTATTTATTTATTTATTTTAATTTATTTATTTATTTGTTATATATTATTTTTTATTTTTCGGATTTTTTGGATTAATCATTTGGTGTGGAACTTATTTCTATACCTTCAAACATATTTAATAGTTACTATGGTTATACCGTGTGTGTGTGTGTGTGTGTGTGTGTGTGTGTGTGTGTGTGTGTGTCCACCCTAAAGACACCTTTCAGAGTTAGAGAAGTATAGTGAGATACAGAGGATGCTATCTGCTTTAGGCAGTATTATCAGACACGGCAGAATTAGTTACATTAACTTCAGAGAGAGAGAGAGAGACAGGTTGTATTGTATTGATTTTTTGTCACTTTGAAATAAATATCTAAACGATAACGAAGATCTAATTTACTCTCATCTATACCTACATATTATATACTGTTATAAACAACAGAAAAATCAGCACAATTCTGTTGGAATATTATATATTATTTAGCGTCTATTTAGCATTCTGTTATTATACAGCATGTAAGGTTCAGGTGCTCCACGTTTTTAGGCGGGATATGGAGTTAACGTAATTTGTTTCATGTTTCTGTCTTGCTTTTTTCTTGTTTGTTTATTCTATACGCTGCCACGTGTTTTTCTTCGGTATATCCTTCAGTCAGTTCTGCCATTCGTCACACCTCGGTCGCAACTCAAAACTTTGAGCCTAATATTATTTCATGACCAAAGGTACATGCATCGTGTGCTGTGGAAAACATGGAGGATACAGATGGCCTAATGCGCTGGTTAACGAGTAAAACACTTCAAATTGCACTCGGGCTTTTTCTAGTTTAAAATATATAAGTTTGTCATTTTGTTTGTAGAAGATCTCTGGTTTTTCTCTGGCATTCCGGTTCCTCCACAATGCCACGATTTGTCTTGTTATAAAAAACATACTTTTTTGTAGATGGTCTTTGCTATAGAAACCAATTTTCCATAATTTTTCGTGTATATATTGTTTTCTTTTTGTAGGAAAGAATCGTGTTCTATAGTAAACGTGTGTCTCATGTCCTAAATACACGGGTGAATATTGGAGTTGTTGGAGATTCTGAAACATGATAAATAAATCTCCGAATTTTCCAGATGTTAAACTGACTCAGGCCCCAGTTCCACGATCTTTCTTTAACTAAGATTCTCTATAACTTAATTTTAGCAAATTTTGGCAATCTGTTTTTGAATAACAAATAAACATTTATTATAAAACTAAATACAGATGTTACAGGCCTACATTGATCTTAAAAATGACACCTTAAATTCCTCAATATATAAATAATTAACAAAAATAATGAGATTTCAAATTTGCCAGATTTAGGTTAAGGAAAATCTTAGTTAAGGAATTATTGTGACACTGGAGCTTGCTATTCTAATTAAATCTGTACACCTTGTTATACCATACATTGGAATGAATACAAGCTGAGTTCTGCTTAATGTTTGTAATTAATTTCCAAAGATTCGTTTTAGTGGATAACCAAAAAAATTATAATAGCATTTTAGTTGTGAAATGTACATTATTTCTGTCTGTCGACAATTAAATTTTGCCAGCATGATCTGTAAAATAAACATCTGTATGACAGGATGTGTGTATGTGAAATAGATTCAGGTGATAATGCAAAAAAACACGACAGGTAGTTCAATTATGACCTCCCACGCGGACACCTGTTGGCAGATTTTACAGAAGACCAGGAATGTGTCCATTTACAAATTATAAATGGTATTATTCGACAAGCTTTTTCAATAAGAAAAAAATTCCCATTCTCGTATCAATTTTGACCGCGAGTATGTTAAAGTTCCTGACCTGTGCTATTATTTTATTGTCTGTGTATTGATTATGTGTGTCATTAATTAGACCTATTAATTAGAGAAAGTAACACATAACACCTACCTGTAACAAGGTATACAAGAATATGTTGGTTCTATAGTTATTTGTATCTTACTTACACGATTGAACACTCGGAGTTATAACTGATGAGCCTAAAGGAGTTCATAAAGGTTTTGATGTGATTTACTGAAAAACGGACATTTCCGCAATTTCTTAAATTAAGTTGTTTTATCTTAAAATAAGATCACATATTTTACATAAGTTATGTACTCAAATTTGATGTTTGAATTTTTTCCAAAGCAAAACTGCTTAAAACATAATTATGATTAAGCAAAAAGCTGAAACTAGCAGGAGATTTGATGTTATTTTCTGAAAGTGTGATTTTTAAAATGAGATAAACTGCGAATAGCGCGCAGGTGCACGTGCCGTTGGAACTCTATATCTGGAATTAAGAAAGTAGAAAACTGTAGGAGTAATGGCGGTATTTTTATGAATGAGATACAAAGTAACTCCAGGGATTTGATTCTGTTAATTTAACTAGTTCTTTTAATAATGGAGATAACCGTTTTATGATTGTTGTGTGGTTTATGATTGATATGTGGGTGAGATGAGGATTGAATTGTACCACTGGTTCAGGTTATATTTATTTTATCATTTACTATGTTTTAAATACATAGAGGTGATTTTGTTTTAAACCCGGAAACTTGTAGAATTAAATAAAAGAATTCGTGACCATTGGCTTACTTTTAAGTTTATACCAATTTTCACCTGATTAATTGATTTTTGTAATTAAGGATAATAATTTACCAGTTACATTTTCCTTGTTTGATGTTTTTAGAACGGTTGTTACATTGTTTACCAGATAGATCATAACAATTTATAATCATTAGGATTTTTACGAAAATTTGGTAAATTTATACCTTCAAAGTTTTATTATTGCTGAAGTAAGATGTGTAATGTCAATGTTAGATAGTTTTTGTTCGTACAATACCTGTGATACAGGAGATTACGTTGACCATGAAAGTGAAAACTACAGTAATAACATGGAAAATATCGGTAAGTCCAAGTTTAACATAGAATACACAGGTATTGTTTCAGATCGTTCAGAATCGGGGACTGTGACCTCATGGTAATGTAAGATAAACGTTTCATGGTTGATTAACCAGGTCGTTTATCTTTTTGTCTAAAAATAATTTTAAGTAAAATTGTATGAAAGGCGAAGTTTTGATATTTGAGTAACTGTTTTTATTTTTAAATGTTTCACGAACTCTTGTTTCATTCATTTCATCAATGTTGTTGATTGATTTATTAAACGGTGTTTGTCATCCCTAATAATATTTCACCTATTTTCACTTATATCGAGAAGTTACCAGCTATAGGTGTAGTGGAAGAAATTTGACCTTTACAATGCGCTCAATGAAATTTGCAGGGACGGTTATTTAGCATGCCAAGCCTACCGTAACATGGGGCATCGGTTGAAGGTCGAAAGAACTTATTTTCAAGTCTTGTAAAACACGGTTGGGGTTCCATTATATCTGAACAATGTCAAGGCCGGTCTTTTTTTCTGCTTGGATCCGATTACATACTGGTTTTTTATAAATTGCATCAAAATATTTGTACAAAAATGAAATTTAATTAATTCGACGAGTGTTTACAAGTGATAACGATTTGTTTTCCTATAGAAGACGATAATTGTTAATATAGGGCGCTGTGGAACACTGCGTAAAATACGACAATAGATTAACATCATAAATCGATCAGTCGCGTAGGCATTAGAAAAATCTGTTAACAGGCAACTATATATATATATATAATGCGCGATTATTTCTTTTTGAGTCACCCTCTCCCAGCGATCAATCTTTTCTATTGCACACCTATTATGCACGGAGCAGGCACTCAACAAACCGAGCTACCGTGGTAGATCTCCTATTCGATAGCTGTTCCTGGTAATTATGACGGTGTTAATTAAAAATAAATATATATGACACATAATCGATATCAATTTCAAAAAGGTTAAAAAATGTGGAACTGTTATTGGAGAAACTTTATGAGATTTTATTTCCACAAAGTTCCAAACTCAACTTCCGAACGTTCTCTAAACGTTAACTCAAGAATTCAGTATTTTACAATCCGTGGACAATGGACAGCCGTAAGTTTATAATCATGTTCCAGGAAATAAAATATAAGTTCTACAGTATGTGTGATGAAACAGAATCATTTCTATTACTGTTTACCAGTTGATGAAACAGAATCACTTTTAATACTGTTTACCAGTTAACAAACGATAAACTGTAGGATCTACTCGCCCGCTATGGAATGTTCAATAACCAAAGTCCATTTCATAGCTACGAACTAAGCTCCGAGTCCATTTGTCCGTTTCTTAGCTACATGTATCAACTATACGCCTGTTAAACTCGCTAGTTGAAGAGTATTGTTAGAGAAACAAGGAAGTCTATTTCAAATATATAGTATATATTGTGTTACTTTTTTGAATGTATTATTTCATAAAAATTCAAAAGTAGCACATGACTATATATATTACACACGTAGTCTTGATTCAAACTAATGTTGTTTTTTTCTTCTATAGAGTCTGGTTCAAAATTATTTCTTTAAGCGATGGGGAAATCTAAACCCCTGCTTCAAAGCATCAATCATGTTTATAAGTAATAGTTCTCAGACATGTATATCTATCTTAGATGGGAATTAAAATGACAAATCTGATTGGTCTATCCTAGTCCTGGCAGAGTTATTAAATCTTGGATTCGAAAAAGGTTGAGTAATTTTGATACATCTAGATATATAAAAAAAACCATATATTTTTGTAATTATTTGTTTCTTTTTTTCCACGTAAAAACAGTACAAAACTAACAATGTCGCACTGTCGCATTGCTTTTAAAAAACTGTTGTACGTTAGTGTTAACAATTTATTTTTAAACTGGTATTAACTCTGTTATACTATTGAGGTTAACATAAGCACTGTATATGTAGTTTTGCACTTGCAATGTTGTGTCACATCGCAATGTTTTATAATCGTACTTGTGTTTCAAAACTGTTGCGCTTTGAAGTTAAACAGACGCAATGATGTTAAACACGACCGCAATGGCTTGCTTATGCTCAACAATGTCGCATTGTAATATTCAACACTATCTCGCAGGGATTTCCATCGCTGTCGTGCTAAAATGATCAACGATTTTGCATTGTGGTGTTCCACATTCACACTGGGCTTTTAATGGCTGTCGTGCTTATTCTAAACAATGTTGCATTGTGGTCCTTAACACTATTTTACTGAGATTTTCAGTGCTCTCGTGTTTATGCTTAAAACTGTTCCACAATGGTGTTACACTGTTGCCCTGTAAGACTTAACATCTTGCACTGTAAATTTTAACACTGTTTTATTGTGGTAATTAACACTGTTTAGTCGTCATAGTAATTACAATTACACGTATTTGTTGGTTGTTAGCGGTTGTGAGCAATTCGTTAACGCATGCGTAGATTGACATCTTTGATCGATATTGTCTGTATTGTTACAAACACGTAATACGTCGTAATTTTAATTGGATTTATTGAGCCTTGTAGATACGACGATATTGTTATTTGATAAACTAACACCAAGTAAATTAGATTATAGCACCTAGGGGTTGTGGATGTTAAGTTCTGTGTAAGCTCACTTGGCCGAAAGGCAACGTAAGTTTATGGCTTATCACAGCAAGTGTGTGTGTGTGTGTGTGTGTGTGTGTGTGTGTGTGTGTGTGTGTGTGTGTGTCGTTAAAACAAATTTTCAAAACTTCTTGGCAGATTTCAAACAAACTTGTTCATATATTTACCAAGGTCGATGCAATTGAATACTTGTTCACTGCGTCAAATTAACGACAAAAGTAGGTCACTTATTACTTGTATTGTGTCGTTTTTTTTGGTTGTGTTGGCTGTTTTATCGTTGACTTGTATTGTGTCGTGTTCTTGGTTACGTTGGCTGTTTTATCATTGACTTGTATTGTGTCGTGCTTGTGGTTGTGTTGGCTGTTTTATCATTGACTTTTATTGTATCGTGTTCTTGGTAGTGTTGACTGTTTTGTCATTGACTTGTATTGTGTCGTGTCCTTGATAGTGTTGACTGTTTTATCATTGACATGCATTGTGTCGTGTTCTTAGTTGTGTTGGCTGTTTGATCGTTGACTTGTATTGTATCGTGTTCTCGGTTGCGTTGGCTGTTTAATCGTTGACATGCATTGTGTCGTGTATATGGTTGCGTTGGCTGTTTATCGTTGACATGCATTATGTCGTGTTCTTGGTTGTGTTGGCTGTTTTATTGTTGACTTGTATTGTGTCGTTTTCTTGGTTGCGTTGGCTGTTTTATCGTTGACTTGCATTGTGTCGTGTTCTTGGTTGCGTTGGCTGTTTAATCGTTGACTTGTATTGTGTCGTGTTCTTGAAAGTGTTTGCTATTTTATCATTGAGTTGTATTGTGTCGTGTTCTTGATAGTTTTTGCTGTTTTATCATTGTGTTGTATTGTGTCGTGTTCTTGGTTGTGTTGGCTGTTTTATCATTGACTTTTATTGTGTCACCTTAATGTGTCGTGTTGGATATGCTGTTTTATTGTTTCATTGATTAGGTTTGGTGGCTATTACCAGTTACATGTACTTGTTTTAAGTATTAAATTTTGTAGTTTTATTTAATAAAAAGAGTACGTGATATAATTTGAAAACCTACAATAATGATTTTAGCCTCTGGCATTTATTGTTATAATATAAATATAAAATTAAAGGTATATTTTGATAAATGAGGCTTCGAGTTTCAGTAATATGATGCATTGATGTATCATAAAAATAATAACACGATTTATAATAAACGATTGAGCGATTATAAGAATTGATATTTCTGGTCAAATGTTCATTATTAGTAAAGAGGGAGGGCATTCTGAAAGTGAAGTTGTGGGAATTTTCTCCATAAGAATTAGCACAGGGGTCTGTCTATAACTAACCTTAAACACGAATTACTTATTTTAAATGTCTTTTGATAAATATGCAGGAGAAGCAGAACATGAAGCTTTATTTCTAAAGCTTTGTTAAGTATTTGGTGAATGTTATTTCGCCAAATGCACATGGTTTAGCTATGAGCGTCATAAATGTTAGTAAATAGGGTCAGACGTACTTACCAAGATTTCATACTATGTAGCGAGTGTTCCTTTGTATAAACATTGCTATTAATATACAGATAAATGCAGTGATTGCCACTAGACTTGACGAGCCTTTAACCGCCTCAGATTCTAGATAGAAAAATCATGTACGTGTGTTTTCTGAAGGTCAGTAGTTTTCTCTGGGCACTCCGGTAACCCCCACCATTCCAGAACTGAACGTCTTAAATAAGTGAAAGAATCTTGTTTTGGACGTAAAAAAAATATTCCTAAACTTTACTTTAAATAAACGAGAAAAATGACAATGACAAAAATGTCCTTCAAAAAGTAAAGTGACCCTGTATTGTATCTTATCACAAGTGATTTCTTGCGTTTTAATTCAAACTTATTCAGCGTGACGACTAACTGATAAATTTCTATATAATTTCGCCATGTCTAAAACACGTCTTGTATTACGGAAGTAAAGAAAAAGTTGATAAAAATATCACAGTACCAATGTAAGTACTTTATATGAAAACTTTATAATATAGGAGATTACAATAGTCAATATTGTAAATATCAGATTAATATTTCGGTGAAATTCGCCCCTAATTGGTATGTAAATCGTTTTAGCTTGATTATAAAAAGAGATGAAATTACGGGTAGGGGGCGAGGGAGATTTTGTTACAGGGTGGGTGACTAGCACTGCAAGTTTAAACTGCTCTCTCTCTCTCTCTCTCTCTCTCTCTCTCTCTCTCTCTCTCTCTCTCTCTCTCTCTCTCTCTCGTTGTATCTATGTAATTTTACTTGCATTTCTGTTAAAACTAAGGATTTCCCCCTAATTAAATCATAGATAAAATCATTGAAAAATTCTTCATTAAAATGTTCAGAATTACACGTACTTAAAAAAACTTAATTTGCTTTTATTAAAAAATCGCAGAAAATGAAATAAGTATTGAAATTTTTCTTGGTGTATGCAGAACGAGTGTAAGGGGAAAATTTTCCTTAATTTTTGACATTACAATTCAGACTCATTATGCATCCTAGTCACTCCCCTCCCCCTTCCTTTTGTTAAGCTTTCGAGAACTAAGCAAGAATAAGAATTTTACTCAAAAACTATTCCAAATTATCATTTATTACTTAGCAATGTAAATTTTAATAATTTAAAAATTGCCGTGATAATGATGTTCTAGCTGACAAAAATTAAAAATATTTTTACAAAATAAATTGATGTTTAAGAACATATTGGGTATTATTGAGGGTATAATTGATTGATTTTTACGAGTCGGACACCTTGTATAACGGAATTCCTTTTCAGTTGGAGTTTGTAAACTGTTGTGTTAAGTTGTTATAACTTACGTTCTTATCTACACAGGAATGTTTGGTTTTGTGAAGTAATAAAACTTATCAGCAGTGAATTACCTGATTAATTCTGTTTTATATTGCTCATTCATTGCTTTTATCTCAATAATTCTGTCTTTTTTTCACGAATTTTTATAGACTTGATATGATAAGTTAACCCTGAAGTCCCATTTTTATTGATTGTTATCCATTAATCTGGATTCCAAGGCGGTCAGTATTTTAGAAAGAGACTTTGTTTCTAAAAACAGAGAATATTAATGTTAAAGGGGTAAGACACTAAATATCTCAACAATTTTAAATTGTACATGTCAAATTAAACCAATAATAAAGAAAATCACCATGGTAACGGTTAATAATAAAAATTTGTATCTATAGAAGTATAAATAACAATGATAGCCTAACAAAGGTTAGTCCAAAGTCTTGAATTAACAATATTTATTTAAAATTCCTAAAAATATCGTATTTTAATGTATGTCTTATTAAATGGTTGAATAAATGTTGTCCTTCGTCACATCAACAATTTTTCAGCTATTCGTGACGATACAATTTTTAAAATAAATTTGAGAATAAATCTCAACACAAACTCATGTGTTGCGTGAACTTGTTAAGTATTTCTGATCTGCGCAATACTAGTGCGCACTTATGGCGACCTCCAGTGTGTTAGTACACACTATGTTGCTGAAAAACACCGCAGACAACTTAGTTCATAATACTTTAACCGATTCAACAATTAAGGGTCTACGATAAGCGGAAAACTTTCTCACTTGCGGTTTACCGGATTCGAACTCACAGCGGTTCGACGCCTTGAGTTAGATGGCTAACGCCTTAATCACTCGGGGTTACATCCCGGTCATGCCATAAAGTGATGGTATCTATAAGAGTATGTGTGTTAAAATCTTTAATCTCATATTTTTATACTAGATAATCCTTAATACCGCGCCAATATAAAATCTAAGTAGAATTGATGTTCAAAAAAATTTTTGGAATTCTTATCATCTAGTGTTTATTGGTTCATTCAGTACAAGCATGAGTAAATAAATATTTTGTTTTATTTTTTATTTTTATCGATTTTTAAGGTAAATCGTGTATATATCATTATGATTTACAATATATAGAGATATTTGAATGGCATATACATAGATTTCACTAACTACATGTATCTACAATATGAGGTTTATATCTACACATGCAAACGTATATACATTTAAATGCTGAGTATTAGTCGAAACTGAACTTTAAATTGATTTGAAATTTCGAAAACTTTCCTATCATTTTAATGTCGAATTTTTTAACACGAAGAATGATATTTCTGTACCGTTCGAATCAATAACACAACCTGTAGTTGTCAAATGGTTATCATCCACAAGCCTGAGATAATGGTATAAAAACATACCTCCAAATTAGAGGGGTTTGCGGGTGAAGTGTCTGAAGCCCTGATTTCATCATTTTAGACTTCGAAGTTCGAACCACTCTCACAATCTGTAGTGTAAGACAATTTGCCAATACGTCAACAGAAGATCAGCCATTTTTATGGGCATTCCAGTTCTCCACCATCATCACAAAACAGACTGTATAAATGAAAGAATCTTGACAAGGAAGTAAAACTCCATTACTTAACACCAGATAAAAAGTATATAGTGTAAATCTCAGATATAAGATAATTAATCATCATGAAAGCGGGGTAAAAAAAAACCTTTGAGAGATACATGAAGGATTGCAAAACTGACTAATTATCTCACACCAAGGTGTGTCCGAGTAGAAATCGGTCATAAGCGCTGTAAATTGTAAGCCTGCGCTTTAGTACATCGACCTCATTGATCGAGTATCTAAAGGTCAGAAGTACCTAAAAAATTTCAAAAGATTAGGGGTACCTATAAGCTCGTTCGTTTTTATCTGTTATTATTACTTTCATGAATTTACGAAAAATTACCTGGTATTATGCGTTAGAAGATGAACCTAACCTTTTATATATTCTTTTTTATTTTCAGGACCAAAACTTCACTTGACTGCGTTTCCTCGAGTTTGGAAGTATCCATTTTACACGATGGAGGGTGAATTTTACGTAGAATACCTAGGATGTTCAAGTCTTACAAAACCAGCGACTGGTCTTGGAGCAATACAAACCCCCCTTCGTGAAAAATACTTCATATATAAAAAATCCGGGAAAGGAAAGAAAACACAGGAAGTTGGTTTGAGAGTAAATGCTTGCGGTATCGAGATTATATTTCGGGGGTCACATCCGGGTGACCCGAATAATCAAGTGTATGATTTAGAATCGATTTACATTTGTGAAGCTGTTAGATTTGTTACTTCTAAAGGACCTGATAAAAAATTGCAGGCAGGATTTATACCTATCGATAATAGTAGGACGCCAAACACCGGAAATGAAAAACTTTATTCGCCTCTCGACAAAAAATATCATTCTCTGGCGAAAGTATCGCATCCGCCAATTGTGGCTTGTGTTATGCGGAGGAGCATTGGGGTTAAAGTTGTTGAATGTCATTCGTTTGTGGCTCAGAGTGATGACGTAGCTCTCAGAATTATTGCATTAGTGGACTCTTTAAAATATCGTCATGCAGACCACCCAGAACCTAATCGTTATGAGCAAGAGAATTCGAGAAATCCCCAACGAACGGATCTTATTCGAACTGAATTTGGCGAATTTGGAATTTACAGAGGAGGCTCGAGGCAAACTAATCTCCCTGATGAGAATTTTCGAGGTGGAAATCGGCCACCTGATAACTGGGGATCAAATGGCAGACGATATAGTGATGACCAAGAAGCAGATAGGTATCTTGGGGATAATCGAGTTCAGGAGAGATACAGTGGACAGTTTGACGATCCCCGTCGAATATCAGGGGATGAATCCCGGATAATTCACGAACGTCAACGGTCTGATGAGTTGAGACCAAGAAATGGATATTCGGAAAGGGAAGAAGACAATAGAAGATCTGGCGAAGGGTTCAGTGAATCGTCTGCTATGAGGCTAGGTTTTAACTATGGCAGACCCGGACGTCCCTCAACAAGAGAAGATGGACAGCAGTTTAGAATACCAAGACCGATGTCGCCGGTAAGAGGTCCTGGTAAAGAGCCGCCCGTCCCTGCACCTAAACCAAATAGGCCTTTATCACCGAATCCGACTCATGGACCTTCTGATCGAACACGTTATCCGAGAGAGGAAGCATCATATCCAAGAGATCCGCCCTATTCCTCTAGAGATCAGAGGGAGCCACCTTATACACCAATAGAGCCCCCCTATTCTTCACGTGACCAACAATTTACACCGCGTGACAAACCGTATTCTCCGAGAGATCAACCGTATTCCCCACGTGATAAACCGTTTACACCAAGAGAACCTGTTAATCAAGGTCCAGCCTATTCACAGTCAAACCGGGAAAGTAGAGGAGAGGAAGAAACGCAAAAGAAGCCGGTTGCAAAAGTACCTCCTCACTTAGTGGCTGGCGTGAAAGTTCTACCGACTGGATTTGCAGCGGCATTGAAGAAGCCACCATCTCCACGTGAGGATTCAGGTAAATTTATACAAAAAGAAAAAATCTATGAAGATGAGGATCCATATGATAATGCGATTTCAAGAAGGGAGTATTACGAAAATCACGGAAGTCGTAATGTGAAATCTGAAGGAGATTGGTATACAAAAGAAGCACCTTACGGGATGCCTCCACCGGATGTTCTTCCGCGGGAGGAAAGAGACAACTATAACGAGAGGGATCGCTTAGGTGTTAATTACAGACGAGAAGGAGAAAGACCGCATTCTCCTCGATCTAACAGATACAGTGCTCCGACAGATGAAAAACCATGGACTTTCGATGAACAATTTAAAAAATATTCAAACGAAAAAACACGTGAACATATGAAATCCGAATCTGCGTACGACTTCCGGTCGCACCATGACTCTGACAGGAATTCCGGAAGCAGTGATAATAGGGACATGACGTCTGCTTTTAATCAGATGAATATTCACAAAGGGCACGTGAACACGTCAGACCATAATTTTGAAGAATCACTTGGTTATTTCCCATAGAAAAATCTATCATGTCATATGTGACTTGTACAATTTTGTGAATTTTATCATTCAATACATTCAAAAAGAAGAGAAATAATATGACAATATATAATAATTTTTGTATGTATTGAATTATCCATCAGAATATTACTTCGTAATAGCAATCCGCCTTTTCAGCTAAAAGTCAGGATATAGTAAATTTAGTGCCATTTTAATTTTTTGAAGTTGATTTCAGTTGATATAATTCTAAGACTTGTATTACAGAAATTTTTCGCAATCATCATCCACTCAATATCTTGTATTTACGTAACATCAGCTGAATAATCCCAAAATAGATATGTACTAAACTCAAAACTCTCTATATATATAAACTGATTTATCTGTAATGCTATTTGAAAAATAGTTGAATTATATACAGTGTGTATGTCATGAGGATGTGACCTTAATCTGCATTTGTCTATTTTGTTCTCTACAAACTGAAAAGGGAGTGTATATGATAATGACCTTAGTTGTCAAAAATTCTTGTTATCTATATTATTATTATTATTATTATTATTATTATTATTATTATTATTATTTGTTTAAATTTGATTTAGGGCACAGTATATTTGTGATGAATTTGAGATATGAAAACGATTACAACTGAAAAAGGAAAAATCTCGTTCAAGTCTCGCAGTTCTTTATTAATACTTTTTATTTCTTTAATAATTTAAACACAAACAATTTATTCTGATTTGAAATATGTGAGATTTAAACTCCTTGTGAAAGAATGGTTACGAATCCGGAATTAAATGTGATAACTAAGTGAGGAATTGAAGATTTATTTTATCATAGTTATGTAAAAAAATAAAGACAAAACAAAATAAATGAAATGTAAGTAGGATATTTAATGAACAAAAAAGTGCAATTTTATCACAATTTTGCAATGTTTTCTGTGTTTTGTTGGAGTTATCTCCCTTTAAACATAATAATCGATAATTGTCAGTTTTACTAATCTCTCTCTCTCTCTCTCTCTTTCTATGTCACCTGTCGTTTTCTATCACACTGACAAAAAGAATTTTTTGTATTCAGTAAAATTATATTTACTAGTTTTGGGGCTTACACAGTATAAGCATACGGTGTATGTTTGTCCGAGTTGTTTGAGAAACAAAATAATAATATTGATGAAATTCTAATAAGACAAAATGAATATTTTGAACGTCAGCTATATTGGTTTAATTTTTAAGTAGCAAAATTATATGGATATAACATTATGATATGGTCCACTTAGTTTATATATAAAGATCTGTATTTTTGCAATATATACATGAACACGGACATCAGATTATTCAAAAAATTTTTTGTTATGTTAAAATGTCAAAAATTCATTATAACATTTTGTTTTTAAACTTTTAATTAGATCTGTTTGGGGTTTCATGTTTGTTATATGAATTAAGTTTGTTGTGTGTGCATTGAAGATAAAAAATGTACAGAAATGCACAAAAATTATCGCCCTTTAAATTGAAATAATTTTCAGGGGTTTTTGCTCTTTGTTCTATAATTTTATTTTCTTCTTTTTATTTCCCGTATTTAAAGGTTAAAGTCGTATATATATATATATATATATATATATATATATATATATATATATATATATATATATATATATATATATATAATGAATTCTGTGCAAATAGCTAACTAATTGAACCATTGAACTATTTTATTTTAATAATTAAGACATTTAAATAACGCACTTTTTGTGAGTTTGAAAATCAGAAAATTGAAATACAAATAGAAAATAATACACAACGTGTAACAAATTATTCAACCAGTTCATTGTTTTTTTTTTTTTTTTTTTTTTTTTTTTTTTTTTTCGCGTAGGTTCACATTCTGTGAGTGGAACGTTATTTGTTTTTGTTGCATGTCTTGTATTCATCCGTATTACTCAAACTCGTAGTAGATTCTCTTTATATATACTTTGTGTATAGGTTGAAAATGAATCCAAAACAATAATAAAGAAAGCTTTATTAACTTTTTATATACGCAGAATTAAAAGCCGCTACAACTAAAACCAATTATTTAACAAACATTAATCTCTATTATATAAAATATTTATGTACAAATAAATGGATTATTTTACAAGTTTTTAGTAATAGCCAACGTGAACAAGATGGAGCGATGTATGTGTTTTATTGTAAACGGATAGGCGCGCGCGCGTGTGTGTGTGTGTGTGTGTGTGTGTGTGTGTGTAAAGAGAGAGACAGTGTGTGTGTGTGTGTGTGTGTGTGTGTGTGTGTGTGTGTGTGTGTGTGTGTAAAGAGAGAGACAGTGTGTGTGTGTGTGCATTAAATAAAAAAGCTTTAAGCTTATATTAATAAAAATATTATTTTAATAGACATATTGTATTCTGTTTTAATTCATTGATAATAAAACTTGGCATTCGTCATCATGTGGTTGAAATGTTCCTAATTATATACACCTAATAGTCACCGATACAAAAATTCGTCAAACTTCTATATATAAATGTTAGAGTCTGTTTGTCCACATACATGTAACGAGAGCTTCCGTAGCCGAAATCTTTAAGGTAACGCCTCATATCCTAGGGCGAAATCTAAGTCGGGTCGAACCTTAGTTTAAGGACTCGTATCAGTTTGTGGTCAACTCCGGACACTACAATTTTCTCTACCATGTCTGGGGCTCGGCATTTAAGGACAGAGTATTGACTGGTTAATGTCAGTTGGTGAATTGTAAGCTATATGTGGCTCGGTGAGCTAGCCCCTTAAAAACACCCTTGGTGTGTGTACTCCAGGTCAAGGTGCACACAGATAATAATTATCACTTGACACGCATACATGATTTTTTTTCTCAAATTAATCCTTACAGATAAAATTTTGCTTCTGTGGCTAATTATTTTTAAAAAATTGAACCAAACAATCAACCTACAGTGATGCGTTTCAGAAAAAGCGGAATAACTCTTACAACAAATTCCTAAACTTTAGACCGAGTATTTTGGGGTGCGGAGTTACGGTTTACAATGGATCATATTTCTTAGTGGGTTCGAATCCAATTTGGCAGATCTAAATGCGAGAATGTATTTAGACAACCTGACATAAGATCCATGGGTAAGACATGGCAAGTTCAACAGTTTTGAGTGATTGTAAACCAAATGTTTGAAGAGCGGAGTGGAGTTATGGTTTTTTTCGCCCCAGTCAAGATTCTTTCACTTATTTCGAGGCGGTCAGTTCTGGGTTGGTGGAGGAAACCGGAGTGTCCGGAGAAAACCACCGACCTTCGGCAAGCGAACTGACAAACTTTCTCACACTAGGATCTGTCCCGAGTGGGATTCGAACCTATATAGCTAGGCGGTGAGAGGCACTGTGATCCGTAAGCGCGCGCTTTAGACCACTCGGTCACCGATTTTGAAGATTATTGTGGTATTTTAGACATTTGAGTACTGCAGCATTATATATGAGCAGAGGATTCTTTAAATGGAATTATTTTTCTATAACAACAAGATTGTTTAGAAAGGACCAACTTCGTGTAAGTGAAGTACCATCGACTGTCGATTCTGAGATGGTGAAGGAAACCGAAGTCCCCCCCCCCCCCAAAAAAAAAAAAATAAAAAAAATAAAAATAAAAATAAAAAAAAATTAAAAAAAAAAACATCACCAACCCTCGGCAAGATCTTGGGTAAAATAAAAAGAAAAGAAAAGAAAAACTCACAAACCTTCGGCAAGCTTTCGGGTTCTTTATAATGACTAAAATCTTTATAATAGAAGAAAGAACGTGACTGTATTCGTCTCTTCGTCCCTACCGAAAGTCTTCCGACATTTTGGAGGTTGAAGACGAGTTTCCATACTAAAAGAATCAACGTTTAATGCATAATGTTAAATAATAACATGATGAAATATTGTTGAATCCTAATATTGTAAATAAAATCTCGATTTATTCGCGTTCTAGAGGTTTTTTTAATTAGTTTTGCCATGTACTGAGTATTTTCGTTTTTATTTCTATTTTTGTTAAAAACTCAAAAATAGCACATAAAAGTTTTAATACCAGCGTACTTAACAGCTGTTTTATCTAATAAATACAATGTGATGATATTCAAGTTACTTTTTTAATATTGATCATGAAGGTCACCTCCCAGCCTTGCATCTGATCCTACGATAACACCTATAAATGCATGTCTTCAACAACAACAAAAAATACACTATACTTTTATTAAAATATTTGAAATATGTTTAGAAAAAAATTAAAAATCTTTTCAAACATGTTGCGAATTAGACACCACACCTAAAAATTGCATGTCGACATGATACTTGCAGTTACCTTTGTAAAGATACAGAATTGATTTATTTGAGACAACAGGGGTTCATTGAAAAAATAATTTAAATTTAAAGTCAGTTATATAAGATTTACATAGTCTTCTCAGTCAAGATCAAACATAGTAAAAATATCTGATACTATACCCTGGGCTATTTTATATAGGTGTGTCAGGTAAGGAATTTGTCAGTAATTAATGTTTTATGTCGCTTTTTGGGTTTTTTGCCTGTTCCTTCAATGCCCTTTGCACAATGTTACCTGTCAGTTTTACGATAAAAGTGCACAAAAATTTTCTTATTTATAGAAAGTGATTTTATAATTAAACATTTTTTACGTATTAATATGGTTTCTTTAATATAGATAGAAAATTTATAGTTAAATAAAATGAGCTATGGCACGATATTTTTGTTATAGATACTGGTGTGTTAAAAACTCATCATTTTTATAATACATCAAGAAAAGTTTTTATAAAATTGAAATACTTTAAAACTTAAAAATTGTTTTAATCAATATATTAGCAATATCATTGATAAAATGTGTAATATCACAATCTCTCTCTCTCTCTCTCTCTCTCTCTCTCTCTCTCTCTCTCTCTCTCTCTCTTAATACTAAAAACAACATAGTTTCAGATAATAAACTATGTTATGTTTATACTGTTGATCATACCTGAGATCTTTAAATCACGTCATTCCCACGCACATGCTATTTTCAAGGAAAAGAAAAAATCACCAAGGTCCCAATTTCAAAATCTGCGCTGATCACAATTTAAAGAATTAAACTCATTAATGCAAGTTGATCTGAATTTATAAACTTTTTTAATCAAAAAATGATGATTTATATCTTGTGAAAAAACATTAAAAAGTTTCAAAAAGAAAAAATTCTGTGCGTTTATATATATATATATATATATATATATATATATATATATATATATATATATATATATATATAAATCGCCATTAAATGAAAATTCATTTTTCATTTTTGACTTCGAGACATGGAAAATTAAACTAATCGTTTCTTCACTATATATCCCTTCGTCTTTCCCCCAAGTTACAAGTTACGTTATACTGACTGGCAAAAGGGAGACTACTCTAGGTAAAACGTGAAGGAACGCCATAATAGGATACTTGTCACGTACAAACGTCATTCGGCATTCTGAGTCTTAGGTAATGACATCCATTTATCGTCACACTTTTGAAATAATTTGGTCAAAATAAAGATTTATAAAAGGTTATTTTTATTTTTTATTTATTTATTTATTATTTTTTTTTTTTTTTTGTTAAATACCTGTAGGTTTAAAACTAGATTTTTGTCTCAACACAACTCCATAAAGATTAGTACTTTAAGGAGAAAGGGGATTTCCCACCAACAACACAACTTGCCCAGAAACATTCTGCATGTATTCCCGACCAAAAGAAATACAAATTGACACATTCCTTGTCTGGAGTTTATAAGGCCTTTAAAAAACTCGCAAAACTATTTGTGTACAAATAAGTTTGACTTTTGATAACCCAAACACATCTGTGATGAATGATGTTTTATATATAATACAAGTAAAAACAACATTCAAATAAACAGTAAATATAAACTTAAAAGGAAAGTGTAATTAAACTTGAACTGTTTATGATGTAATAAAACAAGATGATGCTGTAATTCGGTTTTAAACAAGAATTTATGATGATCTGGTGATAACTTACTTTCCAGTTAAAAACTTTCTTTTTTCATCTTTATCTAGGTCAGATAAATGCTTTCTGTATTAATTTCCTTTTTGTTACAATGAAAGGCGATTGCAAATCTAGATGCGCATGCGTACAGTTAATGGACCACTAATTGATGTGGAAAGGTTTGAAGGTAAAAGTGGCTGGATATCACGTGACTGGACCGGAAATCAGCTCGTCACATCTACATGTACATGTAGCTCCCTTCCAGAGAATCCTCTTGATTTCGTTTTTTATTGTTTTTGCCAAATGTCAGTTACATTGAGCTTTTATGAGCGCTTTTAATTGGTAATTCTAAAATTTTGAAATATATTTGTGAAACTGTCAAGAAGTGTTACGCATATGACCATAAATTTATGATATCTTTAATCAACTGTTTTTAAAATTTCATCTTTTTTTCAAGAAAAATTGCTTGTATTTCCTACAAATACTGTTTTTCGATTGAAAATTACATACAGGCTGTAAGTAGAACAAGTTTTCGGAAACAGAGTTACAGAAAAGGCTTTTTGCTAAAAAAAAAAAATAAAAATAATAATGATAGAATTAAAAAAAATTCAGACCTATTGCCGTTATTCCCAATGTTTTACTGCACTTCCCTTTGGACTGTATGTTTTGTAATACTACTGAAATTGTAGACAACTGATAGGTGAAGTATGATGATTTTTTTACGTCAAAACTTACCAGTATCCAACAAGACAATATTATAAATCACAAGAATTAAACTGTATATATGTTTATATGATGAAGAATTAGACTTGTGCAGCTGTTTCTGATTCGCTTTTTGCAAATGCTTTCTGCCTGTACACTTGCCTGCAACGTTGAAGTTAAACGTCACAGTCAAAAAAACAAACAAACAAAGAAAAACAAAACAAAAAAAAAACATTTATGATATCAGAAATCTGTTTTAGTTTTCAGTTGACCAGGGTCAAAACTACAGCGACTGAACGCCTCAGCCACCGTGGCCATTTAAAAGATAATGCCATTATATGGTTTAGCGTGATTGATTCCGTGATATAATAATAATAATATTATTATTAATAATAATAACAAATAAATAAATAAATCTTTATTTATAGTCAAAAAAAATTCACAACGAACAACATAAGCTCTATTGAGGTTTTTATCAACTTAAACATGCATACATATATACAGAAAGACACCTACTCCTACATCGGGAAATAACTGTGGCAACGTGTACAAAATAGAAAAATAACAGGAATTTCGGAACTTTAAAAGAACAACCTGCTTTATACCTGTACATTGAATTTGCTAGTGTATATTAGAAGTAAGTAAATCAAAATACCATCGTAAAGCGATATCGTTTTGATGATTATGTAATACTGATTTTTTTAATTAGTTATTTTTAAATTTTATGGCAAACACGCTATCAGATGACAAAGTGTTAACATTGTGAAGAAGTAGCAATTAAATGACTATTAACCGAAATCTTTAATAACGATTTAAAGCTGATGTTGTTAAAGGTCCTCGGCTAATATTTCAGTAGGTAATGATTTTAATTTGAAAATTTTTGAATATCATGCTGAATATATATTTTATTTTCTAATATAGAGATTAATTAATAGATAGCATTCCATGCTTAAATTACAATCTTTTTAATCTCTTAAATAATAAAAGAAGAAAAAAAAAGAAATTTAGTTACAGAAAAAACACATACATGACAACTGTCAAATCAGCCAAGAAGACAAAAACAAGTGGTTGGGATAATAAAATTTCACGCAGTAAACTACGTATTTTGTAGCTAACATTGAGCGATATTGTCCGTTAGTACATCCGTCAAAAAGCATTTTTAAATGTATTGTCATAAAGCATTTTTGAATGTACTGTCATCAAGCGTTTTTGGGATGTATTTAACTATAAAATTCAAAAAATTCTGTTTGACACATCTATAAATCTAGCCAATTTTACTTGCTGAAATGCCTAGTACATGTTTGGTTTTTGCCAACATTTCTGAAAAAAAAATCAAACATGTATGAATATAGCCAACACTGCAATAAGATATTAATGTATGATAAATGAAGCAATTAAAATAATAATTACGAACTTTTTGACACTCACATATACATAACTATTTCTTGTTTCTACTTAAAGTTCTCATTGTGGAATTCCAGAATTTCAAAAATTTATCTTAAACCGCAAAAAAAAGAACTTGTTTTAAACACTGGCAATTGAAATGCAGATGATTCAAACACATTACAATAGTTCGGCATTTGAATACAGTAATTACAATAAACGTCACATACTTAAGGCAGTACTTTGACTTCAATGCTTTATCAAGTATTAGTACATTTTAACAGCTATTGTATAAATAAAATACATTTTTGGCACATATATATGCCGTTCAGTGTTATGACATCAGATAAATTGTTTTTTTCACACTTAGACAGTTATTTTGAGTGCTACTTGTGGCACTTTTTGTACAATTAACACTTAAAGTGATAACTTCGACAATATCTTAACACTTCTTATCTTACTTATGAAAGCTAAAAACTTAACAAAAAATAAGACTTTACTGGCCTGATATGAAATGTAAATAATGTATCTTAAAATAGATATAATGAACACGTGACTACAAAAACCGATTTGTTTATGTTCTTGTAAAGTTTTAAACTTTTGCGATGCCAAAATTATTATTTATAAATAATATGTAGTTATTATTATTATTATTATTATTATTATTATTAACGTCATTATTATTATTATTATTATTATTATTATTATTATTATTATTATTATTATTATTATTATTATTATTATTATTATTATTGCTCTTCAGCGTATTACGTGATCAAAGTTTCCTACTGTTTGTGAACAATGTTTGACGAAAGCCTTTTTTTTGTGTAAGTATTCATGTCGAGCCCTCATGATGGACGAGGCAGGCTACCTATATATATATATATATATATATATATATATATATATAACAAATACCAGTTAAATTTTATCTGATGTGCACATTTCGGAAATTCATTCCTCATCAGTGACACTAAGACCGAAATGTTTTGATTGATAAAAACAGCCAAACAGTTGAAAATTAATGAAACTAAAGTTCAAAAGTTATATAAACCCAAATCCAAAGTAAGGATCTAATATAGTTTTTTTTAAATTTTGTTTTAAAAAATCGGTAAATCCGAGGTACATCCTGGTTGGATATTTCCCTAAATGTAGGTGTTATAATTCTTCAAACTACTTAGCCGATTTTTATTTTTTAAACACTTGACTTTGTCTGTTACATCAATCAATATTTAAAGTGTATTGAGTCTGTGTTTACTTTGCTTTGTTAGATCCAAGGTCTTGTAAAACATTCTATATCTGATTAAATACAACATAACAACGTTACGTATGAATATTGTAATGTCTGTTGTATAACACTTCTATTTACCAACAATAGAACAACAAAGAATTAAGTCTCTTTATTTTTGTCCATCGTACATTAGACAAATGTTGTTAAACTTTTTGCCCTAAATATGTGTATATTTCAGAACAGTTCTGACTGTGATTGTTTTAATCATTGCTATATTTTGAAGAAACAGTGACAAAATACTTGACTTGTCACCTAGGTACACGAATTCCTGGTAGTTCCGCCTTGGTAGTATTATTAATAAACACACACTGGAGCTTACTAGCTTCATTCCCGCAATTCTCTATACCAAATATGCGGAACTATTATTTAAATTGCAGATGAATTTATTGTTGTTGTTGTTTCTGTTGTTGTTGTTGTTGTTTCTGTGGTTGTTGTTGTTGTTGTTGCTGTTGTTGTTGTCGTCGTTGTCGTCGTTGTTGTTGTTGTCGTCGTCGTTGTTGTTGTTGTTGTTACTGTTGTCTTTTTTGTTGTTGTTATTTCTGTGATGAATGTCGTTGTTGCTGTTGTTGTTGTCGTCGTAGTCGTCATTGTCGTCGTCGTTGTTGTTGTTGTCGTCGTCGTAGTCGTCGTTGTTGGTGTCTTTTATTGAATGGTTTACACTTAAGCTTTATGTATAATAAATGTTTAGGAGTTGACAGATTTAATACGAAACAAGATCACTAAGTCTCGATAACAATTGCTTCTTTGTTAAAGATTGGGGGGGCCTCGGTTGCCGGGTATTCTAAAGTGCACTCATACGGATCACAGCGCCTTTCACCACGTGGGTTCGAATCCCACTCGGGACAGATCCTAGTGTGAGAAATTTTGTGACAATTTGTCAGTTCGCTTGACGAAGGTCGGTGGATTTATCCGGGAACTCCAGTTTTATCCACCATCCGAGAACTGACCGCCTCGAAATAAATGAAAGATTCCTGACTGGGGCGGTTAACAGTTACTCCACTCCACTCCTTTGTTTAAGATTGAAGATTTGTTTGAAAGATTTGTAGAAATCAGAAATTGATTTGTGAAACTATAGCTGAGAACACTTGACTTATCAAGAACAATATCCATATGTTATGTACGTGACCAAGTTGACTAAACCGTTTGGTTTTGGATCAAGGCGGCTTTCACTGTATAGAAACTCCAGGAGATCGAAGTATGAGGAAGTTTGTCCCTTCTCACATAATTTGTTTTTCGGGTTTTTCTGTGTCTTACTAACATAACCAGTCTTTAGATAAAGTAGCTACTGATTTAATTGGTGACATTTAAGGTTTATAAAGAATTTATAAGTCAAGTCCTTCTTGTCTTTTCTTATACAGTTAAGTAAAATTGTTTCTGTGTCAAATTGATTTTTAAAGTTCCCTGTAGGGATTTTTATATTTTATTTTATTTTATTTATTCATTTATACTCCCCGAGGGTATGTACCATTTAGCAAAATTTTCAGCTGTTTTAATTTTTGAAATTTATTTCAAAACTAAGGTTTGTTTCCTCTTGAAAATATTCCTCAGCTGGATTTAGATTCATATCATTTTGGAATTTTAGCTTCATTAATATTCAACTGTTTGGCTATGTTTTTTATCTATCAAACTTTTTGGCCCTTAGTGTCACTGATGAGGAATGATTTTCCTAAATGTACACATCTAAGCTATATTTTTTGTGTCTGAATTCTTGCTACATTTTATATCTTTAAAGATTATTGATCCTGTGTTTATTTATTATGTTTAATAGTTAGTTTAATATTGTTTTACGTCGCATGAGCAGTTTTTAGCTATAAGCGACCAGACAATTTAGTTCTTATAAACCACAAGGGTTTACTAAAACACAAGATTGTGTGGTGCCCGAGTTTTGTTCAACTACTTATGATCGGCATTATACTTTTGTATATTCATACGTTTTAGATTACATGTGCATTTGCTCACAGGGCTGCAAATATATACCACAGACGTCTTACCATTACAAAAGTGCCAAACCAAACAGTAAAGGTTATCAACGAGAAAAAAACTTTTTCACTTGTGGACCTCAGGGGACGAACCTCGGCGAAAAACCTTTGGACAATTTTGCCCCGTTTTTTTATTGGCAATGTACGTTGGTATGTGAAAATAAAAACGGATCTAACATACTGGAAAAATTAAATGATGTAGCGTCACATACATAATGATCTGACATTGATTCACTCAACTTACTTTATACAGACTTTGCTTATCTCATTATTATGCCTTGTGGATCAAATGAAATGGTGTGTGTTTGATTAGGTTTGTCAACAGTCTCAACATATGCAAAATTTTTATTGTAAATCTTCCATGTGTGGCACATGCGCGTTTTTACTGTGGCATTTCCCATGGTATTTTCGTTGCCAGGAAAAGTTATAAAGACCTTGACCATTTGACCTACTTTTTATAAACAACAAGAGGGGTGACCTAGATATCAACTGTCAAGATAAACATTTCCATTGTGTTTTTTAATAATTTTGGTTCTTTTTATAAATTCTGCTCAAAGTTATCAAATATATATCAAAGGAAATATAAGTGACATTATTTATAATATTGACAGCTAAAGTGCCGTTTTGAGATTAAAATTTCAAATTGGAGATTAAGGGCGATTTTTAAAAACACTACTTCGTCAAACAAAAAATATTTATATTGCGTCGCCAAATGTCTGATATTGCTCGACAAAGTCAGTTCATCGCTAGAAAATCAGGTATGCGTAATCCACTAAAACAAACAGATTTAAGCCCCGTGACATAACCTCCACTCCTAACTATTGATAAATGTCAAACACATAAAGGTATCAATGCACCAAAACAATGTTATCAAACTGCGCAGCTTTATGTAACCCAGATATATCACTGCAGCCAGGGACAAATTACTTGTTTCCTGTAGAGCTTGTGTAAGCTATCACTAAGTAAATATATATATAGCAGTAAAATGTTTGTCAAAAGTTGGCAGATTTATTTTTTAAATTTAACAAAACCACTTAAAATTCAATAAAACAACAAGGAAACCATTATTCATTCAAATGTCGGTTACTTTTTAAGTATAAAATGTTTGCTTTCTCAAATCTTTGATAACTGCATTACTTGTCTGGTAAAAAGGACTTGTTATTGAGCAATTTCATTCATAGTATCGATCAGGATTAAACTTTAAATTGTTTATTATTTTATAAAAATAGACATAGTTTTATTTATAAATGGCGTATTCATCGACTACTTGTAAAATATGTGGGATGGTTCACAAAGAATTCAACAAAACTATTATAGTATCATTAAGACTTTACCTTAGTGCCCGTCAAAAGCTGGAATTTCATAATCACAATCTCAAATATTTGTCTTTATTTTCATTTATTAATTTGAATTTTTTTTTCTTCGTTGTTGTGCGACTGTTATAACTTGTAGTGTATCATTTGATACATTTGATCATTTGGTCGGTTACGTCAGTTGTAACGTCAGCTGTTAAGTCGACTGTTTCATCAGCAGGTACGTCAGCTGTAAAATCGGCTGTTACGTCAGCGGTTACGTCAACTGTTAAGTCGACTGTTATTTTAGCTGTTACATCGGCTGTTAAGTTGGCGGTTACATCAACTGTTAACTCGGCGGTTGCGTCAGCTGTTACGTCGACTGTTAAGTCGACTGTTATTTTAGCTGTTACATCGGCTGTTAAGTTGGCGGTTACATCAACTGTTAACTCGGCGGTTACGTCAGCTGTTACGTCGACTGTTAAGTTAGCTGTTACATCAGCTGTTACGTCAGCTGTTACGTCGCCTGTTAAGTTAGCTGTTACATCAGCTGTTACGTCGCCTGTTATGTCTGCTGTTGCAAATTTAAATGTTCAACAGTTAAATAATATTTCTTCCAGCAATAAGGAAATTTCGCTCATTTATTTTTGCTTTAATTAGTGTTCTTTCCAGATTTTGTTCCCTAGTTGTAATTATCTGGTTATCTCTTTTTATACTTGGTAAGTTAATCGGAAAAAAACCGAAGTCAATGCAACATTTTTGTTACATTGTAACCAGATTGGGGACGATTGTAAATGCAAAACTCTTCCTATTTCGCTTAAGGTCTTGTGTAAAATTATATATTGTCACCTGAGACCAAGTGAAGTTTGTGTGGTGTTAAATATTTTATTATGTCTGACTAGGTTAACAAAGGTCTTGGCACGTGCAGCTAAAATCATATTTCAGTACAATTTGTGTTATATTGTTTTAATATTTAAATTTTACTATTTGTTTAAAATAACGTTACAGTATACATCTAGATCTTGATGTGCATAAAGTGATGATTCATTATTAAAAATGACCGCCTTTGTATCTACATGTAAGTGGTCTAGCGTCTGCTTCTAAACCGGAAGGTCTGGGTTCTAACACCAGCCAGGTCATACATATGACTATTTAATTTGAGATACTACGCATGAGGGGACCGACTGGTTGACCAAAATGTGTGAATTAGGTGTGGTATGATTGTCTACTGACTCGTTGAGCTAACAACTTAAAAATCGTCCCAAGTAAGCGCTAGCATTAGTCAGACCATAATACACGCTAGCACACCTAACGCATGCACGAACTTGTTCTCAGGTCATTCCCTAGGAGATAAATAACCTTGACCCTATCGTAAATAGCTGATAAATTACTGATATGACATTAACCATCAACCAACCAATCACCAATAAGGTATTTAACCATGCAATACGTCTAAATCTTCATTCAGATGTTGTTAGAATACATAACAAACATTGGATATTGCGTGTTTTTAAAACACCTGTCTACTTATCCAGAATACAAATGTATTATCATTACCGTTACCATGGTGAAAGTAATTATATATCTATATCAATTAACAAGGTATGTAACTAAATAAAAAGAAACACGTGTTTATTACAAAAAAGTTACAAAATTGTCTGAAAGAAAAGTAGATATACCATCTCTCAGTAATATCAGATGATCTTTACTTTGTGTGTCTGAAAACAATATATCTACACATGTACACTGATACGAGGGGTGACATTACCTATCAAAACTTAACTAGACAATATAAATGACAAAAACTCACACAACAATTTGTCAAACAATTACTGTAGTAGTACAAAAAGAAAATTACATAAAAAGACACCGCCATTATCAAAGCTACATAGATAGTTATGTTAGTAGATATATAAAATTACTGATGTTTCTCTTTTTATGTTTTCTACAACGATCTGAGCTAAATTTGATATGAACTATAAATGACTTTGTTTTGTTCTGCTAACACTTTTTAAAAAGTTCAAGTAACACGAAGCCATGTATTTAAATCACCCGATAGAAAGACCTAAATGGCAATAAAATTGATTGTATTATTTTTTTCAAATATTTCGAAAATGTCTTTCTTAAAATCTGGTTACAAATGTATTATGATCCCACTGGTGCTGTAATTGTAATATGTTTACAGATTGGGGCTGTAAATCAGGATAGCTTGACACGTCCAATAACACAAAGTAATCTATTGAAAACAAGCATACCAGTCCATGCCCGAATTACTATTTCAAAAGCAAAATGAAGACTTTGAAAACTTTATAATTCAGTTAAACACGTGAACTTCCATCAGGGATGCTCAGAAAGAGTAAGCGCCTTCTGTTTAGCTAGCTACTTGGAACTATTGGAAGTCAAGTATATCCAGTATAAGTTTGGATACATTGACTCCATATTTATCAATAATATTGTGATGAAGGTAATAAAACTTTTTGAGGGCCTTGGTAAGCGTAGGTTTGCGATATCCTTGAACCAAGTATTAACAAATATTTCAACAAGTGCGATAGTGAAGTTGATAACCTATGGTAAAAGTTTGACTGCTTGTCGGTATTTATAAAATTTAATATGATGATGTGCATATACCGTCGAATAAATAGCAATGCGTTATCAATGCAGTAAGTGAAGTGTAAGAAATTTAATATCTTAAAAATTGAGACCGAGTTTGTCAAGTAGTCTTAAATATCACAGCGGTTGTCACAACCTAGGTCAGATCCTCATTGAAACAGACGGAGAGATTGTTTTCATTCTATTTGCTGTAGTTTGGTTTTTCTGGGTAATCCGATTTTTACCACCATTTAGAACTGATCATTCTTCAAAACTTAAGGAACTTAAACTTTGATGTTAAAACAACATCATTCGATTCCACTTTTATTTAGAATATGGTACATAGTATAAAATAATAACTTTTATACAGGAAAGTTTCGTACACAAAACGCAATTTATGCTGTTTCAAAAGCTCCTAAGACAATGAAACATTAACAAACCGGTTTACGATTAAATCACTACGTTAACTTGTGAAGACTGGCAAATTAGGTTCGACACGTGGACTTCCACCAATAGTAATGATAAATCTTTATCAGTTAAAAAGGAAAAGAAAAAAACGAAAATAATTAAAATTTATTTACGTACATATTTTGTTCCGTAAACATACTGCAGTGCGTTACCAAAACAACATAACCAATTAAAATAAGAAATCATTTTGGAAGAATAGGAAAGTTGTTGACGAAAATAAGTCGTCTTTAGCTCATAAAAATACGAAATAACGTAAAAAGAACGGAACTAACAATGTAATCCTCCCCTTGATAAATAACAATGACGTAACTATCATTTAACACGTATTAATAACTCCTGTCCGATTACCTACCTTTTACAACAACAGTTAATTAATAATTAAATGACCTTTACTCTCTTTCAAATTAATTATCTACTGTATAACACTACCCTTTTGCTTTTGTACTTGTTATGAATGACAAAATGATCTTTAAGGTCAAAGGTCGGGAGTTTCATAATTATTTTTTTAATTGCTACCTGTATGTTTTTCTTGTTTGGCTTTTTTTCATTATCATCCTGCATTCTGTCAAGTTGTTGTTGGCGTTGACGTCAGCCAAAACTTTTATATTTAACAATCTATTTTTATCTATTTTTGAGGTCGAAACGATTTTTTGAAACGTTCAAACTATTTTTACGACTTTCATTTCAAAATCGTTTGAACGAGATAAAATCGTTTTTAAGATTTTAAAAATCGTTAAAGTTCAAATATCGTTTGTACGATTAAAAAATCGTTTGAACGATTAAGCAAATCGTAAGTAAAACGATTTTTAAATTTTACAAACGTTATCCAAAAGTCTTACGTACAATCATTTGTACATTCAAAATATAGTTTAAAATATTTAAAAAATAGTATAATTTTAAAATCTTTTAAAAAAAGGAAAAACTTTGAAAGCTGGCAAAATTAGTTATTCACGTGAACTTCCATAAAGGAAATGAGGCAGGGTGCTCCGGAAGGGTAAGCAGTTCCTGTCTAGCTAGCTACACCCGTCACGTGCAAGTCATTTTTGAGAATAAAAGGAACACAAAACTATGGTAAGTCAAATATATTCAGTATAAGTTTAGATACAGTGACTACATACTTATCAACAATATTGTGATGACGGCCATAAAACTTTTTAAGGGCCTTGATTAGCCTAGGCTTGCAATATTCTTGCGTCAAAAATTTAATCGTAAACAGTTTGCTTCGTTGTAGAAAGTCCCCATAGTGGGTACAAGCTTTACCATAAAGTATTAACTGTGAAACATATACACCATACGCAGGACAAGCAGGGATATTACTGCAAAGAAACGGACAGTTGACAATAGAAAAATTGAAGTCATCACGTTTGTCGTATAGCTTCAGATGTAACATTTCGTGGGTGTCATAACTGAGGTATAAGTCCAAATATGAAGCAGAACACGGAGAATCTGTCGTGTCTTTTATTTCAAGTTCACTTTGATAGATGGCATTGACATATTCTCCAAATTTGGGATTATTTAGATAAAACGTCATATATATATACATATCTGTAAGTGTAGTTGAATGATTTAGCGACAGTCTTTTCTCCAGATTTGCCAGGGTTCTGTAAAAATTCTGATTCATATGAATAAAGAAACAAATCAGCAAGCAAAGGTGCACAGTTATTGCCCATTGGTATACCGATTGTTTGGTGAAAGATTAAATTGCCAAACACAACAAATATGTAGGCCATAAAAAACTCTAACATTTTGTTGATGGTATCTGCAGTATATTTTGTTTGCAGTCTGTATGGTGTTTTACAAAATAACCAGAATCCCTGTTGAGCACTAGGTACTTATATCTTGGTTTACCGTTTTTGTAAAAAAAATGATAAGTGAGTGATTTGTTTTAGACGTTCTTTCAATTTAGAATGAGGGATAGTGGTGTAAAGGGTAGAAAAAATTTTTACTTTTTACCGAAGATAGAGTATTAGAAACAATATTGTCATGAAGTTCTTTAAATTTCTTTTCTTTTCCAGAAAAATAACAAATTACAAAAGAAAATTCTAAATTAACAAACATCTTCTTTATAACAGTAAACACAACTAAGAACACGAAACAATCCGAGTGAAATATTAAAACAGCCAAACACAATCAAAAATACGAAACAATCCGAGTCAAATAATTAAACAGCTAAACACAATTAAAAACACGAAACAATCCGAGTCAACGATAAATCGTCAAACACAACAAAGAACAAAATACTAAATTAACCAAAGAAAGAAAAACAGCAAAACATAAGATATGTTCTTAATTATCAATGAGAAAAGAAGTTATTTTTGACAGAAAAGTTGTCAAATGGTGATGTAAAGTACTATTTATAACTCCACTTCATTTCACTCATTCTAACCGTAACATAAAAGATTTAATACGATGTAGCTGTATGCAAAAAAATCTTAAATATATTTGACGTCTAACAGTTTCATATTTCTTTTTTCTAAATTTTGATTTCACACATGGTGGTTGCAGTTAAAGTTACATGTAGTTATTTAGAAGGTATTTACTTCGGGCGCTTCCTGTCTATTTTTCTGATGGAATTTCACGTGTAAAAGTTATTTTGCTAGTTTTCAGTTTTTTACTTTCATTTAGGATTGTTATTTGAACATGGGCCGGTTATCTATGTTTGATGGGACACTTTATCTAATAATGACTTACACTAACTTTAACCTAACCCTATCTCATACAATTTTTCATCTTTCGATTCATTAATTTTTTAAATGTTTGGATTATCTTTTTTATCTATCAACTTTTTCGGCTCTTAGTGTAACTGATGTGAAATGAATTTCTAAAATGTTCACATATGGCACAGGAAAATTAAATAGGTATTTTTGTTAATATTTACTAACCCTATCCCAAATCTCTTTTTAATCTACCAAATTTTTTGGCCCCTAGTGTCACTGATGAGGAATGATTTTCCGAAATGTGCACATCTGGCACATCAAAATTTAGCAGGTATTTGTTATATATTTACTAACCCTATCCCAAACCTCCCAAATCTTACTATAGCCCTACGTAGCCCTAACTGATTTCTCCAATTTGTCATATTATAATTTCTTAGCCATTAATAGTTTAATTTTTTTTATTTTACAACTTTCCGAAGTAAGCAAATATAAAATATGTGTGCCCATTATGTTACTTAAACATTGTAATTAAGGCGTAATTTAACGCCAGTAGACGACTAACTGGAATACTAAATATGTGCCCGTTATGTTACTTAAACATTGTATTTAAGGCGTAATTTTAACGCCAGTAGACGACTAACTGGAATACTAAATATGTGCCCGTTATTTTACTTAAACATTGTATTTAAGGCGTAATTTAACGCCAGTAGACGACTAACTGGAATACTGGTAATCTTATTAGACGATAATTTTTGTTTCTCAACTTTTTGAAAATTTTTTCAATGATTCCTCATTCTTATAAATTCTTATACGATAGCGAATCTAAGAACTGGTCACAAAATAATAAGCAATATTTTTCAGAATGAGGTAAATATCCCGTTGCTAATTACCAGAAAAACGTCATTTTACCAGGGAAAACCAAGTGAAATAGAACCAAATAAGGAATTATTTAATTTTACGTTTTACTTGATATTACAATGTAGAATACATATAAATTGTTTTATTTTTGGAAAATGCTCCTTAAACTAGCTATTACCCCTCCCTTCCTTTAAACACATTTTAGTTTAATATTTATTTACCGAACACTTTAAAACATCCTACTTCCTGTATTGTGTGCTACTTGTTTTCTACTTAACGTTATTTGCTGAATAATCAAATGGTTGTGAATAGAATCAAATTATAAATTGAGCAATTGTCTCGATACAAGTATTATTTGTTATATAATATCCTGGTCGGAAATTTCTTCTTACTGATTCATGATATTTTCTGACGTTAAACTTAAATGAGACAAGAATCTATCAAAGTCTGGAGCTTAAAATTTACACAGTTGACAAAGACAAACCACAACAAATAACCTTTTTTGCTGATCGTCCTTCTTAGAGACCCCGGAATAGTAAATCACGAATAGCAATATTCTTCAACCAATGAAAAAAGTTTTATTTTCTCCAGTATTCATTGGAAAACAGTCATTCATTTTTACAACTCAGAAACAGTAAGGCGATATTAAAATTTGTCCTGAACAAAACAATTTATTGTGTTATTCCAAACATATATACTGCTGCCTAATATTTTAGATGACAAATACATTTCTTGTTATTTCTGACTACTTTTTGTCCAGAAGTTTTGGTTTAATTTTTTTTAATAAAAAAATGTTCCCTTGCTTATTTAAAAATTTAAACCCGAAGTTAATGCAGGACATGGGTACTTTTACTTTGGATACAATCTCAAAATAGACATTCAACATTTTTTCTGGAATTTATTAATTTCTTTTAAACGATGATTGTTTACGTATTACAGTTGCCGTTCCCGACTCTAACTTTGTATTTGCGTTAATCCACTGATTAAATTATTCGGGTTAAGATGTACTTTTTGTCAGTGTAATATTACGTCATCAAGGATAATCGTGTGACGTAACCAAACATAATACCAGCCGGAGTTTCCGGTCTGTATTAAAATATCACCCGGAGTAAAATCAATGCATTAAATAGAAAAAGAGGTATAATATATAACACAAATACAAGTTGAATTTTGATGTGCCAGATGTGCACATTTCGGGAATTCATTCCTCATCAGTGACACTTAGACAAAAAAGTTTGATAATGAAAAACATGAGCCAAACAGTTGAAAATTAATGAATCTTAAGTTCCAAAATTTTATAAATCCAAATCCGGCTAAGGAATGCCTTGCATGAGGGAACAAACCTTAGTTTTAAACAAATTTTAGAATTTAAGGCAGCTGAAAATGTTGTTAAATGGTATAATATTATTTAATATTGTGAAGCCTTGAGCCATAAGTAACTGGCCGTCAAAAATAAAATAAAAAACTGAGAACAATTTGAATCTGTTCACTAATATGTTTATTTCATTTGAAAGTACTGCTGCATTTATAACAATGGAAGGACACGCTAAGGCATTTATTCCTTTTGTAGTTTAGGTTCATTCAAAGTACGCCATTGCTCCAAAGATATTTGAAACAAAACTAAAAATCTCTTGTTGACAATCTTGGACTAAGGAAAAGCGGTAGTACTGTATATGCACACAATACTTACAGTATCTGTAAAGCTTCATAACGGGACTATGTAAATAAACATAGTTACTTTTATCTTAATCAGGTTAAATTAATCATTAAAAACTCAAGCTTGAAAAACATCTTTCTTCACGTCTAATTTTAGATACTGACTCGATATTATATGAGTTAACCTGGTGCAGCATGTTATACCTGAAGATTTTTCTCTGTATTTAATACATATATAATAAAATACCTGTGAAATTTTGATGTGCCATATGTGCACATTCCGGAAAATCATTCCTTTACACTCCAATATATTTTACTTTTATCAACTTTATTTCACTTGATTAGAAACAAAATTTCGTTTTTGTTTAGATTCAAAGCTTACGATCACCGCAGATATTGTGCAGCTCTTAAACTCGTATGGTTGATAATTTAGATCGGTTTATATACAGACATTAAAAATATGTGTATAGTACTACCCACTTATACTACCAAGGTATACGTTCGAAGACCGAAGAACCGAAAGGAAAAATATAATGTGAAAAAATCGTCTTTTGAGGACTGCACTTTACTAAAAAAGAAGACCAGTACGATTCATGAGATTCATTTTCTGAAATTTCATTCCTATCAGCTGTGAATAAACGGAATCCTCTAACGGGTTGGTCAGTATTTAACGATGATAATTATTTGCTTGGAGCATGCGCACGGATGTACGGAAATTCCAATGAAGGTGAAAATGTCAAATTGTATTAATTGTCCCTCATTAATATCCAAATGTTTTCGCAATAGTGATAAGTATCCCTTACAAAGTCACAAATGACAATTTTAAAGAAATTCTGTGTTTCATTTATCGTATTTCAACGTTTTGTGGGTTGCGTTTAAATGATCAGGTTTTTTATGACGTAACCAAGTTCTAAAAAACACAAACATACCAGTCCTTGTAAAGAGATCCCAGAGGCTGCATCTCGCTTGGAAATTATTGTAATTTCTTTATTTATTTAAACTTCTATTGTTGAACCAAATGTAACATTGTTCCTTCGGAACATCATTCATTAGATAAGCACCATTTTAATTTTTTCCAGGATATCAAATCTTAGACCTTCATTAATCAGGATTCTTACTACACCCACACTAACTAGGTTCAAAGCTACCGTAGTTATGTGACTAACTGCTATATCATTTTTTGCATCAGAACGTTATCATAACGTTATCATGACTAACTGCTATACCATTTTTTGCATCAGAACGTAACCATAAAAAGTTTATCTTAATAAAGTAAATTAGTCATTAAATATTCAAGTCGAAAATATCTATCTTTTCAGGTCTTGAAAATAAAGATAGATACTGATTAACTCAACCTTATATCAGACAACGTCACTACATTTTTAAACTACATACAGTATATTTACACTTTATATTGTTAGTATGAAATACAGCTTCGTTGATAGTATACACATTTTAGAGAGTTATACTAACAAAATCTATAAAGTGTCATTTTTATTATAATTTTGTCAAAGAGCCCGTAATGAATCTCGTCACTGAAAACGTTTTATTAAACACATAAAAATTTATCCAGCTTTGTGGGTTTTTTTTAAAAAAAAATTGTTTTAACGGCAACTTTTTTTGTTTTATATGTACATTATACACAGCCTAGCTTATTAAAGTGGTGTATCTATGATACTTATGCAATTACGTGTGTTTATCTTTTATAGATTTGTTTCTAATATTTCACATGAACATGTCATTTAGCTAAAACTTTTAAATGAGAGGATATTTTCTATAGCTTTTTACTTTGTCTAAACCACATTGACAAAATGTCTGAACAATTTGTTTATAGAAATTTAAGTAGCATTGGAGGTTATAAATGTAAAGTCAGCAATCACAGCTTAAATATTTGCAAATACCCTACCATCTCCTGCATAGAAACAGGGCTAATTCTGTTTACCAAAATTTCAAAACTTCTACCACCTAAAGTTTAATTTAACCATTTAAGATGGTTAAAAGTCAGTGACAAGAGGTAAATATATAACACAAATACCAGTTGAATTTTGATGTGCCAGATGTGCACATTTCGGAAATTCATTCCTCATCAGTGACACCAAGACCGAAAAGTTTGATAACAAAAACATAAGCCAAACAGTTGGAAATTAATGAATCTAAAGTTCCAAAATTATATAATCCAAATCCAGCTAAGGAATGCTTTGCATGAGGGAACAAACCTTAGTTTTAAACAAATTTTACAATTTAAGGCAGCTGGAAATTTTGCTAAATGGTACATTTTCTGACAGTACAAAGTACTGCCTACTGAGTTATGGATACCCTCGGGGAGTTTTACTCCACCAGTAGCGGCACCCGCTCAGGAGTAGTAAATATATAACACAAATACCAGTTGAATTTTGATGTGCCAGATGTGCACATTTCGGAAATTCATTCCTCATCAGTGACACTAAGACCGAAAAGTTTGATAACAAAAACATAAGCCAAACAGTTGGAAATTAATGAATCTAAAGTTCCAAAATTATATAAATTATGTAAACTAAGATCACTGATCACAAAAAACTGACAAACTTTCTCAGACTCGAATCTGCTCAAACAAGGAGATAAAAGAACCTGGAATTCATAAGCCTGTACTTTTTACTTCTTAACCACTCGAGGCTTACTGTACCGTTAACATCTTTGCATTGTTAATCTTTTAAACTGCTTAAATTTTGTCAATCAATTTGTAAAATATAGAAAGTCTAAATTCTCGCTTTAAAAGCACATTCAGGTAATATATTTCACTTGGTGCTATAAAATTAATGATGACAATGAATTGAACTTAAGACAAACAATGAAAGTTAATATTCACACTAAAATATCGCAATTTAACTGTTTGTATATTAACTAAAAAATATATAACAAAAATAAATTCGCAATTTAAGAAAGAAAAAAGGCTATATCAAGTTTTATTTATAAACAAAACACTTGAAAAGGAAATGAGGTAACATAATGGTATAAAACATTTATTAAGGGAGAAATGGTCATTATTATTGTTAATTGTTGAGTCACATTTTAAAATGTAGACATGTAAGTGATCAAATATAGAACAAATACCAGTTAATTTTAATGTGCCAGATGTGCATATTTCGGAAATTCATTCCTCATCAGTGAACTAAGACCGGATAGTTGATAGATAAAAAACATAAGCAAAACAGTTGAAAATAATGAATCTAAAGTTCCAAAATTATATAAATCCAAATCCAGCTTAGGAATGATTATACATCAAATGGTAAAAGTAAGAACACCTTTGTTCAATCGCATGTGAGAATTGTAATTGTGTAAATGCTTATTATTATTATTATTATTATTGTTATTTAAAGAACAGCTTGTATTAACAAGTTTATTAAGTTATAACAAGAGAAAATACTTTTATTTTAAGTGTGCACCCTTTTTTATAACGCGCAACGCGTAACGTACCTTATAATGAAATTTTAAACAACTAAACTATAAAATAAAACAATAACTTTTTTAAAAATTGAAATAGAATTTCCTCCGCGTTAAAATTGTCGTCAACAAAACAATTTTAGCCAATAAAATTGAAAGAGTGACATAAGACACGTCATTTACGTTTAACGTTACTATGGTTGCGCAGTTTATCGGAGTATAACGCGAAATACAATCGCGTGAGTTTACGTTCAATTTGTATTGCACTAAAATATAACTGAATTTAGATATTAAATATATAACAAATACCTGCTAAATTTTTATGTGTTATATTGCACATTTCAGAAAATCTTTCCTTAATAAAAATATTATTAGATGTTTTATTATTATTATAATTATTTGATTATTATATAAATTATTATTATTTATTGAATTATTATTATTATTATTATTATTATTATTATTATATATATATATATATATATATATATATATATATATATATATATATATAGTAGACGTTGATCTCCGATTCTTTAAATATTTTTCAAAACCATATTATTTATATACCTTTGTGCACATGGAATAAATAATTATTGCTTAGAAGTATAATAGTTATTACAATTTTAAATGTGTTAAGGAAATGGACAAAATGCAAATTTTCAAAAATGGAAATGGTAAACATTAGAATCATAAAATTATTCCGTGTATCTTGTCATGAAAGTTAACTTTCTTCAAACATATTGGGATTCATTTAATTTTTGAACTTTGGATTCATTAATTTTTCATTTTTTCTTAAATGTTCGGCTTATTTGTTTATCTATCAATTTAATCGGTCCCTAGTGTCAATGGTGAAGAATGAATTTGGTAAATGTGCAAATACGACACAGACAAATTATACAGGTACTTTTGTTAAATATATTTTCTCAATATTCATATAATTGAAACTATCTTGGTTACACACCTAAAAATTTAAAGAGATAAATCAACTTTATTATCTAGACTAAAAAGAATTTTATTTATGTAATAACAGATGCAGATATGTTATACTACGGATCAAAATATTCAACAATGTCTTGGATGATTCAAATACCAAGCAACATTACTGACAAGGTTAATTTAGACAACCCCCCATGTTATTTTTAGCAATTATCGACATAATTTTTCTTCCAAATGCCTCAGATGATTTAATTATTACGTAGCATCCAAAGACACTGACACATTCTTTTATTTAGGGAAGGTTATGTAACAAATGTTAATATAGGTTGGGTAATCAAGTCTAATTTTATATTTCTTCTATAACTGTCAGCCCTTACTACAAGCGGGGTTAACTACGTCTTTTTTATTTTTCATATCTATTTGATTTAAAAGCTCTTTATGATTGGTAATGATAAAAATGTTTCTATAGATAATCTACTAGATCTAATCCACAGTCACCGCAGGCCTGAACAATATTTCTATAGATTGATCTTATCCACGGCGACCACAGGCCTGAACAGAATGCTAATTATAATTAAAGGAAGTTTTAAAAAGTAATTTTTCTGCATTGGTTTAAAGGTCAGTTACCTTAAAGTTGGTTAACAAACATTTGAATCTTATGTATAGGACATTACTTTTTAAAATTTCTGTTAAGAAGTAAATGCATATGGTTATTATTATCAAACAGAAACTAATGAAGTCAAACCCTCCTTTGATGAGAAATGTATTTATTTCTAACATAGTTCAGAATATTCACTAAACATTTGGTAACACTAATGAAGCTTTAAATAACTGACTGGGCCTAAATTTGCCAAAATTTAAACCAAATCTTCCCAAAATCTTCGATTTAATGGCCAGGGCTCGGATCAAATAATGTGTACCAAGAATGATTTAAAATTAAATTCTCTAAATTTATTTTTCGAAAAAAAAATCGCTTTTAAATTTTTTTTCATCGAAGTTTTTTTTTCAAACTAGATTTTAAGTTTATAAACTATTTTGGCTTAACGTGATAACATGGTTTACATAAAATCAAATACACTGTTACAGGGTTGGGTACATAGTTCGATAGCTGCATTTAATTCAATTTAATCAAATTTTAAAAACTTCCAAATGCTAATAATCCCACAGATGTGCTCTTATTTTTTCATGCAAAGATAGATAGCTAGCCCAGAGCACCTTGCTTATTTTTGCTTGACAATGTACTTGTTTTTAAAATTCTTTAAATGTCATTTCCGGTTGTTCTTTTTTGAACTTCAAAACCTTTTTGTAAAAGCCAAAAACATAGCATCAAATAGAGTCATTTAGGTAAATAAATTTTCAAATGTTACTACGCAAACCCACAAAAGCGGCTAAAGCGGAGACATTTTATTTTCATTTACTCAATGTTTCATTGATGGCTTTTAATCACTGCGAAATTTTAGGGAAGCGATATAAATTTTAATTTTGTGTTCTATCACATTTTTATATTATCGACCTAACATTGTGGAAATATGTTGCAACATAGTTATGTAAGTATATAAATATTGTCCAGCCTTATAATTCTGATGGAGTTTCTTTATCTTTATAATATTCTTCTTTCTGATAAAAAAAATCCCCATCCCCAAAAATGTAATGCATAGAAGAGATCTTAAGAATGCCAATGTTATAATTTTTTAAAAATTGCGGGGGAGACATAAAACTTCGTATAAGAACAGCTGGAATCATGAAACATCTGTCTTAGTTATTATAAGTTTAATTAACATAAGTATTTTTATTTTGTTTCTCTAAATACATCCATATTTCTGAGAACATGTAATAATCATAACATTATAGTAGAAGTTATAATTAAAACAAAAATATCAGCCCCTGCTTATTCGTGATAATATATTTGAAGTATACTCAGTTTATTGTGTAAAAATAATTTATAAAAGTAACTTTCGCAAAGAAATTTAAATTGGATAAATCGAGTTTTACACCCCAATCAAGATTCTTTAATTCATGTCAAGACGGTCAGTTCTTAGATGGTGATGGAAACTGTAGTACCCAAAGTTTCCGCTCTTTAGTAATCAAACTGACAAGCTATAACAAAAAGAATTGACCGAGCGGGATTCGAATCTAGACTGTGAGAGGCGCTCTGATCCATAAGGGAAGACATTAGTTTACTCGGTCAAAGAGGAGCCGTATAGTTCCTTTCATTTTCAAAATTGACTTGCACGTGACAGGTGTAGCTAGCTAGACAGGAGGTGCTTACCCTTCCGGAGCAGCCGGCCTCACTTCCTTGATGGAAGTTCACGTGTATAACTAATTTCGCCAGCTTTCAAAGTTTTTACTTTGTTTGTTTTTTTTTTTTTTTCGATTGTGGTTTGGACAAGGACAGGTATGTTTGCTTTATTTTAAAGGTATTGTTTTATTGTAAACAGAATCCTTTAGCAGGTCATGCCGAAACTTTTCGTATGTTTTAGGTGATTTGCATTAAACATATATAAAACCACCTTAAGAGGATCTGTGATTCATAAGCACGAGCTTTAGAGCACTCGGCCACCAAGCAAAGAGAGTAAATAAGTGAAACCCTCTAACTGAACGGAAGATAAAGCTTTACCAAAGTATCTTAACAATTACATGAACTAAGTAAAAAAACAAAACAATGAAATTTAATTATTATGTAAGTAAACAATTGTAAATGGAAATTGACATTTTAACGTTGGATGTTATAAATCTCGCGATCGTTCGCGTGTGTGGTGTTGGGATATATGTTAAGTTAATACTTAAAAGAAATTTGTATCGCAACATTTACAAGTAGGTTATATCATATTGGAATAGAACGATGATTGACAAAACATTATGTGCAATTAGCGGGAATTATATTCTTATGTAACCAACCATTATCTCCTGTAAGCTTTGCCAAAACATAACAATCAGTAGCCGATGCCAAATAATCATTTTATTTCTTGGCTACTCTTAAAATGAAGACTATCTCAGAAGTCATCATGATTGCTGATTATCTACAAACAAAAAACGACAGTACATCCTGAAAGATTTATCTTTATAAGCGGTATTGGCATGAATTGTAACATCATTCTATCTTCTACCATAGAAACAAAACAATTAAATATCACAACTTATTTGATAAGTATAGAGTCTCTGTATCCAAATTTATAATGGATATATTTGACTTACAATAGTTCCTTGTTCCTTTTAAAATTCCTCAAAATTGACTTTGCAAGTGACAGGTGTAGCAAGCTAGACAGAGTCGCTTAACCTTACGGAGCACTCAACCGCACTTTCATGATGGAAGTTCACTTGTATAACTAAATTTGCCAGGTTTCAAAGATTTTACTTTGTATTTGGGATTATGATTTGGACATAGACATAAATATTATTTATTTATATCTAAAATAAAAATAATACGCAATTAGTGATTGTATGAAATACCTTGTATAGATCCTTATTGTTAACAAAACTACATCTTACACTACATGTCATACCGAAAACCTTATAGATGTGTCATATGATATATGTGTTGTATGTATTATTATATGTTTCTTTCTTTTGTAAATTTATTTTACATTGTATATTTCTATGTTTTATTTATATGCAGTAAAATCTTATAAAGCTTTTTTACAGTTAAACTTTAAAAAAAAATGGTTTATGATTTGAAAAGCAAAATTCATATTCATTTTATTTCAAAACTGAAAAAATCTAAATTTACATATACTGTAATATATAAAGGAAAAATACAGAATAGGTCATCATTAATTAAAAAAAGTGTCAGTTTTTTATTGCTAACATGATAGTAGCTTAAAGTTATGAGCGGAAAATTGAGTGTAATTAATACCTGATTAAATCTATTACGTAATTTTTGGCCATGAATTTCTTTAATAAAAACATATTTCTAATACATTATAAACTTGACTGATGTACCAAAAGTAACACTAGAATAATCGAGTATGATTTATAGATATTGATATAACCTCTTTACCTTCCATACTCAATCACAGTCATTTGTCTTTTTAAAATAAATATATCTATAATTTACAATTAAAACTGATTATGACATTTTAATCCTCAAAGCTTTGGAGACATGATAAATATCTGTCTGTATTTTGGTAGTGATTTTTTTCTTTCATAAAATAACAAAAAATGTAGATAAACTATATATAAGGTTAGTTGAAATGCATTTGTACGAATTTAAGATTATTTCACTTATATTGAGATGGTTGTGGAAAATGGAGATCTAGAAAAGGTAGAACTTTTTACCTTTGACCTTCTTACCCTATAACGTGTCTTAGTGGTATTCCGCGATTAACGTGATCCGTTAGCCGTTTATTTAGGTCCTATGACAAAAAAAAACAGAAACTTTGGCTTATGGCTTTGAATACATTAAGACATGTGCAGCAGTTTTAGTATTATGAAAGCTCGGAAATAGACCACAAAACCTAAATTACTGGCGTTTAGTTTTAATTACTGGCTTTTGGTTTTAAAAACTTATAATTGACAACAACAAAATATTTATATCTGGCTTATAGCTTTGAAAGACTATTGAACAAAAACTTGTTTACAAATTTGTCGAAATCTTAAAATGTAATTGCAAAGGTGCCAGAATAATAATAACAGTCTTCCGTAACAATGTCCTTATGAGCTATTGACAAGGTACTTCTAAAATTTGTTTAATTACAGCATTCTTTCTAAATTTTATCTCGTCTACAGTTTCACATTATTACATTTTATTTTATTATCAGTATAAAGGAATCATGATTGTACTTAAATAACTTAACAATCACGAAACACAATATAATACTTTTAACAACATGTGAAAAACACTTCATTTGAATTTTGGAATGTTATTTTTCTGTTTTTTTTTTTACATATTATCGTTTTTCAAGTTAAATGTCAAAGGTTATACTAATCATTATGTAACTTCCTGTTTACAAGTAGCCTAGTTTTCAACTTTGTTGACATATTGAAAAATATGTTGGCATTGATTTAAAATATAAATCTGTGTTATTTATCTTAAATAACCTAAAGCTTATAAAAAAATTGAGTAAAAGTGTTTGATTGTTTCTTTGTTCTGAAAAAACTAATGAAAATAGGTCGAATCGAACTTCACTATAAGTCATTTCATAGTTGTTTTACCCTTTCTGGTGGTAATTTATATATTGGTATTTAAATCAAATAAAGACATTTGCCACAATGATAAATAATTGTTTTTGTTTTGTGTTGAAGTTAACTATGGATTTTGTGATTTACGGGTTTTTAGGGGTGTCCTATCCATCGTCAACCTCGTCCCTATATTCAACCATAACGAGTTAAATAAAATTATTTTTTTTTCCAAATTATTAATAACCATTTCAAAAATGAAAAAAAGTTCAACTTTTTTATGGAAAAGAAAGAATTGGACATTTTTCACGCTGCATTGTCCGGTAACAAAATAATGTTCCGTGTGTAGAATGACTTATTCTTTGATTTTTCCATAACAAAAAGTTTTTTTTTTTTGGATTGCTTATAATTCTGTTTGAAGAAAATACATTGCTTTGTCAGTGCGGAATGATGAGGAATGAATTTACGAAATGTGCACATCTGGCACATCAAAAATTAACTAGTATTTGTATTATGTATTTAAAGACAATTTGTTTTTTACAATGTCGCATAAAATATCTGACCAACCAAACCCTTAAAATAAAGGAGTATTGATATTTTTTAAAAATAGTTGAAGTATGAAATTATTGTATCCAGATTTATACTGGATATATTTGACTTACTATAGTTCCTTGTTCCATTAACTCTCAAAATTGACTTTGCACGTGACTAGTTGTAGCTACCTAGACATGAGGTACGTACCCTTCCGGAGCGTCTGGCCTTTAATTAAATCTGCCAGTTTTCAAAGATTTTACTTTTTTTGGGGGGGAGGAGTTGTGATTTGACATTGACTGGTATGTTTGTGTTTTTTGGGTGGATTGTGATTTAGACATGGACTGGTATGTTTGTGTTTTACTGAAGCTGACAGGAATAAACAACAAGAAGAAGACGTTACTTGCATATAAAAATACCTCTGTAAAAGAAACAGTTTACTTAACTTTACAATGATAACGGCTTAAGCAGTTTGTTTTCACTCTATGACCGACTTAACACTTTTTACCTTTGTGGAGGTGGTTAGTTTTGGGGATGATGAAGGAACCGAAAAACCCAGATAAAACCGATCCTTACCTCACATTGGAATTTATTCCGAGTGGAATTCTAACGCAGTCGTTAATATTTCTGTTATATTACAATTTTTTAATATTTCATTAAGTTATCATGTTATAATTTTTTTTAATATTTCATTCAGAAAATTTTAAAAATGATAATATGACATTTCTAATTTCATTGTATATTTTAGTTAAAGAGAATTGAATTTTATTGCTTTACGCCAATACGTTTTGACTTATATCGAGGCAGTAAATTTGGGATGGTAGATTTACTGAAAGTGCTCAGAAAAACCGACTTACTTCGACAAGCAAACAGACGAAGATTCCTACACTAGGACCAGTACAGATTTGATATCAACCTGGTTGAAAGCAGCGTGACACGTACGTGATTTGGTACTTAACATAATTCGGCTACAGAGGTTGCAATAAATTTTAAAAAACGAATAAACAAACATCAGAAAGAAAACTATTGTTGTTTTTAAGGAATTGCATAACATGTTCTATATAAAGCTCTATATCAATTATATAATACAGATTTATTATTATTTTATTTCTATTGTAATTTTAACTTAAAACAAATTCCCTGTTTAGTGACCTTACATAACCCAACATTATATACGGTAAGTTTTAAAAATACAAAACGCAATTAAAAAATTGACCATCAGACCTTAAAAATAAAGTTTTTCGGTCTAGACTGTTTATTTAGATATTTTAAATAAGTCCTCTAGTCTGTAAAATCAAATTACCAAATTAACATGTTGCAAATAACCACATTATATATACATTCATATCTACTGAAATTTCTAGTGTTGTTTCTAAATTTTTTGCTTACAGAAGAGACATGGGGTCTAAAATTTAAAAGCCTCTCATGTACACCAATAATAACATGTAGTTAATATATGTGAACAAGTAGCTCTAGACAATTTAGGGCGCCAAAACTCCAGACCGCTTTAAACAATTTACTAGATATGTTCGTACACATATATACATGTAATACAATGTTGATGATCAGGTTTTTAACGTTAACAAGTGTTTTTAATTTAAATATCTGTTTATTTTTTGTTAGAATACCTTCAATTGATCAACAAATTCAAATCAATATTTTACTTGACAATTTGCCTAAGACAAAAACAAACCATGAACAACAAACATAAAAATAAAGTACAAAGATATCTATAATACGATATACATTTCTCATACATATTACTTTGTAAACATTTTTAGCAAAGCCATCTCTAGGGATATAATTTGCTTCAACAAATGTATATCTTGAAAAGGCATCTGGTAAGAACATGTTTTGTTCATGCATGGTGCATTATATGAAGAAAAAAATCTAGTAAATAATACAATATTATGTACATCAAGTGCACTTGACAGTTTAAGATAATAAACCCGTAAATGTCAAGATAAATCCGACCGCTTCCTAGAAATGTAATGATCTAAAAGCTACTGAAGAAAAAATATCAGGGTAGAAAAACATACTTAAATATAACTCATTCCAATAAATAAAAAAGATTTAATGCACATGGAAGTGCATTTAACTGCACCTAAGAAAATAAGTCCGTTAACGTCAAATTCCATTTAGTCTCATCTAATGATTATAAAGAATCTTAGGTTTTTACAGATATTTCTAGATTCCTTACGGTATAAACTTCAGTAACATGTGAATCGAAATGTGTGATCCTGACATGTATTTGTGGTTTTTGTGGTTTTAAAAATTCTTATTTTATGGCCTTATTTTCATTATTTGTTTGGAATTTTACATTGCAACAGCATGATATATTTAGACAATGCTTCGATATATCCATATAGTTATAAAAAGCGAGGAGTGAAAACGTCATATATTGCTTCAGCTGCTAAACTCATTACTTCTAATGAGTCTGATATGAAATATAAGATAATTTAAACTTAATAATGTCAAACATCATTGTTGAAAGCTAAAACAAAGAGGATGGTCTAACACAACTATGTCTCAGATCTGTTAACTTTGGCTGAGCTGTTACTAGAGAATACGTTATAAATGTTCAAAAAATGAAAACAAATCAGATCAGGAATGGGTGTATCAATCAACTGCGGTCATCACAATATTGTTGATAAGTATGTAGTCACTGTATCTAAACTTATACTGGATATATTTGACTTACCATAGTCCCTCGTTCTTTTCATTCTCAATGTTGATTTGCACGTGACGGGTGTAGCTAGCTAGACAGGAGGTGCTTATCCTTCCGGAGCACCCGGCCTCACTTCTTTGATGGAAGTTCACGTGTTTTACTAACTTTGCCAGGTTCAAGGTTTTACTTTGTTTTTGGGATTATGATTTGGACAATGACTGGTATGTTTGTGTTTAATGTCAAAACATATGAAAAGCAGGTATTTCATGCCCTCTTTCTGGTAAACTACACTTTCTATCTTTAATGATTGCTAAACTGAAAAAAGCAAAAAAAAAAATAAATAAATAAAAGATATAATGTTAAGTACATAACAAACATCCCGGTTATGGAAATGTCATAATTAATTGTTTTGTTCTTCAGTTTAAGTTTCTGTTTCTTCTCTTTCTTTATAGTAGACTTATTTTGAGACAATAAAACAATTTGACATGCATTCAAATTTTTTTTTTCCTTGCGTACCTGTTATTAACTTACACAACTTTCTGGTTTTGTTTACAAGTGCCCCATATATATATTCAGTTAACATTTCTCAAATTGTTAGTAGAATAAAACATTCGCTTGTTTTGCATCTAGTTAGCAGTTACATTTTATCAGCTATGAATGTTGCATTTTTGTACAATATTCCTTTTACAAAAAATACAAATCAGAATTTCTATTGGTGATGACTTGACGTCTTTCTGACCGTAACGTTTCTAAATGACGAATTTGTATTCAATTGTTATACATCAGAGTAACTAATTTTGGCATCGTCTTAAAAGTGCAAGACGAAAAAAGTAATGCTTTTGGCATGTTTTTTGCGAGAATAACTGATGTACAATGTTTTTGTGAAAGTTCTTTTATTTAAGTTTCTGTTAAGACGAGATATCTTTTGTTCTGTGGAAAAAAAAGTCTTTACAATTTCGCCTAAACAAAACCGCATCAAGATTGAGAATAACTTAATGCCATCAGCAATATTAAACAGGTGCGTTCCTGACAGTCATGTCTTGTATCTGGCTAGTATTAAGAGGTTTACTCTCACTAATGATTGCTACACACGAGTAAAGTGTGCCATCTTGTTACTAATTACAATGGGTTAAAGGTATGTTATCATCATATATAATTTGATTCTTGGCTATATTAACATTATAAAACTATGTTGTATAAATTGTTTATAAGACTACACCCTTGGTCTAAATCTATTATATAACCTTGGATTTTTTAGCACCATGACATTTGGTGTAATATTTTTACCAAGATCATATTAAATAAGTTACATCTCCAAAAGACCAAGAAATAATTAATTATTTGGACAGAAATTGTCCAAGTAATCAATTAATATTGCAATCGACTGAAAACAAACATCATAAATATAAAAATGAGGGGATAATTAGCTTTTTTATCAGAGTAATGTGTAATACTGGTCCTGAAACACTTTAAGACCCCTTTCTGTCCTTAAGGTTACGGAGCTTTAAAATGATATCAGGAAACAGTAAAGCATCAATAATTGAAAAGAATGTGGGAATAAGTGATTTGCAAAACAATGAGGGATATTTTACTCAGGTTTCACCGTTTTGAAATCAAGAATTTGTTTATCAAGATTCAGAAATTAAAACGTTCAAAACATGCAACCAAATTGGAGAAATTATAAATTGGTATAATAAAACTATCCCGCAACGTTTTTTTTTTTTTTTTCATAAAGGGTTATTGATCTGATATTGTGAAATATAGTCCGTTCCGAGTTTACTCGAGTCAGCGAGGGATAGTATTTCGCAATATCAGTTCAATAACCTTTTTGTTATATAGCAAAATATATTACATTTTGATACCAACTTGTATTTCATCTTAAAAATACCATTTTGACTCAAAATACAAAAATATTGCGCTAGTTCTGATATACTGATATAAGAACTAGGGCAGTGTCACTTTTTTGGAAAAAATGTCCTCTTCAGCCATGATTCAGACTTAACTGTCACGTGGCAATGTGTGCAGAATTAAAATCAATTCGGGAGATCTCGGACCGGAACAAATTTTGCGTGTAGATTTCAATATATTTCATGCTAAGATCTCGGAAATTATCGTTATATTTCTATGTTAAACACATTTTTTAGGTATTGTACTACACTCTGAAATAATATTGTTTCCCTCTTGAATCGTCATGGCTAACCCCCCCCCCCCCCCAAAAAAAAAAAAAAAAGAAAAAAGAAAATAATACTATTGGTGATAAACAAACTGACTCACACCAATTCTTTTCATGATAGAATAATCATTACATAACTATCTACGTGTGCTGTAACTATATTCCTTCATATCACTATATTGTAGTTACATAAAGTGGCTATGATTTTTGTTATCTCTGTTTTATTTAAGAGGAAATAAAGAATGAATGAATATATTGTCTATCTGGTTATAAATCAAATAAACAAATGTTTTTATTTTATGTTTGTTTCCAAGTTGCCAATTATATAGAGATATTTCTTGATTTTTGTTCAAAAATGTAAAAACAAATTAGTAATTAAGCATATGTTTTATGATAAACAAAAGGCCTATAGGCTTAAAAGTACATAGTAACGAACTTGATTCTGGTAATAGAAGCAAAATTAAATATAAAAACATTAATGGCCAAAAACAAAATAATTGAGGGTAATTACCTCTATTTGTTGTTGATAAGACAGTCGGACCAACCACAGAGAGAGATATAAATTTATATTTAATAAACCAAAAAGTCGGTTAAATAACAACAAAACGCTTGACCCGTTAGATAAACGATACGACAAAGTTAAATATGTAAATTATGTTTATTACCTTGGAAGAAAGGGGTGGGAGGGTTACAGGATTCTAATCTTACAAATGAGTTTATAAATATAAAATCATAATTTATCTTCGAGTCAACAAATCACGTGATCCGTTAGAAAAACGATACAGCAAAAGTTAAATAAGTCAATTATGTAAACTATTTAAGAAAAAAGGGAGAAGGTTAATTTATATAAATATAAAACATAATTTATTTTCGTGTTTTTGATAAATTCAACAAATATGCAACAGCCAAAGCAACAAAGTACACGAAGCAATACATCGAATAAATGATCGAACGAAAGACAAACACATAAAATGATTTATAAATATCCCAGCTCTGGATGAGCATTTAGCTTGTGTGGTTACAGTATAAATGATTGAACCTCGACTTTTACAAACGTTGTTTTCTATTAGGTCACCTTTGTAGCCTGCTTCGAGAGCAGGAAGTTGTGGGTTCGAATCCCGACCGAGTAATATGTAGGACTTTAAAATTAGAGATATTGCTTTTTCGTCTGGTACTTAGTATTAAAGTGCAAGCTGGTTCACCAAGTGCCAGAATTATGCCACTAAGAAAGTGGTATGCTTGTTAGCTCTGTAGACGTAAAAACCTCCCTTATTGCGTGCTAATACAAGACAGGCCATAAAATACTCTAGCAAAGCTCACAAAATCATCGCCAATTTCTTAGATGAAATATTTGAGATTTATTTAAAAGACGTTAAACATTTCAACCAACCAAGCAACTTTGCAATTTTCCGTAAACGTTTAAAAACATATAATATAATAGAAAATTGGGTATAGAGAGTAGAGGGTTATAATGATAAAGTCATGATGTGCCATGTGCTACTTTTGAATTGCATTATTTCATAAAAAATTTAGATAAAATATTATAAAGTAACATATACTCAGGCGCTAATAGAAAAACTATTTATATTCACTTAACTTATATTATGTTATGTAACCAAAGTTTAAAAATGTATCATGATTTACCAATAATTATGTATGCATTCATTTATTTACAGCAAAAATTTTAATATAACCAGAATATGTTTCTGCAATCCCTACGAACATCGTCAACATTACAAAAAAAAAGAACTTGCCATGAAAAGATAAAAGACAACGGAAATCACACAACAGTTACATCATAATTATATAATTTTGCTTTCCTAGACGCATGTGCAATGTGTCCACGCATTAATTTTCAATAAAATTCCGTCTCTAAATTCTTTTGAACGGATATAATATACTATTTTCTTATCAAAGATCCGCATTCAGCTTAATCATGATGAAAATATTTATTTCAAGACACACATAATCGTGATAAAGCAACATGTTCAACTATAGGATGATACAATTCCCGCCATTTTCTGGAAACGGAAAGTCTCTTTCGTGATATGTTTTACAAAGGAGTTATTATTACGTTCAAAAAACTGATTGCATATTCAATTCACATTCTCAATCTCTTTTTTTAGTTTGTTTTGAATGGCCGAATGTTATATTTCAGCGTTACATATACAGAAACTTGTAGATAAAAGAAGGACTATCAAACTGCTAAGATGGTGTTTCGGAAGCATCAAGGACTTAATTACTTTATCTTAATATTACCGCTTAAACCGTAGTGCTAGGGGTTGCATTGTCATTGCATGATGGACAAATATTTATTGAAGTCTCCAAATATGCTAACTAGATTAATATATACGTAATGAACTAGATATGATTGTTATAAGAGTCTGTGGCACAATCTTATTCGAATTTTAAGAAGGTTTTCTGGTTTTTTTTTCATTTTATAAAGCTATTTTTGCTAAAAAAAAATTTCTGTTTTCACTTCTATGCGTTTTGTGTTTTCTTCGACTTTTTGGCTTTTTCATTTTAAAACTTGTATGTAACGATTTGATTGGACAATATTTCAAAGAAAAACTGACCAGGAGACTTGGTTAAGTAAATCCTTGATTATATATTACTCCTGACTATGGTAAGGGATGAATGTGCTGTTAATAAATCTTGACTGTGTTCTAAACTAAGGAAATTAAATAATGGGAACGTGTTATTGGTTAAATGGCAGAGTGAGTTGTATCTATCCTGGCCTGTTTTGGTTGCATTTGATGACTATCATTACATTCTCTGTCGTGTGACTATCATGACATATATATCATTACATTCTCTGCCATGTGACTAATATGTCTCTAATATATATATATATATAGAGAGAGAGAGAGAGAGAGAGAGAGAGAGAGAGATAGAGAGAGAGAGAGAGAGAGAGGTGATCTTAAATTGTCAAATAATTAATAACAATATTAGGAAAATGCACCACGAGTATTAACAACAAAATAGTTTCCTGTGTTTGTAACATTGTATCATTTACTCGTTCGTTTGATGTTTTCTCGCTGATAGTAAACTTCACGGGGAGATCAACAGAAATGTCAAACAAGGGTTAAAAACATAATAATGATTGACCTCTTGATATTTTACCGATGTCATTCAGCATTGTATATAACATTAATGTATATAATATGATCAGTCGTAAATGTTTTATTTTTAATCCAAATATTTCTATCAAGGTAATTATAAAGAATTTTCATTCATAATGTTTAATAAACATACCAAGCATAACTTTACTATGTTGTTATAACGCAAATATTTATAAATCTCAATATGTTAAGATTTCTGGATTGATTTAAGGGCTCTTATTCATCGTAATAAATATTTCATAATGTGGAATTTAGGAGAAGGTATTAGTGAATTTCAATCTGAAACATTGTAAATCAGTTTAAACATGTGACACTTTCCACGAGAATTCGCTATATGCAATTTATGCTATATACATGCACATAACGCAAGGCCCTTAATCAATGTTAATGTTGCAGATAATTGATTCAAGGTTAACAACTTCCGTTAACGGTTGGCCTGCCCGGTCTGTTGATGTGGGAGACATTTAAATCAAATTGATTCTGCTAATATAATTGCTGCTAGCTTAAATTGTTAGTTTATCTTTCGGTGACCAATCAAAGGGGGAAGAAAATAATTTAAGCGTGTATATATATATATATATATATATATATATATATATATATATATATATATATATATATATATATTTACATTTGCTTTGCAACTTTACTAAATAAACATGTTTGAGACCTGTGGCAAATACGGTACAATAACTGACATTGATCACATGATCATTACACTATGCGTATGAATATTTCAATGAATATTTCACTGTCTGGAATATTTTTTAAGAAGTTTCATAACAAAACAACAACACAGCCTGAGAAAAAAAATATTTATTAATTTTAAAATATACATTGAATTAAATACACAACGGAAAATTTCCATTCATCTAAAAAGAACCCTAATTTCTCCCATAATACTGAAAAAGTGTGCATGGCACCATCTGTTCAATAAATTTTATTTCCCGAGCTATGAAATTTCACCACCAGTTAAAACCACAGACAAGTCTGGGGAATATGTAACTTAAATGCATGAAATACAACCAAAAAATTTTCAGAGGGGAGATATCTCATATAGACGAAAATAGCAGATGTCAAAAAGAATATATATGCAAATGTTAAACCTCTGTTTCCAGTGCTTCGATAAAACTGACAAAAATCCCAAAGTTGGTTCAATCAATATAAGAAAAAGTCATGGCCGGTCCTGAAGAGTCGTATATGGTTCATGTTCAAACCACTTTTAAAACGCACATTTGCCCGTTTTTATCCGACACATGCCATGCTGCAAAAGTTGAAACTAAATACACTACTCGCTGTTTGCGGGTGACGGTCATTCAGCATCTCAATGACCTGGGGTACGAAGCTCGGCACAAATGTGTTTATGTCGAACCATAAATGAGAAGCTTCTCCCAATCTTACAACAGAACTGTCTCAACACAACAGAAAAAACGTCATAGTAACTCATTGTCAGAATTAACTCACCCTGCAAAAAAATTTAAACACCGAATCAGCTGTTGTACCGCGCCTAAATGGGTCACAATCTGGGTCGCATCATGTGCTCAGTTCCACAACTTCTACGAATAATAATGACAGAAACTATGACTTTCCAAAGCAGATTACATTTCCGTCATCCAATTAATTCACTCCTGGTTTCTTCGTAGATTCCAATTTCTCTCACTGCACTTTTAAATTTCAAAAAAAATGACAGCGAGAGTGAAACATCATTTTCGTGTCAATCTTCGAGACTGTTCACTTGTTCGTCATCCGCCTTAGGAATTCGTTTTTTTTTTTTCTTTTTTTTAAATAATTTCGTAAAATTGCTATGAAAGTGACTAAATTGATGTTTTATATAAAATGTGCAAAACAATGTGATGGTTAATAAAATATTTCATAATTTTTGCGAGTTCCGTGTTTTTTCATGTTGTACTATATTTTGTTTACATTGTTGCGCTGTTCCAATAATTGACCCCTCTTCTCGTTGAAGGCGGGAAAATTCAAATTCATTTGACAAAAATTCAAAAAAATTAATGAATAACGCGCGTTATTCAGTTTGCCTGGCAAAGCTATGTCATTTATAATCCAATAACTGCCATAGCTATGCTGTATAATGGTTAAATATGTATGTATGTATCTATGTATGTATCTATGTATGTATGTATAAATGTTTGAATGTAATATTTCATTTAAAACAACATTTATACGCCGAGGTCATACAGATCAAAGGATTATTATAGTATATATAGGCGTCTTGCGTCCAAAAATGTCACAAATCACTATTTTTAAAAAATAAAAAATCAAATATCACGAGGACATCTGTAAAAAGTTATAATTCAGCTGAACTTATGACACTATACATGTACACTGTAAACAGGACAATAAATAATATCACAGCTTGTCCCACGTCGTCTCACCACGTCTCATTTATTAATTCTGTGTATTTTATAGACCTGTCTGAAGAATTTGAAACTTAAAAATTAAAATAAAACTTCTTTAGGGTGTCAATTTTGAAAGGCAGACATAAAGCGACTCGATTTTCTACCTCAATAGAAAAGGTCACCATAGTTAATCCAGGTAGGTATAGTTGTAATGAAGTCAACCCCAGGTGGACCATAGAGTAATATTTGTTAAAATTAATATAATGCAGACGTAAGTATTTAACATACACGGGACGTGATACTATTTTATCTTCGCGGGGTGTGATACTATTTTATCTTTAAATTGAGAATCTTTTTGTTATTGAAATGTCGCTTAAAACTGATGCCTCTTTCATTTATTTATTTATTATTTTGTTTATGTGGGAAAATTTGGAATTTAGAATTAAGAATTAAAATTTTTGTTTGCGTATTAAAAATCTATAAATTATTTGATAAACAATTTTAGATTTAAAATATTTAAGGTATTTAAACACAATTTACATGTTGATAAAATGAAAAAATAAAATACAAGTTGGTTAACCATTGGAATGTCCGGAAATTAAAATTTTATGTAAATAATGGTAGGATGTTTTTCAATGATACGGCATATAAATTCTGCACTTAGACTCCTGTTTTGCCATTAAATTGCTTCCCTAATTCTTTAGTGTGTTACAATAAGATGAACTCAGTGAATTATCTGAATTATTTATTATTTTGTTACAACATCATTTTATCTAGTATTTTATAATTATGCTCAAATAGATAAATGTCACCAATCAAACCGGAGATGGCTAGCTGTTTGGTTTACATAATGAGCTGTGGTTCTGCTTCATCAAACCGGAGTATGGCTAGCTGTGTGTGTGTGTGTGTGTGTGTGTGTGTGTGTGTGTGTGTGTGTGTGTGTGTGTGTTTCTACAAACAGTTCTTTCAGAACCTGCCTTTTCATCAAATGAATTCACTTCCAATAATTCTAATTCTTGTGCCAAGACTTAAAAAATAAATCCGTCGAGATTACAACAAATCTGAAAAACATGAACTAATCAATGATGAATAAAACGAAAACATACGAAATAACACCAGAACAACGATCCAATTATATTACTCCTTGTTGTTCAATAATAGTTTACATAGTGAACTATGAAATCGGTAACAGCAATAACACCAAATGATACAAAGATCACAACACAATGTTGAAAAAGTATTCATTTCGCGAGGTATTAACTTTCGTTTATTTGATGTTGTTTGTTTTTCAAGAAAATCAATTAAAAGCGAAAATTAATATAATTATATTGTAAGTAATCATGTTAAAGGCTGTTTAAAAACCTTCGAAAATTTATCTAAACTTCCACTTTTTAGTATGACAAAAATGATCCGATCTGTGTTGAAGTACCACTAACCACATCAGGTTTACAACCAAACATACACATATATGTTGATTTGAAACAGGCCCTATTCTACAAAAACAATAATTCCACAATCTGACAAGAAGTATCGTCCATAAAACATTTAATTCAATATTTTTGATAAATTTTATCATTTATAATAGAAAAAATAATAATTAATATGCAGCACAGATGTACTAATTGCAAAGAATGTTTATACGGGATAATTGTTTAATGATGTAAAACTATACATACATGTTTTTAGTACGTAAAATCAGACAGTTTGTCTCATGATTTTAATGATTAATTAAAGGTTGTAGGCGTTAGTGCATGTTTTATGATGCAACAAATATTGTTGTTTATTTAACATTAAAATATTTTAAGTATACTTGAACAACAAAGTTATTTAAAATACTCATTGTTAACGTGATAATCATTTCAATATTAAGTAAAGTTTAACCGATAAAGTTAAACTTTTTTTATTAATCAAGATTGTATATATACTAGTATTGCAAAAATTTAGAGTTTTTACATCAATGGAGAAAATATTTATATTACATTACATACGTAAAACCCTACAGTGTTTCAGGATGTGTCCAAAACCCACATCAGATTAATGTTATATAACACTAGATTGTGGAAAAAAAAATCTGAGAATAAATAAATTTAAAATATACACTTGTACTGACATTATTATTATTATTATTATTATTATTATTATTATTAAATAATTTTGTTAAATGTACCGATATTTGGGTAATGAAAAAAGAGAAACGATAATTTCTGAAAAAAGCTGAAAATCTACAAGAACCTTCAATAGAACATGCATGTTACTCTTTGGTTACGCTTTTCAATATGTCACAAAAAGGCATTTACTATAAGTAACTAGACGCCCTATAGCAACGTAATGTAAGCAGGTGCGCTCTCTCTCTCTCTCTCTCTCTCTCTCTCTCTCTCTCTCTCTCTCTCTCTCTCTCTCTCTCTCTCTCTCTCTCAAAAAGAAAATTAAGTTTAACGATCTTAAATTCTTTTTGAACCCCACAGTAAATGACCCGTCAAAAACCAATCATATATACACTTCATATAATACTGAACGACAAGTGAACATAAAACTTGGGATCATAAGTCTTTAAGTTAATTTTTAAGGTTTTTCAAAACATCTCTAAATTAAAGCAATATTAAGAATTTACTCGACTTGGGATATCAAAGCCGACAGGATTATAGTTAACATTTCTTACACCTTTGACATTTATATCTCATTATCAACACCAACCCACTACATCATTATAATATATCTGGATAATATATGTTACTCAACATACTTTTCGAATGAAACTACAACTATATTAGCACTACTATTTAGATAAAGGACTTACTTTTTATTACTGATATCATACAGGTTTTGAACTACTTCAGATTAGTTTTCTTACATCATCAACATCTAGTAGCATCGTTTTTATTATAAATAATCGGTTAAATATGTTTACTCTTTGATAGTAATACCACCTACAACTAAGACCAGAATTACTGGATTAGATTAACGCTGTGTACACCCTAGTCAAGAATCTTTCGCTTAATCAGAGGCTTTTAGTTTTGGAATTAGGGAGAGGGGGTAGAAAACCACCGGAATTCAGCATGCCAACCAACATACTCTCTCAAAGTAGGATCTGCCTGAACGTGATTGGAGCTTGGTAGTAAGAGGCGCTGTGATCCCTGAGCTCTAGCTTTAAACCACTGTGTCACCGAGACCCCAACTACTGAAGAGTAAAACTAACTATATATTGCTTTAAAAATGATGTAGAATTGAACAATATTTACATTATCTAATTTAATTACTTCTACCATACATAAACTACTTATATCGTTATTCATTAATTAAATTATAAATATGTAAATTAAGTTGCAAGGTTTGTTCCCTCCATTGGTGTTATATAATTATCCAATTATCAATCGACATTTATTTCATTGTCGGTCAAAAGGCTGGAAATTTATCATCAGGAAACCATTAACTCTCCTGTTTTTTTTTTTTTTTTTTTTTTTTTTTTTTTTTTTTTTTTTTTTTTTTTTTTTTTTTTTGTTTAAAATTTTTGTATCGTGTCTTGCCCTTGGTTACGTAAGCTGCTTTTAAACTTCAATTTCTTTCGTCTATAGTACAAGGGTGTACTACACGTATTCCCTTATATATATATATATATATATATATATATATATATATATATATATATGAGCTGATTCTTTTATTTTCTTATACTGAGTGATGTTATTGGTTCCGTTGGTAATGTTATCATTTGCGTGTTTTTGTTGCGTTGCCAAGTATATGTTTCAAGTTGCACATTTCTGTTTGGGACAACTAGTTATTATTTTTATATAATAGGAGACTATTGAATGGTAAAAAATTAATATAACAATCAATTACATTGTTACAATTTATAGGCAATTTGCTACTTTTTTTAGAAGACATTTTAATACAAATTTAATTAGAATGCCAATTTGCAAAAAAAAAAAAATCCATTTTAAAATCATATTAGAAATAAATCTCATCGAAGACAAAAGTTCAAAAAAAATTATCGGTATAGGATGAAAATATCAAAAATACACAAGGATATATAGTTAGACGTAAACGCATTAGAAATGAAGACGTTGGGAATTTTCTGGAGACACCAAGAAAAGCAAAACAATTAGAAAATGCAAATATTTTCGACACGCTTTTCTGCTGGAAAAATATTTATGCAAAATTTAAACGTCTACATGTTAACGGGAAAAAACAAAACATAAAGGTCCATCTCTTAGGTGGTGGTGGTGGTGGTGGTGGTGGTTTAAAAGTAATCAACTCTGATATACTTTAAGGACTAAAACTTGTATGTCATAAATATTAAATAATATATAATTGAATCAAATACATGTAATTCTTGTGTGTTGTGTACATGTATAAATTCGATACAATTGTTTTTTAAAGGGAAATTATTTCGTTTGAGAAAGTTTAGTATTAATTAAAGTATTATATATAGATGGCTTATAGGTTTTATTTTCAAACGTATATCTATGTATCATTTTTTGACAAAATATTTTAAATTTTCTTTGAAAATCATTGTTTCGTAAAAATATTTTAAGTTTAAATTAATATAATATAAAACATTATACAATATTAGCGTTCCATAAAGATTCGTATTTAGTTTGGGTTTTTGTTATAGGTAAAAGTTGATCTAGATCAAGGACCTCTGTATCAAATAGCGACTTATATTTCATATTTCTTTTCAGGAGCAATCTGTTGTAAAATAACTATACAATAGATTCTTAGATTTAAAAAATACAAGCTGAAAAAATGATAAATATATTTGTTACATGATAGAGAGGTATTGGACAAACAATATAATACTGCAGTTACATTTCTTTGACAATCACGAACATTTATTATAACTTCTTTCAGGCGTAAAACATCTCAATTTTGTTCACACGATGGAATGACATTTAAATTCTTCAATGTCACTCAATATGTGTTACTGTATTACATGCCAGCACATTGCATGCTGTTTTTAAAATGTAGATAAATAAACTTTAGTTACTATTACTTATATCGCTATGTGTTTGAGTGTTATATCACTAGGTTACTATGACAAGTTATATAATATTCAATTATCATTTTAGTGTGGTCTAGGTAACTTGTCTAACTGATAACGGACAGGTAACAAATTCACAAGGCAAGTCCTTGTGTGACAGAGAGTTGAGATGAGTAATAGTGTTTTACGTCCCAGTTAAGAATATTTCACTTATATCGAGACGTCGCCAGCTATAGGCGAAAGTGCAGAAATGTTGCCTGTGCGTTGCGCTGATGGCATTATAGAGCGGGGTTCTTTCGTAGCCACGCCTACAGTGACACGGGACCTCGTTTATTTTAATTTCTCATGTGAAAGAGCCGTGGCTTTCATTTCGTAATGCCGAGTGCTTGGCGAAAGAACAGTCACTACCCATTTTCAAGTCTTGGGTCAGACCTGGTCGGGGTTCGAACCCACGACCTCCTACTTACGGAGCGAGCATTCTACCATCTGAGCTACCGCAGTGGTCCTTGTGTGAGAGAGCGTTCATTGTCCCTCCACCATCCTGGCAAGGACCGGTGAGGTATACTGCCATCCACAAATTATTTAACATGGTCATATTGTGAATAACTGAAAATCTTCACAAAAATGAATTGTTGAAAACATCAAATATACAAAAAACCGAGTCTTGAAAAAAAGTGAAATCCTCTCTCTTTTTATATATTTTTTTTCAAAGTTTCCAAAATACCAAGAAAAATCAAGAAAAAAAACAACCTTATTACAGATATTTAAATAAATAAGTTAAAATATTACCTCTAAATATTGCAAAAACTTTGATATTTCTATGAATAAAATTGGACATAGTGATTATACTATAAAACCATGACAAACGTTAATTTGTATAGTTATTTAAGGAAGCAATTTACAAGTAAATATCTCTTTATCCGAGCGTTATATACAATGACGTAACACCAAGATTACACTAATCTAGCTAAAATTAAGATAGGTAAAAATAAAACCAATTATTGGCATCTTTAGTGCACTTAAATTCATATAACTTGATCATATAATCAAGTACGAAAGCTTGTTAATGCCATTTCAAAATAAAAAATAAAAAATAAATAAATCGTACAAACGATTAATTAATTTGTAAAAATTTAAGAATTGTTTGAACTATTTTAAAAATTGTTTAAAAATCTTAAGTATAATTTCTAAAATCGATTCAACAATTTAGAAAAAATCGTTAGTAGGATGAAATTTGTTTACTTTAAATATGGCACTAAATTCTTTCGTTGTCAAGTTTGTTATCTAGTGTTAGTGTCATGTGCAAAATTTTGAATATATACAAAAAGAAATATTCAAAATTTTGCACATGACATTAGAATAAAGATCTTATTTGTTGAATTTTCATAAAGAACATATTCCTCAATAAAGTTTCAAACTTATATGAATAAATATTAGGTAAATTTTGGCAGAAAATCCTTTCTAAATGCATTATTGTTTGATGATATCCATGGTTTCTCTATCTATTTCATCAACAAGATAACAATCTCCTTGAAAGGGAGAAGTACTCCGATCTTCATCAAAGTAATATTTACCCGCCTGAATTATTTTAAAAGCGTGAGTCTGCATTTAAATTTACTTTGGTTTTAAGTTGGATTTTTAAATGCATGTAATTATTTTGTTATCTCACGTTTAAGACAGATATGTGTATTTTTGCATTCGTTTACTTGATTTAAGATAAGGTGTATTTAGTTTAAATATCTAATAGGTAACAATTTGATTTTTAACAAAAAATTTCTTCATCCTTCTAAACTTAGATTAAATGAATTTTAGCAAATTTTGTAAATGTAACTAAACCCTACACTCAGATGATCACTATTCTAGTTTATTTTTCTGATGTAGAATTTGGGATCGGTAGTGCCATTTTGGGACTTTTTAGTACCTTTTATATGATAAACTTATCTTGAAATTTCTGGAGTGAAGGTAACAGCCACCTACCTGAATTAAATATTTACGGAGGTATCTTACTGAGTGTGTATGACAAACTAGTTATTCAGTGGCTAAGTGTTCGACACCTTGGCAGGCTTTTGGATTTAATCTAATAATTAATTAATCCAAAATTGAGGCACAGTTCACCAGGTTCGAAAAACTTCAACTTGCTTTGAAAAAAAGTGCAAAAAATAACTAAAGATTGAATCGCCTTAAAAGTAATGTATTGTAAGAATTTTATTCTTCAAGATCTCATATTGACTGACTGGATGAACAACTCCAATCAACTAGGAGATAGTAAGCTGTTATGTTGTAATGAAATCGTTTATAATTTTTATTTAACCATAGTCTGTTTTTTACTAGGAAGTTAGTTCTACATACCGACAGCAAACTATATACCAAAACATCTTGACGACCACGTGTAATAATATGAAATTTTGTACCTTGTTGTCACCGATAAAGGTGCAGATTTTATAAACAAATATGCAGTTTTACACAACCGTCTGACTTTACAGACATAAATCTGTCTCATTCTAAACACAAATATGTTGATTAAATGTATTTTAGTTAAACATAAAAAAGATGAAAAGAAAAAAATGTTTTTTAACAATGATAATGATACATTTTGTTACTTCATTTTTGTTTGTAACAGGAATCCTTAAAGCCTTGAGTTGGAACTTAATTCCATAAATAGTTAAATATTTTCAGAAGGCATACATTGCTTTGAGGTCATCGACAATTCAAATTACTGAGAGAACTTCGGTTTTAACCTATGTCCCGTGATCTTTAAAGCAATTGATTTACTGTTTTCACACAAAGCGTTAGAGTGACTCTATTTGTTTGTATATGAATATGTATATATATTATCGACTTTTTCTTTTCTTATATATATATATATATATATATATATATATATATATATATATATATATATATATATACTAGTATATATATATATATATATATATAACACAAATACCTGTTAAATTTTGATGTGTTATATGTGCACATTTCGGAAAATCATTCCTTATCAGTGACACTAGGGGCCGAAAATTTTGATAGATAAAAACGTAAGCCGAACAGTTGAAAATTAATAAAGCTAAAGTTCCAAATTAATATGAATCCAATTCCAGCTAAGGAATACGTTGCATGAGGGAACAAACCTTAGTTTCAAACAAATTTCAAAAATTAAAACGGCTGAAAATTTTGCTAAATGGTATATTTTCTGACACTACAAAGTACTGCCTATTTTATGCTTTAACTTTAATATTTTTATATTTAAAGGTTTTACCACATACCTGACACTTTTAAATTATGCCGATAACGTGGTTACTATTATCCATTGCTTTAAAAAGAAATATTTCTTATTTTTAAAAAAAACGGCCACCGCCGACCTGAAAGAACAATTAGGCTAAAGCACTTTTTCATGAACCAAGCTAATTGAACAATTAATTTGAAACACTGGTTCATGAACCAAGCTGAAAGAAAAAACAATCTAAAGCATTCGTTCGTGAACCGAGCTAAAAAACCAAATATAAATTAATATTACAAAACGCGCCAAAGCTCAAGCATCATCTGCGCCACCTACCAAAAATAAAGGATTCTGTATTTTGTATCAGGAACCCATGTTTGATTCGAAAACTTGCCAAGCTGGATTAATGAATTTATCCAAAATATTTTTATGTAAAAAATTAACTTAAAATAATGTCTTAAATTAACGTCATTTTTTATTGGAACACTTGATAAACATGTCTACAGAATAAGTGTTTTTAACACAAATGTGTGCTTACTATAACCCAATTCAGTTTTATTGATATTCAAATATATGATGACAATGACAGTAACAGAAAACAAGTTTATTTAAAAAAACAGTCAAACAAGAAAATAAAATTATTTTATATAATATTAAGTGTGTGTGTGTGGGTGGGTGGGTGGGTGGGTGTGTTTTGGGTGTGTGTGTTTTCATAAATTAAAGAAGTGTTTTAATTGTGGTTAAGTGTAATTTAAAATTCCGTTCTTAAAAATGCACATATTTTTATCGGCAAAAATATATTTCAGATTATAGTTTCAGTTACGCTCTTGTTACATAATATTTTGTTGGTGACGACTAAAAACGAAATCATAGAAGTTGTGGTTTACCAAATAAAAATAATTGTCTTTGCATGTCCAAGTTAAATAATCTTATCCATTTGGACTACCACTTGTATTTGGTTTGACATAAATTGTGTGAAACTTTTTTTCTTTTTGAAAATACCTTTTGGTGTTTCTTTTTATTTAAATATTTTTAAAGATGTAAGATTTAGAACAGCTCCGAACACGTTTTCGTGTTAGTTCTCATAGCCTTGCAGCCTTGCTAAATATACCATTTAGCAAAGTTTCAGCCGTTTTAATTTTTGAAATTTGTTTGAAACTAAGTAATGCAAAGCATTCCTTAGCATTAATTATTTTCAACTGTTTGGCTTATATATTTTTTATGTATCAAACTTTTCGGTCTTAGTGTCACTGATGAGGAATTAATTTCCGAAATGTGCACATCTTGCACATCAAAATTTAACTAGTATGTGCATTATATATTTACTACCCCTGAGCGGGTACCGCTGCTGGTGGAGTAAAACTCCCCGAGGGTATCCATAACTCAGTAGGCAGTACTTTGTGCTGTCAGAAAATGTACCATTTAGCAAAATTTTCGGTCGTCTAAAATTTGAGATTTATTCAAAACAAAGGTTTGTTCCCTCATGCAAAGCAATCCTTAGCTGGATTTGGTTTTATATAATTTTGAAACTATTCATTATTTTCAACTGTTTGGCTTATATATTTTTTATGTATCAAACTTTTCGGTCTTAGTGTCACTGATGAGGAATTAATTTCCGAAATGTGCACATCTGGCACATCAAATTTTAACTGGTATGTGTATTATATATTTAGCTGGATTTGGTTACTCATAATTTTGGAACTGTATATTTACTTATATTCAACTGTTTGGCTTATGTTTTTATCAATCGATATTCCCTAGTGTCATTGTGGAATGATTTTCTGAAATGTGCATATATGGCTTATCAAAATTAAACAGTTATTTGTGTTATATATATATATATATATATATAAGAAAAGAATTAGTCGATGGTATACAGTATGTGGCCATAAATGAGTCATCAAAATGGCGACCGTGTAACGTCATTTGACGTTTAGCCTCAACTTTAAATGTTTATTGTAGATATAAATAAAAGTATACTTACCCTTAATGCTTAGTATTTTGTTGCATGTCCTCTGGCCCTAATAACCTGCCGTAGACGTTTTGGAATTGATGAATATAAACTCTGAATGTAGTGAGTCGGAAGTGAAGCCCAAATTTCTTTAACTTTGCAAACCAAGTCTTGTCTGTTTTTAATGTCATTTATTTCTTTTTGCAGTTTAATTTTAATTGTCCTCCACACATTTTCTATTACATTAATATCCGGTGATTGTGAGGGCCAAGTTAAACATTTAATTCCATTTTCAGTTTTCCAACGTTTTGTTTCATTTGAAGTATGTACGGGTGCATTGTCCTCCTGGAACAAATAATCATTTGTCGAAAAGTGACGAACCAGAACCGGCCATAAATTTGAATCTAAAATTTCTATGTACTTACGAGAATTAATTATACCATCAACTTCAGTAAATGTCCCTATTCCTTCATGGGTAATACAGCCCCAAAACATGGCTGAAAATTTACTACTGCCGCGAAGCCCAAGACATTCGGGTCGCCAAATTTCGTCTGCTCGTCTCCACACATACACTCGTCTGTTCTGATCAACTACGACCTGGGTTTCATCACTAAATATTACCTTTTTCCATTCCGAATTAACACTCCAATGTAACTTTGCCCTACACCAGTTAACCCGGCGAGTCCGATTTGTAGCAGAAATAGTAAGAGTCTTTCTTACTTTACGCCTCGTAAATCCATAAAAACGTAAACGTCTACGAACTGTCCTGCTAGAGATAGGATTCGGTAATACATTATTAATATTGTTAGTGATTTCTGCCAACGTTTGTCTTCTGTCCGCTTTCACAGATCTTAAAAGTTTCCTATCACCACGAATGTCCGTTTTTCTCTTCCGTCCACTGCGATGCAGATTTTCAGTACCCCCTCTTTGATTTAAACGCTTAAGAAATTTTGAAACACCAGACTGACTAATACCTAAAATCTCTGCTATTTTTCTTTGTGAAAATCCATCTTGATAAAACGCTACAACCGTATCTTTCTGACTTGGTGTCATTTCTTTCCGTTTTCCAGCCATGTTTACAACAGACGACAATACTGCTGGATGAGCATTACGTCATCAATAACGTCATGCAGATGTACACGTATCGACTCTAGTAAACACCTGTTTGATGACAATGTTTATATGCAAGTACTAAATATTTTATTCTGTAAAAACATATCGGGTCACGGCAAATTTGGATTTACGGTCGCCATTTTGATGACTCATTTATGGCCACATACTGTACATCAATACACAAATCGCATTTTGTCATCTATGTTGTGTAAATGTTGTTGTTACATCCAAACTGTATAGGATGAATATCATTTTCTCATTGTATATTCTGCTTACAGGGACCTTAAGTTTTTTCAATAATTATTTTGAGACTGGCCAAGTATTCGTAAATTTTTTATGCTTTCTTCTTTCCAGTGAAGTAATTTGAAAGTAAAAAAAAAATTATCAAAGTATTTATATTTTGGATTTAAAAGAAAACAAGTTGATTATAAGTTTTGTTCTTTCTTCCTTTCATATTATTACATACATTATAATTATATATATTATATGTTATAAGTTGATATTATTATAAGTACGCGCACGCGTGTGTGTGTGTGTGTGTGTGTGTGTGTGTGTGTGTGTGTGCCATGATATATTACTTTTATTTTACTTTATTTTGTTATAAGTATGTTGTAACTACTAAATGCAATTACTTACTTACTTACTTACTTACTTATAAATTATGTTTAAATGTAATAAACAATATATATTCTAAAACTTTGACGTAATCCATAACTTTTTTTTTTTTTTTTTTTTTTTTTTTTTTTTTTTTTTTTTTTTTTTTTTTTTTCTTCCTTACATAATTTAACTTTTTGAGTTGTAACCTTAAATACTATTTTTCAAGAATATACTATCTTTTAGAGATATCTTAAGTATCAAAATGAAAAGTTTAACCGCACCAATATCAAAAGAATTCAGGTAGAATTCTAATTTTATGAAATTACTAAATTTGCTGGAATATTGTCTTCTAAGGAGTGACATAATTAGAGAGAATGAGTATTGGCTGGCAAGACTGGTAACACAAATACCTGCTAAATTTTGATGTGCCGTATGTGCACATTTCGGAAAATCATTTCTCATCAGTTACACTAGGGGCCGAGAAGTTTGATAGATAAAAAACATAACCAAACAGTTGAAAAATAATTAATCTAAAGTTCCAAGATTATATGAATCCAAATCCAGCTAAGGAATGCTTTGCATGACGGAACAAACCTTAGTTTTAAATAAATTTAAAAAATTAGACAACTGAATATTTGCTAAATGGTATATTTTCTGACGGCACAAAGTACTGCCTACTGAGTTATGGATACCCTCGGGGAGTTTTACTCCACCAGCAGCGGTACCGTCTCAGGGGTAGTAAACATATAACAAATACCTGCTTAATTTTGATGTGCCATAAGTTTTCAAACGAAATATTATGCAAAGACAAAGTTTGTGTAATTTTAAAATAAAATTTAGCGGTACTTTCAATGTTTTCGAATCTTAAAACAGATGAGATTTATAAAATACGCTGTTCCGGTTATCTGTAATGAAATAACCCGCGTAGAAAGACTAGCTTTGTGATTTTATTTTGTGTTGAAATTTATAATCTAACTACGGACTTTTAACTCAATGCTATTTCTCATCCCCACAATTTAAAAAGGCAATCTGCAGACATTTTTAACTTCTGACAATATTTACACTTCATTACTTTAACAATCAGATCCTCTGTCATTATGTAAGTATCATATATCACGGGTTAATTGTGTGTAATCTCATACTACAATTATCACTCGGGCTGCTTTGTTCTGTAATGTCAAACTACAATTATCACTCAGCCTGCCTTATATAGCTCTTATCTCATTTACACAGATAAGAGATTTGAGAAGAACAAGTGTAGTCTTACATGTAATTTGCTATTAATCTGAGACGAATTTTACTCCTGCATTCAATGTTTCTAATTTAATAAACTTCAAAATAAACACAGGCCTCTCATTGTTCTTTTTCACGGTTAGCTAAGAGTTAAATATCAGTTTTCAATTATGCCTCTTTGTTGGAAACTAATTTTAAAATTTATCATCCTTGATTGAAATGGATAAAAAAATATGGCCTGATAAGAAGAATGAAAATGACTTTGTGATGTGTTAAGATTAAAAATCTTTTTTAAAAGGAATAAAACAAATTAAATGTCTTCTTTCAATTTGCACGGTTTGTTCATGTTTTTTTTGTTTACAAAATCATGCAAACGTGATATGCAGAGGAAAACTTCGTATATCAATTAATGGAGGAATGACAAAATGCTTGATAAATAAGATGAACAAAATCGCCCTTGAATGATAATTGATAATCTATAGCCAAATATGTTTGGGTACAACATTGTATGTTTTCGCCTTATTAGATTTTTTATAAGAAAAAACTAAGAATCAGATATTTATGCACCATTTTCCAATCAATTTTTATTCTAAAGAAAAATAAATTTGAGTTAAGAGATTCTTGCGAGTCTGTAGCCAGATCATAAATTTAAACACAAAAACATCGCCAAGTTAGTCTTTTTACACGAGTTATTTCAATCGGAACATCGTATTTAATAATAGGCGTTTCTAACATCTCATCTGATTAAAAGGCTCGAAAACATTAGAGTACCGAGATATTTTATTATAAAATATCACTATTTATCTTTGCATAATATTTCGTTTTAAATCTGACGTTGATTTACCAGTCTTGCCAGCCAATACTCATTCCATCTAATTACGTCACTCCTTAGAAGAAAATGTTCAACAAATTTAGTAATTTCATGATTAAAATTCTTCCTGGATTCTTTTGATATTTGTGCGGTTAAACTTTTCTATTTTGATACTTAAGATATCAGAATTCCTGTAGAAGATTTTAAGTGGTAGTCTAAACGAATAAAATTACTTTACTTAGACATACAAAAATAATTATTTTTAATTGGTAAACCACAGCTTCTATGATTTCGTTTTTAATTCTTCAACAATTAAATATTATGTAACAAGGGTATAACTGAAACTACAATCTGATAAAAATGAATAAAAGTGCTTTGTTAAGAACGACAGTTTACATTACACTAAATCACAATTAAAATAGATCTTGAATTTATGGTTTTATTAAAATAATCTTTTGATACATTTTGAATTAAATCAAACTCTAAAATGTAGTCCTTTTTGAAAAAACTTTATAATTTAAAAATTAATTCTCCGTTCGTTTAAGGCGCTTCAAGTTGGTGAGTAAAAGTGAAACATTATATGAACTAGAAGCAATACATAATCTAGGATTCAAAAAAACCTATCATCTATGAAAGGTTTTATTATATACCCAAGTGGCCAATAGTGAGCAACTAACATTGTAAGGTATGGAAATACCGTTGTGGAACTCGAAATATCGAAATCACGAAAGCGAAGAAGGAGAAGGCATAGGTGCGAAGACCAAGACGCGAAACTGCAAGGAATCGAAAAAAAAAACCTTAATATCTAAAAATATCTGCTTGACTTCAAAAGTTAAAAAAAATCTTTGAAAGATATTAGAAAAATGAATGTCCTTTAACAAATTGTGTTTGTGTTTCTTTCGTATTAGCTATAATGATTTTTCCGTAAATGATATAGATGATATTCATTAAAAATGGATCGGCTCAAACGATTATATATTTTAGACCGTTAAGAAAGTCAATTAATCTCTGATAATGCAAGAGTTTGTTTTCTTTTTAAAACAAAATTCAGTAAAGTAAAATAAAGAATCTTCATTAAAGTCCAATGTACACGTCACAAAAAGTTTAGACTATCGTTTTAAATTCGGTTTTTTTAAATGACACTGTAAATAGTTTTGACTTAAAAAGTGTTTCTTAAAATTATATTTTCAGCTTCATTAAGATTATATAAAGAAAAAAATGACAATTTTAAACTGTAAATAGGAGATATAGGCAAAAATATGTATATATGATATAGCTTGAATATAATCTACACCCACACATAAAGCCGATTATAAATGTCTCATCCTGACCATATCTCTCTGTAGACTTCATCCTGACGGTATCTCTCTGTAGGCTTCATCATCACCGTATCTCTCTGTAGCCTTCATCCTGACCGTATCTCTCTGTAGGCTTCATCCTGACCGTATCTCTCTGTAGCCTTCATCCTGACCGTATCTCTCTGAAGGCTTCATCCCGACAGTATCTCTCTGTAGGCTTCATCTGGACCGTTTCTCTCTGTAGCCTTCATCCAGACCGTATCTCTCTGTAGGCTTCATCCCGACAGTATCTCTCTGTAGATTTCATCCCGACCGTATCTTTCTGAAGGCTTCATCCTCGCTGTATATCTCTGTAGGCTTCATCCCGACCGTATCTCTCTGTAGGCTTCATCCCGACCGTATCTCTATGTAGGCTCTATCCTGACGGTATCTCTATGTAGACTTTATCCCGACCGTATCTCTTTGTAGGCTTCATCCTGATCGTATCTCTATGTAGGCTTCATCCTCGCTGTATATCTCTGTAGGCTTCATCCCGACCATATCTCTCTGTAGGCTTCATCCCGACCGTATCTCTCTGTAGGCTTCATCCCGACCGTATCTCTCTGTAGGCTTCATCCCGACCGTATCTCTATGTAGGCTTTATCCTGACGGTATCTCTATGTAGACTTTATCCCGACCGTATATCTTTGTAGGCTTCATCCCGATCGTATCTCTATGTAGGCTTCATCCTGACAGTATCTCTCTGTAGGCTTCTTCCCGACCGTTTCTCTCTGTAGGCTTCATCCTAACTGTATATCTCTGTAGACTTCATCCTGACCGTATCTCTCTGTAGCCTTCATCCTGACCGTATCTCTCTGTAGGCTTCATCCAGACCGTATCTCTCTGTAGGCTTCATCCCGACTTTATCTCTATGTAGACTTCATCCTGACCGTATCTCTCTGTAGCCTTCATCCTGACCGTATCTCTCTGAAGGCGGTCAGGCCGACTTTATCTCTCTGTAGGCTTCATCTGGACCGTTTCTCTCTGTAGGCTTCATCCCGACCGTATCTCTATGTAGACTTCATCCTGACGGTATCTCTATGAAGGCTTCATCCCGACCGTATCTCTATGTAGATATCTCTCTGTAGGCCTCATTCCGACCGTATCTCTATTAAGGCTTCTGAACTTTTTACTTACCTTGCTTTTTGGGATTCGGGCGTTTAAGAGACTGGAAGAATTTTTAGGTTAGACACAAGCCTTAGCATTATTCCTGTATAATTATCAGTATACTTCACAGACTTTGAAGAACAATGTGCATTTAATCTCTCTCTCTCTCTCTCTCTCTCTCTCTCTCTCTCTCTCTCTCTCTCTCTCGCCGCCATGATCCCACTACTCCCAGAATAAGACTCTGATACCTATTACTAGCAAATCTTATATTTTAACACTTACACCAAAGTAGTTGAAATATAAAACCGGTTCCCACCCAGAAAATTTTATTTTAACAAAGTGGTATGAAACTTCCCCGGGATTGTTAATAAGTTAACAATACTGTGTTATGGGTGGGTAATAATTGCAGTTTTGATACATTAGATATATTTTCCCGTACCAAATCATGATCTACTGGTTGGACATCTTGCACTGGTTTTGTTTTTATTACACAACCATCGATTGTTTTGCCCTAGATTTCTGTTCATCTTCAATTTTTGTAAGGTGTTTTTATCATACCTGTTAACTTCAATGTCACTTATATATTACATAAATCTGTGTAAACATTTTAAATCTGTTTATATAATGTTTTTATTTTATAATTCTGAGTGTTCAAAAATTGGCGGAATTTGAACTCAACTTGAAGGACATCTAGTATAAGTTCAGTTTTTTTTTAATTCCACTAATTTTTGAACATCTGAAATGATAAAATCGAAGCATAAGTTAAACAAACTTACTATGTTCCTCCTAATTCTGACATGGAAGTCAAAAGGTAGAATGAAAACATCTGGCAAAGGTTAGAGATGTAAAGCTTTATAAGACACGGCAAACAATGGCTGTATCAAAAGTAAATAAAAAAATGGAAGTGCCTTGAAGCTTCTTTCAAAATAGAATTGAGATGGTTAGTTAAGTAAACACAGATATACAAACGTATAACGTGACCAGGATCTCAACGTAAATAAAAACATCACCAAGTTTAACTGAGTGTTTTGTCCTTCTACAATGACCACCTGTCTATAACGTGACCAGGATCTCAACGTAAATAAAAACATCACCAAGTTTAATTGAGTGTTTTGTCCTTCTACATCGACCACCTGTCTATAACGTGACCAGGATCTCAACGTAAATAAAAACATCACCAAGTTTAACTGAGTGTTTTGTATTCTACATCGACCACCTGTATATAACGTGACCAGGATCTCGACGTAAGTAAAAACATCACCAAGTTTAACTGAGTGTTTTGTCCTTCTACAATGACCACCTGTCTATAACGTGACCAGGATCTCAACGTAAATAAAAACATCACCAAGTTTAACTGAGTGTTTTGTCCTTCTACAATGACCACCTGTCTATAACGTGACCAGGATCTCAACGTAAATAAAAACATCACCAAGTTTAACTGAGTGTTTTGTCCTTCTACATTGACCACCTGTCTATAACGTGACCAGGATCTCAACGTAAATAAAAACATCACCAAGTTTAACCGAGTGTTTTGTCCTTCTACATTGACCACCTGTCTATAACGTGACCAGGATCTCAACGTAAATAAAAACATCACCAAGTTTAACTGAGTGTTTTGTCCTTCTACAATGACCACCTGTCTATAACGTGACCAGGATCTCAACGTAAATAAAAACATCACCAAGTTTAACTGAGTGTTTTGTCCTTCTACAATGACCACCTGTTTTTATCTTACTTCAATTTTCAAAAAACTGTCGAAATTTTGCAAAATAGGAAACGGCGAAAAATCCGATTTAACAGTACTATTTGGGCAATAATGCTGTATGCTCCGTTTTGTTCTTAGTGCGTTTAAGCGACAAAAGAAAAAAAATTTTAATGGATAACGTTTATCATTATCATTTTTATTATAATTATTATTATTATTATCTGATTAATTTGTCTAAAAATAAAAGCTGCATAAGAGCTAATTTTAATTTGTCCCATCATAAAGATGGCAACAATTGTTATCATAATTTTAATTCAATATTCAAAAAAATATTTCTTTTTTAGAAACCACGATTTGTTTACAATAGGCCATTTAGTTAAAACACAGATACATATATATTTCAGTTAAGATATTTTTAGATCTAATAAAGAGGAACAGCTAAATTTAGAGATCAAATATTTCATAAAAATACTTAATGCACAAATGCGTTCACGTATATAACTAAAATGCCTTCGCAGCAGGCAGGCAGGCAGTGTATATACTGATTATGTAAATGGTATGCCGTATCTGTCATTCTTAAGGCATTATACGTAAGATGTTTACTACGAGAAATGAATGAACGGCGGGACTGTATTAACTTGCCTAAAATGGATTAATCTCAGCCCACACATAAATGACGTATCTGAGAGGTTGATCAAATTATCTGTCAGTCATTAAGAGTCGCGATTTTAAGTCACGCCTCCTTGTGACAGTTTTTTGCATGATGTATTAATTTTATCTGTTTATAAAAAGCTACCGTTTGACAACAAAGTATTTTTAAAGATTAAGCACTGACGATAAATTGATTTAACAATTATCCGTACAAATTACAAGAATTACGTGTTTCTGTGAACTTTCAATGATTTAGAAAAAAAAAATAGTATTCTGACTTTTTACTGTGTATTATAGAGAGATACTGTGATTTTTTGACTATTTTAAACGTGTACATAACTAGCAAACTATGGAATGTATTAAGTATAAATTATTTTTAATATCGGTATACTATTTAACTATACAGGTAAGATAATTATTTTAATTTTTATTTAGTTTATGTGTGTGATGTTGTAACAGAATTGATGGTGTAATGACATGTCTAAATGACAGGATTTGTTGTATACTTGCCTTATCTAAATCGTGTTACATATTCATCGAATCTTTATCATGTTTTGTTGCGCAAATGTGGAACGAAGTAAATTGTTTTAACCGTTAAAATAAATTGATAAACATTCTTTCCCCTTTACGTTTTGTAAGCATGATAAAATATATAGCTGTGAAAATGAGACGCGGTTTAACATTAGAAAGCGGAAGCAATACCAAACTTAAAACAAACGAAAAGAGAAAAAAACCAAAGCTTACAAGAACTGAAGATAAGCACATGTTGGGGTGGTTAAAAAGGGTACAAATGAATATATCTCTTCTACTTTGGACGATCACAGATTATACAAGTGCTGCAGACTAAGTTCTTTCAATCAAATATTCTTCAGGAACTCGTTAGCTGACTGCTCCTTCTTCAACACATTTTTGATATTTCTGTTATAGAATTTAAAGCTGCTGTTACAAATCGACGGATTTTTTATGAGAAAGCTTTACAGTTCACTTGTTGAAAACATGTGTTTTTTTCAAATAAAATTATTTCTTTCGGCTTTCCAGATTGAACACCTCGATATAACTGAAAAAAAATTGTCTTGAGCGTCAGACCTTACTACCCACATACTTGTAATGTTATAACGAATTAGTTTCTTTATTTTGATTTAACAAATAAAATTCACATATTAACATATTTTATGTAAAATTTAGTAAACCTTATGCACCATTTCACTATACTTCAAAAATAACTTTTTTGGCACTAAATATCTGCAGAAATCTTGCTAAAACTTTTATAAACATTTTATGATTTTGCAAAGTTCTAGAAAACTTTTCAAGTGTGTTGTACAACTTAAACGACCGAAATAATAAACGTGTTTTATTGTAATTATTTATATAAAAGGCAGATTTTGTTTTTATGAGCAATTTGTCATTTTACATCGTTACACCTCTGGAAGTCATTATAAGGGTTACGTAAATTATGTCATCAAAATTGAAGAATTAAATTGATAGAAAATTGGTCTTTTAGATAATTTAACATTTAAATCTGTTAAGTGTCAAATTTGTTTAAAAAGTTAAATATAACCGATGAATCAGAGTTTAGGATAATTTTGTTAAAATGCCTCAGTAAATATAAACCTTGAAGTTGTTTCCATTCGTTGTACTTTGCAGTGTTATGCTTTGGAGTTTTCCCGGTTCTTCCGGGGAAATATTTCTCTCATAAATTAGAATTTATCTTTGAACTCTCACAGCTAGAAGGCGTCTCATGCAATGCATATTGATGGTGAACTTTTAAAAGGTTGGAAATAAACAATGGTGTTCGATTAAGACAAATCTTAAAGTCGATCGGCAATGCGATAATACGAAGTCGATCGATAAAATGATGATGGTTAGTCGAACAGTAATGCGATGATACAAAGTCGATCGATACAAAAGTGATGGTTTCTCGATCGGTAATGCAATGATGCCAAATTAATCGATAAAATAATGATGTTAAGTCGATCGGTAATGCGTTGATGCGAAGTCGATCGTTTAAATTATTATGGTAGGTCAATCGGAAAACCGATGATGTTTGGGGGGGGGTAGAAGGAGGTTCGATAACACATTTGACCGTTAAAGACCTGTAGAAAAAATTCTCACCCGAGCATTGTGATTACTGGATTTATAAGAATGTGTTTCTGTATCTTTTATATATATATATATATCTTATGGTGACATAATATAAGAGAAAAATACCTAGACTTGCCTTCTTGACATTCTTTTAATCAGAACATTAGTCTAGCCTGCAGTCAGTTGTAATTGTGATTGTGTGCCTCATATCACACACACGTCGGTATGTAAATAATAAAATCCGACTCCGAATCTCGATTTTTTATACTTGTAAAGACATTTTCTGTTTCTTACTACATGCTTGTGGCGTTGTGTTGTGCATGTAGAGACGTCAGCATTCCTGAATATTTTAAATTTTAAAGTTATCGCGGGAATTGGACACGATGTTTATATGTTATGATGCAATAATCTGTTGATATAATTTGTATTATATGCTTAACTGTACGTGAAAATATGCAGTAAGTTAATATGCACCTGTGTGAAATACTTAGTATCTTGACAACAGGTCTACCTTTATTATCAAAAACAAAGTTTAATATCGTGTGTTACTTTCAATAACCACTTCTTGAATTTGCAGACAGAACAAGAAATTAAATTTGGTGTTTATCCCTCAGTCATGATTCTTTTACTTACCTATATCAAAGCAAACAGTTCTTGGACGATAGGAAAACCGGAGTAACCTGAAAAAAAATCACCTACATCCGGTAGACAAAAGGATAAGCTTCCTCACATAAGATCTGTCTTTGTTGGATTTGAAGTTGGACGGTGAACTCTGTTTAAAAATCCCGGGCTCTACGCAACAATATACCTACCCCCCCCCCTCTTTTTTTCCCCCGCAAAGAAAATGTCGTTCAATGATAGTATGAGAAAGATATCCCGGAAGTTGTATCCGTTGTTAAAGTATCTGTAAAAATGATTGTGAGATTCATTAAATATTCCAATATAACTACTTCTTTCTACACATGCTTTGTTCTCCCCATATGCGTTTTATAAAAAGGTTTTCTAATAATTGCAAATTAATTCCGATATTCCCCGACACTCTATACAAAATACCCTCAATTTCAAGGCTGTGAATTTAATTAAAATTGTGAAAAAAGGTTTATTTTCTTGTAAACCAAATAAACACAACATTTAATACGTGTACTTTTATTTTTTAAGTAGACATAACAAAACAAAATGTGAGGATTTAATTCTTGACTGCAATAAAAATTGTTTGGTGTATGATTATTGAAATTATATGCCCGTGTACAAAGAGTATGTTCAAAAGTGAGACATACTGCGGTCGTAGTGTTCGAAAGACGACGGGCCATCATACGTATCGTTCGAACGACGACGGTCATTGTGCGTGGTGTTCAAACGACAGCTATCATGCGATTTTTATTATTATTTCATTATAATTATCATCATCATCATCATCATTATTATTATTATTATTATTATTATTATTATTATTATTATTATTATTATTATTATACCATGGCGGTAGATCAGTTGGCAGAGTGCTCGCTTCGTAAGTGGGAGCTCGTGGGTTCGAACCCCGAACGGGTCTGACCCAAGACTTGAAGTGGGTAGTGGCTGTTCTTTCGCCAAGCACCCGGCATACAAAATGAAAGTCACGGTTCTTTCGGATGGGAACTTAAAATAAACGAAGTCCTGTGTCAAGGTTGGCGTGGCACGATAAAGAACCCTGCTGTATAATGCCATCAGCGCAACTCACAGGCAAAATTTCTGCACTTTCGCCTATAGCTAACGACGTCTCGATATTAGTGAAATGTTCTTGACTGGGACGTTAAACATCATTACTAAACTCAACTCTACTTATTATCATTATTATTATTATTATTATTATTATTATTATTATTATTATTATTATTATTATTATTATTATTATACTACTTTAGTCCACTCCAATTATAAAGTTAAAATATTGAGGGTTTACCTGGCCACCTAACAGTAGTATCAATTAAAAATCCCAGCAACTCCATGACACTGAAGTCAGGAAAATCACTTATCTAACAACACTGCATTCAGGTCAAAGGTCACTCTAATCAAAGCTAAGAGAACTTTATGTATATATTTATTTAGTGTTTCACTTAATGATAGGAGTCTAGATTTATCTTGAGAACAAAGTTATCTTAATGTAATTTAAATACAAATTGTTTTGCATCAATGTGCATCTGCTGTACATATCCTGACAACACTATCTCTGATAAACATGTGTATTTTATATGCAATAAACACATTCTTCTTTCTTTTTCAGCTGTCACAGTGCCAATATACTGAAAAAGGTATTTATTTTATTTCTTTATTCAAAATTTATTTTTCATTTATCTGATCAAAAAAACTTAATGTTTTTTAGATATTTAAAATTCAATTTAATATGTGACCGGAATATAAATATCATTTTGTTCATTATCATTCTAATGGCTTTAACGTTGCTTAAAATCTGTTGGATCAAGGAGAACGGTTTATCCAGTTGTTATTCGTATACCCGATTTTAAAATTTAAGCGATAAATTAAAAAATGTACATTTAATTCGGTAGCAATGTTGGGACTTCGGGTTAAGCGATATCATGAAGTGTTTTTACTTGCACGTTTCAAATTGAAATATTATATTTTTTAATTCTGTTAAAGTTCAGAGTTTGGGCCAAGGTTTACCTTGTAATATTGACTTGTTCTCAATCTGCCATTGCATATTGATTTCAGATTTATCGCTCTTTTACGTAAATAAAATAAATGGAGTCATATATTATTTTTATTTGAATGTCTAAGTTTGTTAAAGTATTCATGTACTTTATATAAAAAGTGTTTGTTAGAAACCTGGCCATTTTTATCAGATTTTTAAGGTGATATCTCTTGCTTTTGTAAAAACTTGACTTGACAAAATTTAGGTGATTCAGGTGAACAAGTTACATTTATTAACACAAAAGAAAAACATAAGATTGTTAAAGAATTGTAAGCGAGTTGATTTCATGACATTTGTATTGTTAAAAATGAGATAAACTATTTATATTGTTAACTATTCATAAAAGTTAAATGTCGACCTACCACAAAGCCGAGGGGTCAATATAAACTTGTAAATAAGACAATACCCCTGTCCGTTTCGTTGAGTTTAAACTCAACATGATTAAAGTTTTAAAACGCCATAAATACAGGACATAATAATCCAAAAAATCACTGAATATCTATCAGCTCGTCCTCTTTCTGTTGTGTTACAAGGTCCTCGATTATTACTAGAACCATACTCTAAAGTCCAAAGTCATCTATATAATAACCTGTAGTCCCTGACCGTGTTTGTCTGTCTACTTTAAAAGACGGAGTTGACAACAACCATTAGCGTAAAGAACAAAGAACACGAAACAATAACTGTCAATAACTGGAGTTCTTTGTAATAATTAAACTTCCTTGCATCATACTTGTTACCACAACTCTCTCTCTCTCTCTCTCTCTCTCTCTCTCTCTCTCTCTCTCTCTCTCTCTCAATCTCTCTCTCGTTTTTTATTTTTCAAATGAACAAACATTTTGCTTCTTTTTATTTCAGCAATTTCATATTTCTGTGGTAACAAGCCTGCTGACGTCATTTTCTTGCTTGATTCATCAAACAGTATATGGGGACCAGATTTTCGAACACAATTGCAATTCGTTCGAAACGTCACATCGATGTTTGAAATTGGTCATAATACAACACGAGTCGGAATAGCAACCTTTAGCACTTTTGTGAATACGGAATTTAACCTTAATAAATATTATAAGAAAAAAGATCTATTGCGTGCTATAAGTCAAATAAGATCTAGAAGAGGATATCGCACTAACACAGCCTTGGCGATCCGGCACATGCGCACTTCAATGATGAGGATGAAAAATGGCGGAAGGAAAGATGTGGCTCAAGTTGGAATAGTTCTTACAGATGGAAGATCGAGAAATAGAATTAAAACCATTATTGAAGCTATGAGGGCGAAGCGAATCGTCGGTGTTAGTATGTTCGCCATCGGAATTGGAAACAGAATAAACGGCTTGGAACTCAGGGGTATAGCAAGTGATCCGGACAATGAATTTTTCTTCCACGTAAACAACTATGCTGCTCTTGACTCCATAAAAAACATTCTAGCCATCAGAACCTGTCGAGGTAAGTGTTAAATTATTATACGAAATCGTGTGGTTTACAGAACTGTTTTGTTCTACTATTTCAAATTGTAATAAACATTAAAAATATCACATGACAGAACACGTGGTACTATCAATCTGAAAGGTTTTTTTTATCTCATTGTTTATATAGCAAAGCAAGCCCATAATATTCAACAAACACTTAAGCAAGAATAGATCATCTTTATCAGGGAATGAACACGACTGAGTAGTTACACGTGGTTAAATGGTTAAAATCGCGGACTTATAATACAAAAAGGTTGCGGGTTAGAATCCCTTCATGGTAGGTACTTGAGCAAGATATTAATTTCACCTTGCTTCTGTTTTAAAAAGCTGATAAATGAATGGGTACCAGCAAAGAGTATGACATCCTATCGAAGTGTGAAAATTGCATTTACTCTCAGTCGGTTCACGTCATGGAAACCAAAATCGCCTGATGATCCTTTAGTCTGGGATTAGGCTGTAATGATGCTAAAGATACGAATTTTCATAATATTATTCAAAGTTTCAAATTTATGTCGTTTTTTGTTCTCTTACGATCGAAATCGTATCAATTTAATGCATCTCTGCAATGATCTGGTACTGTTGTCGACCTCTGTAGTCTTTGCGGCGATGTTGATTCATTTTGAAATAATTACAAACGTAACGTTGTTACACCATTTAGAGCAATTTCATCAGTCGTTTTCCTGTCAAATGAAGTTGTTATTTTCCAATAACAACGTTTTCTACCGGAACTACTTTCAACCAGTTTCTGGGATTACCCATCTTTGAGTTCTATTAATAGAAGTTATTTTTAAATTGTAAACTAATGGGAATGTCTTCGAGATCGGCAAATATTCCAACTAGAAACATTAAAATACTTTAATTTTTTTAGAATAAAATTTTGCAATAAAATTATTTAACTTGACATGTTCTGATATTTTTTCACCAAATTAAAGACTATTAAATATTTATTAATATTCAACTGGTATTTGTGTTATATATTATATATGAAATATTTTTATCTCTGTGAAATCCAGTCGCGGAGAATCTCTTTTGTACACACCTTGTTGTTGGTAAATGTGTTGTCACGAGACATAATATAGTACCTTTTTTCTCAAAGGATTTAATTATAATATCATTTATATGTTGCTTGAAATTAACAAGAAAATGAATAAAAAGATATCAATTTAAAACCCTTTTTTAGTTTTTTACAAGGCATTTAATTGTCTTTTAAAGGTGACATTTAATGTATTATTACGCCGCGACGTTGTAACATTGATTTTCGGAAAATCAGCTCATCAGTTCAGAAATGTAGGTCAGCTTAAAAAACTGTTTAATTTCAGGTTTGTAATTATAAGAATTGAATTTTACTTTTTACGTTGTTATCGGGGTGTACGTTACGCAGTTTTACACAATTTGTAATAATTTTCACGTTGTTACAGCCCGATAACAACGTAAAAAGTGAAATTTAATTCTTAATTGTTTGCTTTTTTTCAATTCGGGGTTTGAAGGAACTTTAAAACGATACTCCGTATTACAGAAGGTGTGTCACACGAAAATTTTCACTGATATAAGTATAGGTGCAATGTAAAATTATGAATCTTTAGTGTAGCAGGCAATGTTTCTTGTAGTATAATAAACTTGATCAAAATTCAAATGTGTTTGCAACTGTATTGTTTATCATACTGATTGTGTTGGCGTTTTATAAAAGTTCAAGGCAAAGCAAAATGCACTGATGTTAAAACATGTAAACCCAAAATAAACCTCGGTACGATTGTATGTTACAAAAAACGAAATAACTGGAGGTATATAGGGTTTTATCACAAGAGAATGTGATGAAACATGCCAAACTAAAATAATCTTGTTTGTTTATAATTACTGGAAATATATAAACCGTATATTGTTTACGATGATACATACTGACTGCTATAAAAAGAGAGCAAAATGACACATCTTCTGTTAATGAACAATTAGTATTGAAACTTCTATTACTTTTCGAAGAAAATGTTGTGTTCAGACTCATTTTATGATGGTTCAAAACGCCTCTAACAGACTTAATATCTTTTTTTTTTTTTTTTTTTTTTTTTTTTTTTTTTTTTTTTTTTTTTTTTTTTTTTGATGAACTAAAACTTTAAATAGTTTTGACGTTGTCCGGAGCGTCAAACCCCATTGCTTTATTAGTTGAAGACTACTGCAGTAGCTAAGTTGCTTAAAATCAAACTGATGACAGGTAGAACTCCAGCCGGATCTAATCGAGCCAGTAACCGTTTTGTCTTTTAGATCTTAAGATTCAAAGATAGATAACGCTTGTCTTTCCGTCAGAACCTCAGAAATATCATTGTACCGTTACATCGATAACATAGTTCGTCTGTTCATCTAATAGATAAAGGATTTAAAAAATTACTATTTAGCTGCATGCGTCTCGATTTAAGTGAATAAATACGAATGTGTTATTCACTCTAATCTTACCAATTAATCAGTTTCTAAATTCTTTGTTGGCGTTCATGAAATGTCTCACCCCGAGGTTTGTTTTAAAAGGTCGCCAGTCATCAGTTGATATAATTCAAAATAGAACAAAACCGTGCTGCTGAATATATAAACCAAATCAGATTGACAAATTACCCAATGTTTGTCCGAATTATCTAAGATTGTTGTAGATATCTAATCAAATTTTACAATTTAAGATGGTGTTTCCAAGTTTATCAGTTCCCTTGTTGATAATTTACAGCGTTAGTTCCCACTTTTGTTCCAGAAATTATTGCTTTCAACTCAATTTAAGGAAATCTCGCAACAATCTTTGTGGATTTACTTCAAAGTTTGACAAAATAACACTGAAGCAAATTTATAATATAAGTGAACGGGAGCTGATTATGCTGATTAAACTATAAATGTCGGATATTGTTCATGATCCAATTAATGTTGTAACTAAATTGGAACAAATTCTTGGTATAAGCTTTCCTAAAACCCATTCAGTTATGTGTTAAGACCGAGTTTTTGTACAATGATGTGGTTTGCTTTTTTGAACACGGACACCTTGACACAACAAAAAAAAACAAACTTTAAATGCAAAATGATATTGATATGTTCCCATCGTGTTGGAACATTAACGTCAGTTGACACGAAAATACATTAACTCTGAAATGATGCGTAAAGCCGTATTTAGTTTACGAGAGTTTAAACCCATAAAATCGTCTTTAACAAAAGCAAAAAAAAAATTATCGTTAATATTGGAATAAAAAATTAAAGATGATCACGAATATGTTTATTATCTTTTAAATAGTATTTATGTTAATGTATGTGACAGTTTTGTTAATGTGACAAAGCACGCAAGTGGTATTTTTGTTTATTCAGCAAATTATGGTTTCAAGCACACTTTAAAAAGAGTTTCGAGCGGCTCAGCTGAAATAGAAAAATACGTTAAAAACACGAAAAATAATGATAATTCTCATAAAATCAGAATAACGTTCCTCATATTTCATTTTAAAAAAATCTAAAAGAGCTCATAGTAGATAGCAGTTAGTTCAAAAAAGCGACAGGTCTTGTTGTGGGTTTGCAATGTCCAACCAATGTGTATACCGCTCATCCTTAATAAACACCAAAAATGATATGGATATAAATAAGATGGATATCATGTGACCAAACATGAATCAATAAGTTTATTTTACTTGTTACTTACTTTTTATTTTTCCCCAATAATCAGCTTTTTCGGAATATGGTATTAAGATCCAGCCATGGTACTATCTGCAATAGCGATTTCTGGGATCAAAACCAATCGGTGTAATTAAAAATCGCTTTCTATAATGTCATAAAAAAGTGTGCGTCCTGACGTAACCGAAGTTAACCCTTTTCTCTCTGTTTTTTATTAAAATTATTATATTTTTATTTTTTTCTAGTTGTTCCAAAGACTACCACGACAACCACAACGACAACTACTACTACGACCACGCCCACTCCCACCACAACGACCACGCCTACTAGTAAGTATCATTAAAAAATTTTGTTTTAATTTTTAAGTGATGTCAATACGAACAGGTTAATCAAAATTTCCTCACAGCTCCTGGTAAGATACATTGACATTGACATCAGTTTGTTTCCCACATAGGAAGTGTTAAGTGATCGTAGATCTATGTTTAACTTTCACAGAAATCGCTATGTGTGCCATATTGTCATTTTGCAAAATTTTGAATATATTATTTTTTAAAAAATTAATTTTTGCAAATGACAATATTACAATTGTTTCAAAATTAATATAGACAAAATACGTACATGTATAATAGTTAAAGTTTAATGATTAAAGACAAATCGTCTACATTTTAAAAACAAAATTATACCTTCTTTAACATCAGAGAATATTGTTTACTACTGTTTATAATCAACATGGTGTTCACCTAATTGTAAAAAAGAAAACTGACGCTAAATGCAGACAAAAAATTGCGAAGAAGTATTACAAAATTCTCTCCCTAAATCCATACTTCATTAAGTAAAGAAGTGAAGCGATACAAATTGAAGTTGAACTTTTTTTATCTTTTGATAAGATACCAAATAATTACAGGCATCTGGGACTTCATGGGAAACTTTAGATCTTAAAACATAGATGAAATCTAATTTTTTAATACTTTAGAACATATCATTAAATTTTATGTCTTAAAAGTATAAATTTTAAGTTTATAAAATACACTTTTTCGTTTTTTACCGCCTTTATATGAGTAAAAGATTCTTGACTGGTGCGTTAAACACTGTTACTCAATTCAACCCACGTTTGCTTACAAAAATGCACGTGCATGTCCGCGTGTATGTAAGATATGTATCTATCATATAATTATGATTCTGAGTTATATAACAGGTTGTTTTTCTTCACTAAGTACTTTCCATTCTGTCTTCATGATTTTCTAATTAACGATTAATTTACTCCGTGAGTGACATTGATATCAGCTATATGCTTGTTTAAATTGGTATGCCAAAAATGAATGTTTGGCAAATATTCAGTATTCTGGGACAAAAAGTTATTTAATTATCCATGATATCAAATGGCGCCTTAAATGCTGGAGTGTGGGCTATTTATTTTCTGTTGACCGAATTGTTCGCGACGCTCTAAAATAGCTGGCAAAATACAAATAAATGTGTCTTATGAAACAAAACATGTTTTGTAGATAATGTAAATAGACCCTACATAGTACGATTGTTAAGTGACAGACTCGATGAACCCCTCAACTCAAACTCTAGACGCTACATGACGCGATTTCAAAGTGACCGACTCGATGGACCCCTCCACTCAAACCCTAGACCCTACATGGCACGAATTCAACGTGACCGACTTGATGGACCCTCCACTCAAACCCTAGACCCTACATGGTTCGATTTCAAAGTGACCGACTCGATGGACCCCTCCACTCAAACCCTAGACCCTACATGGTTCGATTTAAAAGTGACTGGCTCGATGAACCTCTCCACTTAAACCCTAGGCCCTACATGGCACGATTTTAAAATGACCGACTAGATGAATACCTCCACTCAAACCATAGTCCGTACATAGTACGATTTCAGTGACCGATTCGTTGAACACCTCCACTCAAACCCTAGACCGTTCATGGTACGGTTTTAGTGACCGATTCGTTGAACACCTCCACTCAAACCCTAGACCGTTCATGGTACGGTTTTAGTGACCGATTCGTTGAACACCTCCACTCAAACCCTAGACCGTTCATGGTACGGTTTTAGTGACCGATTCGTTGAACACCTCCACTCAAACCCTAGACCGTGCATGGTACGATTTCAATCTGACAGACTCGATGAACATTTTCTTAAAATATTTTTATCTATTTCAGCTACTACTACAACACCAACAACTACCACTACTTCTATATTAGATGTAGCCAACAGAGGTATGGAAATTTATTTTTCCCTTTGACATAATGATACTAAATAGTTTAGCTTTACGTTTAAATAAAGGTGCTTCAATAACTTACGACAAAAAAGTTCTCAAGTCTATGTTTAAGGTCAATATGACAAGGAGGAAATACTTAACATCCAGGCGTTAGATATCTTAAGCTTCATAGAGTGGAGTGGAGTGGAGTAATGGTGTTTTACGCCCCAGCCAAGATTCTTTCACTTTTTTTGAGGCGGTCAATTCTTGGATGGTGGAGGAAACCGGAGTGCCCGGAGAAAACCACCGACCTTCGGCAAGCGAACTGATTTTCACACTAGGATCTGTCCCGTCTTAAGCTTCATAGAGAAAGTGGGTCAAGATTAAAATCTCTCCTTAGAAGAGCCTAGGAAAGATCAATGTCTCAGTTAGAATATATGTTGTAAATCATTGCAACAAGAAAGTTTGAACTATTTTTAAATTTAATTTTGTAATATTGTAATATTGTTTATAAACTAACAAAAAAATATTATTTTTAATACAATGTTTATATTCTTTATTTCAGTTTGCCAAAGTGAACATGTTGATGTAGTTTTCGCCTTTGATTCATCCAGTAATATATTTAGAACAGCATTTTACAAACAATTAGACTTTGCCAAAAGAATTATAGAGAACCTTAATGTTGGTCCAAATTTAACAAGAGTAGGCGCCATTTTGTTCAGTGATCAAATACAGAAAATATTTGACCTGAATGAGTTTTCAAATGTGGACAATATGAAAAGTGCATTAAACAGGGTTCAAAGGTCAGCTGGTGGATCTCGTATTGACGAGGCTTTGCGATATATTAGAACAAAGAGTTTTCGTCGAAGCATTGCTCGACCTGGTGTTGCTCAGGTTGCCATAGTGATCACGGGAACACCGACTATGTACTTAGAACGGTCCAAGAGACAAGCGGCAAAAACACGCGATGCTGGAATATCAATAATCCCAATCGGCTTCGGAAAAGTGAAGTCAGAAGAACTCTTTGCTATTAAAGGTCCCTATGACGACAAGCGACCATATCGTCTAGAAGACATTGATGGACTTAATAGTATTATTGGTGAAGTTGCGCTGGAGGCTTGTAGTGGTAAGTAACTCTATATTTATTTACCGCATATCTATTGACAAGTAAAGATATATGTAGGAATTTATTTTGGACAATTTGTGTTTATAGTTTGGTTTTGCCGAATGTTTTTTTTACGTCGCATCACCAATGTTCAGCTATTCGCCACAAGACAAGTTATTCAAACTTTAAGGGAAAATCTAAGCATATATTTATAGAGTGAAGGTAAAACATAGGTATTTAAATCCATTACGTATTATTGCACACTATAAGTGACTTTTAGAGTACCAAAGATCAGTTAAAATATTCTGTTTTCAATCCCTCAAATGATCGAGTTATGTAATTTGTTAAATCGTTTGTAAAATTTCGTTGTTTTTCTCTAGCTGATTTAAATGTACCTGATATTTTTATCTTGAATACTAGGAGTAAGAATTAAACTGCATCATAAGGTGCAAAAAAATTACAAATAAAAACATAAAAAGTATGACTTTGTGCACCAGCACCTACGGAGATGCAGGTGTGTGATACCGTTTATTATATAACTTCAGGGTCTGGTATATATTATATAAAAACAAAACCCATAATAATGCATCTCATTACAACAGATAAAAGACTTGTCTTTATCAAACATAGATGGATCTGTTGTTGTTAGTCACGCTTCAGTGAGCACAGAGTGATAAAGATCAACTTTAAATGTGTCTACAGTTTCTGTAACTTCTCGTAAAATATTTTGTTAATTTGCAATATCTGGTTTTATACTCTGTTTTTTACACGTGTTCATTACTTTTATCTACTTTATTGCTAAATGTATAAAATGGATTAAATTTGTTTTTCTGTTCTTTTTTAAATTTTGTTTACAATGGATCTCGGTGGCCGAGTACTATAAGCGCTTGATAACTCATTACTGGAACAATCCGCTCACAGGATCGAATCCCTCTCGGACGAATCCAAATAAAACTTGTTATTTCTCAAACATGTTACACCATTCTTAATCTGATCATCTCGATAAAAGTTTAAAAAATATATAAAGGACGTACAGTACCATGGTTACAGTACTCCGTATGACAACGTAAAGGACGTACAGTACCATGGTTACAGTACTCAGTATGACAACATAAAGGACTACAATACCATGGTTACTGTACTCCGTATGACAACATAAAGGACTACAATACCATGGTTACTGTACTCCGTCTGACAACATAAAGGACTACAATACCATGGTTACTGTACTCCGTATGACAACATAAAGGACGCACAATACCATGGTTACAGTACTCCGTATGACAACATAAAGGACGTACAGTACCATGGATATAGTACTCCGTATGACAACATAAAGGACGTACAATACCATGGTTACTGTACTCCGCATGACAACATAAAGGACGTACAGTACCGTGGTTACAGTACTCCGTATGACAACATAAAGGACGAACAGTACCATGGTTACAATATTCCTCATGACAACATAAAGGACGTACAGTATCATGGTTACAGTACTCTGTATGACAACATAAAGGACGAACAGTACCATGGTTTCAGTACTCAGTATGACAACATAAAGGACTACAATACCATGGTTACTGTACTCCGTCTGACAACATAAAGGACTACAATACCATGGTTACTGTACTCCGTATGACAACATAAAGGAAGAACAGTACCATGGTTACAATATTCCGTATGACAACATAAAGGACGTACAGTATCATGATTACAGTACTCCGTATGACAACATAAAGGACGGACAGTACCATGGTTACAGTACTCAGTATGACAACATTAAAGACTACAATACCATGGTTACTGTACTCCGTATGACAACATAAAGGACTACAATACCATGGTTACTGTACTCCGTCTGACAACAAAAAGGACTACAATACCATGGTTACTGTACTCTTTATGACAACATAAAGGACGTACAGTACCATGGTTACAGTACTCCGTATGACAACATGAAGGACGTACAATAACATGGTTACAGTACTCCGTATTACAACATAAAGGACGTACAGTAACATGGTTATAGTACTCCGTATGACAACATAAAGGACGTAAAGTACCATGGTTACAGTACTCCGTATGACAACATAAAGACGTACAATACCATGGTTACTGTACTCCGCATGACAACATAAAGGACGTACAATACCATGGTTACAGTACTCCGTATGACAACATAAAGGACGAACAGTATCATGGTTACAGTACTCCGTATGACAACATAAAGGACTACAATACCATGGTTACTGTACTCCGTATGAAAACATTATGGACGTACAGTACCATGGTTACTCTACTCTGTATGACAACATAAAGGACAACAATACCATGGTTACTGTACTCCGTATGACAACATAAAGGGCGTACAATACCATGGTTACAGTACTCCGTATGATAACATAAAGGACGTACAATACCATGGTTACTGTACTCCGTATGAAAACATAAAGGACGTAAAATACCATGGTTACAGTACTCCGTATGACAATATAAAGGACTTACAATACCATGGTTACAGTACTCCGTATGACAACATAAAGGACGTACAATGCCTTGGTTACAGTACTCCGTATGACAACATAAAGGACTACAATACCAGGGTTACTGTACTCCGTATGACAACATAATGGACGTACAGTACCATGGTTACAGTACTCCGTATGACAACATAAAGGACTACAATACCATGGTTACTGTATTACGTATGACAACATAAAGGACTACAATACCATGGTTACTGTACTCCGTATGACAACATAAAGGACGTACAGTATCATGGTTATAGTACTCCGTATGACAACATAAAGGAATTCAATATCAAGGTTGCAGTACTTCGTATGACAACATAAAGGACGTACATTGTATAATACTAGGTTACTGTACTCCGTATGATAACATAAAGGACGTACAATACCATGGTTACAGTACTCCTTATGACAACATAAAGGACGTACATTGTATAATACTAAGTAACAGTACTCCGTATGATAACATAAAGGACGTACAAAACCATGGTTACTGTACTCCGTATGATAACATAAAGGACGTACAATACCATGGTTACAATACTCCGTATGACAACATAAAGGACGTACAATACCATGGTTACAGTACTCCGTATGATAACATAAAGGACGTACAATACCATGGTTACAGTACTCTGTATGACAACATAAAGGACGTACAATACCATGGTTACAGTACCCCGTATGATAACATAAAGGACGTACAATACCATGGTTACTCTACTCTGTATGACAACATAAAGGACAACAATACCATGGTTACTGTACTCCGTATGACAACATAAAGGGCGTACAATACCATGGTTACAGTACTCCGTATGATAACATAAAGGACGTACAATACCATGGTTACTGTACTCCGTATTTTAACATAAAGGACGTACAATACCATGGTTACTCTACTCTGTATGATAACATAAAGGACGTAAAATACCATGGTTACTGTACTCCGTATAACAACATAAAGACGTACAATACCATGGTTACTGTACTCTGTATGACAACATAAAGGACGTACAATACCATGGTTACTGTACTCTGTATGATAACATAAAGGACGTACAATACCATGGTTACAGTACTCTGTATGACAACATAAAGGACGTACAATACCATGGTTACAGTACTCCGTATGATGACATAAAGGACGTACAATACCATGGTTACTTTACTCTGTATGACAACATAAAGGACAACAGTACCATGGTTACTGTACTCCGTATGACAACATAAAGGACGTACAATACCATGGTTACAGTACTCCGTATGATAACATAAAGGACGTACAATACCATGGTTACTGTACTCCGTATTTTAACATAAAGGACGTACAATACCATGGTTACTGTACTCTGTATGATAACATAAAGGACGTAAAATACCATGGTTACTGTACTCCGTATGACAACATAAAGACGTACAATACCATGGTTACTGTACTCTGTATGACAACATAAAGGACGTACAATACCATGGTTACTGTACTCTGTATGACAACATAAAGGACGCACAATACCATGGTAACTGTACTCTGTATGATAACATAAAGGACGTACAATACCATGGTTACAGTACTCTGTATGAGAACATAAAGGACGTACAATACAATGGTTACAGTACCCTGTATGATAACATGCGCTGATGGCATTATACAGCAGAGTTTTTTATCGTGTAACACCTATCATGAACTTGGACCTCTTTAATTTTAGGTTCCCATCCGAAAGAACCGTTACCTTCACCTCGTAGTGACGAGTGCTTGGAGTAGGAACAGTCACTACTCACTTTCAAGTCTTGGGTCAGACCCGGCCGCGGTTCGAACCCACGACGAAGTTTTAATGTAACTGTTCGGATATTTAGTGTCATGTTCTACTTTAAAATGCATTATTTAATAAAAACAACAGAAGTAGCAAATAGAGTGTCATATGCGAAATTTTGAATTTTCATAAAATAAAAATTGGAATTATGGTATGACAATTTTTCTTTTTTATGTAAACTTACTTTTGTTTATTTCAGAACCACAGCCAGCTATAGCGATTTCTGATCAATGTAAGTACCTAAAATACGTCATATTATATTTATTGAACTCTGAAGTTGTTTCAGTAACATTTGGCCCAGCCGGTTAATGGTTTACATTAACATTCCCGCATGGCCAACTCGCTTGGTTAAATTCCAGTTTGAGAATCGTTGTCAGGTCGCTGGTCCATGAGGTGCCGTTTCACTATTTATTCAGTATTTTATGGTATCACTAAATCGATATTTTGTATCACCAATTCAAAGAATATTGGTAAATCAAATTTATTTTACACATGGCTTTTGATATAAAACTTACAGATTTGCTTCACAGTAGGTTTGGTTTCTTCTCTTTAAAACCGGGTGGGTCATTAATAAAATAATTAGAATTAAAATTAGAATAATGATGTCATTGAACATTTCTTTACTTTCAGTAGCAAATAAATAATGTACGTTCAACAATAACCAAAAACATTTAGCCGGTCTGGTTTGGGATGGTGAAAAATCAGTGTTGCAAATAAGAAAATGTTTTAAAGTATGTTCTTGCGTAGCGAGATAAGCAAAATATGAGCAAAAATGTGAGGCATTAATCAAATGTGTCTTAAATTGTTTAGGATATGTACTATTGTTTTGTTCGTTTAGAATTTTTAGGAAAATTGATAAAAACTTCAATGCTAATCTAGCTTTCATTTATTCAAGAATAATCTTTAATAATCAACGAACTTCAATCTCATAATTCTGTGATGTTAACAATGTTTCAATGTATGTCAATCAGGAATTCATTGGGTTTTATTAATATATTTATATCTAAAATCTTCAAAATCAATGAAGATGACCAATAATAAAAGAATATATATATATATATATATATATATATATATATATATATATATATATATATATATATATATAAAAGTGTAATGAAAAACATCGCGTTTATAATGGTTGTATGTATCTATAGGTTCAGGTATAATTTCAACCTGTTAAGGACGACTTAAATGCAGATGTGCATTTTATTTTTATCTGTAATAATACCCGCTGAAGTCGGCCTTTTGATCTGCATGTATGTTAAATAAACTCCAATCTTTTGATATCAGCATGACGACATCTTATCCTTTCTAGGTTAAGATGACAGGTAGCCTATTGACCCAGTCTGGATGACAAATGTCATTTAAAACAATTCTTTAAGTTTGAAACAATTTCAAATGACATGTGAAAATAACTTCGCTGCAAGAATTATATTTTTACTGATGAACTCTTATGTCCGTTACGATTGTGGATTGGATATAACACGTGAAATCCAATGCAAGAAATGCTTTGCGTTGAATGTGAAATGATGCCATCACGTGATCAAACATAAGAAATGACGTTAAAAGTCATACAGCACGCGTCGTAAAGCGTCGCCTAAACAGAATATTACATTCTATTTAATGGACTATTTTATGGACAGAGATTGATAGAAATCAGTTCACACAGTCAATATATATAATCGTTATTATCTCGAAACGTTTTGTCAAAAAACATTTATAAACCTTGTAATAAAACAATAGATCAGCCAGTGATGTTGTACTAATCCGAAAAAAGATTTACTTATTGTCTTGTATTGCAAAAAGAGTTCAAATTACTTTTATTAATTTATTTCTTCCTTTCTGATTATTGTTTGTTTTATTTTTTTCTGTTTTACCTCCTGCTTCCCTCGCGTCCGTGTCAACGTTACGTCATAACCTACATTACGTATATCTTACATGAATTGTAAGCTAGACGCTGTGCACACTTTGACGTAATGGAATTCGCCAGCGTACAACGTGATTAATACCTCTTAACGTTTGTGCGGAATGAAATGGATAAAGTTTACGTCAAATATTCCCGAAAAACGTCATTTTATGCGATTCCATTGCCAATAGAAATAAATGTCCCGCACAAACGCTATGAGGTATCGCGTGGTACTTTCGGGGATTCCATTAATCAGTGTATACAGCGTTCATTCAGGTTATTTATCAATTACCCGAATGAAATCAGATTTAATGCCAGTTTTCATGGTTTTTATTTAGCTTTTGCTAGTTAGATTGTGATTCGATCATGAACCGATATTTATGTGTTTGGTAATTATCGAGTTAATATTATTTACTTATTTATTTATTTATTTATTTATTTATTATACAGCTTGCGGTTCCCGACAGGCAGCAGATTTAATGTTTTTGCTGGATAGTGTCAATGCAGGAAGGAAGAACACGAAGAAAGCTTTAGCATTTGTAAAGTTACTGATTAATGAACTTGATGTCGACCGTAACAAAATCCAGGTTGGACTCATGTCAGCAGAATGTCAGGATGAATACAATGGATTCCAATTAGATAGTTATGAAACGAAAAATGAGGTAACAAACTCGCTGACTGAGGTCAAGGGTACAGATTTTTCACATATATTGAAACAGATGCGGAGAGGAGCTTTTAGTCACACCAAGGGAGGTCGAAAAGAGGCCAAAAAAGTCGCAGTACTTATTGTTGATGGCGATCTAGACGAACCAATGAGAGCATTGACAGAAGCACAGCGCGCAAGGATACATGGAATCGAAGTGTTTGTTATACAAGTTGGCAAGGACGATACCCAAGAGGAACTACTTATGATGTGTGATGCGCCGACCAAACAACATTTTTTTAAAGTTCCAAATTACGACGCTTTGAATGGGTTACAACATAAAATATGGGAGGCTCTCTGTGATGGTAAGATTATTTTATGAAACCTACATAATATATGACAAAATATGAAAAAGAGTATGTACCAATACTTGTTTATTTTATGACTGTAAGTTTACATAGTCAGTTGCTGTGTGTAATCTTATTATTTTTGACAATAATGAAAATAGTTTACAAAAATACCAAATAAATTTTGATGTGCCAGATGTTCACATTCCGGAAAAAATTCCTCATCAGTGACACCAAGACCGAAAAGTTTGCTAGATAAAAAATACAAGCCAAATAATTGAAAATTAATTAATCGAAAGTTCCAATAGTATATTAATCCAAATCCAGCTAAGAAATGCTTTGCATGAGGGATACCTTAGTTTTAATTAAATTTCGAATTTAAGACGGCTGAAAATTTTGCTAAATGGTACATTTTCTGACAGCACAAAGTACTGCCTACTGAGTTATGGATACCCTCGGGGAGTTTTCCTCCACCAGCAGCGGTGCCCGCTCAGGGGTAGTAAGTATATAACACAAATACCAGTAAAATTTTGAAATAAGAAAATTATTTATTGACCTTTTTGGGATTAAGATCAGATGATGGGTGTAATGTTTTAATATTAGACTTTATTAAAAAGAAATATGTTATGTATATACTCCCAGCTAGCAAAATACCAGGTTTATTTTATATCACAATAAGTTTACAAAGGTGTCTGACCCAGAATGACATCATAAATAAATTGTTACCAGAAGATCAAAAGATCGTACTACTACAGCTGACAAGATAAAGAACAAGTACCTGTATCAATTACCTGACCGTCACTAATTATACCTGTTTAAATTATGTCCTCGACGCTAATTACCCCTTAATTAACGAAACACTTTAGAATTTTATTTTTTTAAAATTACAAATGAACGATTTATAATTTTTTATTACATTTTAATAAAACTTAAAAGTATATTTGATACATCTTAAAAATTATATTCTTTTGTTTGATTATAACAAACCGGAAAATATGATTTATTACAAATTTGTTGACTTGGAAAAGACATTTGATCGCACTCAGGATTGTGCTTTTTGACGAGTCTACATTTTTTACATTCATTGCTAAATTAAAAGTACAAATGAAATTATTTAGATATTTTGAAAGGTAATAAAGACTTTCTTAACGTCGACAAGGACTTTCTGAAGGACGACAAAGACATTCTGGGTAAAGGGAAATTTTAAATGGTCACAGAGACATTCTCAGGGGTGACATGGACAAACTAAAGGGTTACAAGAACAACTGATGGCACTGTAGTCCTAACAGTTATTTTCTTTCTAAGATAAAAACAAAAAGTGTTATAATGATAACACATTTCTTACTATGCTTTGGCAAAATCTCTTCAGAAAGAGTCGAGTAAATGTGTAATAAGATGTTTTGAAGAAAAAGGTTTCAAGATCAACTACTTGATGCTTAAACAATAAAAACTTCTATTGACCGAGAGATTTTAAAACAAGGTCTGGTAAATTACAAAAAAAAAATCAGATGAATAACATAAGCAGGTACTTGTACTTAAAAACGTCTAAAATGATAAAAAGATCTAAACACTTTAATGGACCATAAAATTATTAAATGATCCATGTTAAATAGAGATACTAATAAATAATGATGACCAAAATAATTCGGTAATATACACCGATTAGAGCTGATTATTTAAACGACATTTTGAAATCTTCAAATGTCAAAATTACAACAAGAGACAAGATACTTCAAAGTACAACAGTATTTTAAGTGTATATATTAACTATTCTGTTCCAATAAACTTCTTAACACTTCCGTATTGCAGAAAATACAGAACTTTTCTAAAAACAAACAATAAAGAGAAAAGACTTCAAAATCAAAAACAAGTGAAATCTAGACTTGTTGATCAGTTACTGTTACCTTAACTTAACTTATTTTGAAACAGCTAATTTACATACACAAGTCCTATAAATTTTCATTTATTTTTTTTCAGAATTGTAATCCATGTTAAATTGTGATACCGGTGACCTCAAATAATGGTTAAATGTCGAAAGAAACTGTGATAGAATACAGAAAAGGGACCAATGATTGCAGAATTCCGTTTAGTTCAAGAATTAATATTTGAGAAAAGAACAAAAATCTACCAATGGCAAAAAATAAGATAAAAGAGAACATACAAGCCAGTGTATAGGACTATATAAATGCTTTATTATGCTTTTGCAAACACAATAAAACTGGATTTGATCGGGTTGTGCAATAAAATTAAAGAATATTATTTCTATGAAATTGGAAAAGAATGTGAGTGTTTTCAGTTAACAAGAGGTAAAAATAGTCGTAGAACGTTTGTAAATGACAAAAAAAATACAGGAGTAAAGAAAAGTTTGATTCTATTCAGATGTTAATTTTTCAATTATATTTGCAACATTCAAAAGGTACGCCGAACAGAATAGATTTATTTTACCTCTGAGAATGACGGAAAAAAAAACTTATAATGCTTTAAGTTATGACTTGTTAGGATATGTAAATCCATTATTAGACTATGCAAAGAGAGTGATGTCAACCGAACAATTCCAATTCGTTTCTGTCGCTCCTCCTTTTAGATATCACCTTTATAAATGGCTAATAAATATACCCATGTAACAACTACAGCACACCCCCCTCCCAAAAAAAGAAATTACGAATTTAACTTCTTCTAACATCAAGTTTTTAAGGTCTGTGTTGTTAGTTCCGACGCAGGAAAAGGACACGGTATTCTATTCTATCTAGCCTATTTACAGAGGTGATCAGAGGGTGAGGTATATTCAAGAATTCCACGCAGGCAGGGATTGCTGGAAAAATTTGAGTTTGTTGTGACTGCATTTACCAAAGAAATGTCTTTCATGGAGAATTAATATTTTCCACATGTATATTGTTCCATGTTACGTAACTATTTTATTTATTTTTATCATTGTTTATATCATAAAAATAGGATTGGTTGATTACAATCAAATAGAATGACTAGAAAATTAACTACAATCAAAAAAGAATATAAATAATTTATGATATATAATTTTATCGATTAAATGTGTTATATTTTTAACGATACGTTTTTTCTTCATTTTCCTTTACATATAATTTCTTTAGAAACTTAAAACTGTTTTCCATATGTCACTTGTTACAGATTACTGTAACATTTAAAACTTTTTTACCATAATTAACTCCACTTGATTTGTTTTTTCTTGATTTGGCCTCTCGCACACACACACACACACACACACACACACACACACACACACACATATATATATATATATATATATATATATATATATATATATATATATATATATATATAATGTACAATATGCTGCAATATACTGCCTATACATTCCACCCGACGGAATTGCAAAATCAAAAAAATTGTTTTTAGTACCAGATTGAAAATCATACCTATGGTTTAGTTTTCTGATTTGCATTTTATGCCCGATTTCTCAGCCAGTTTTCCAAGGTTTAGAAAAACCACCAACAAGATAAACATCTATGTGGTTAGATATTCGGAATTCTTTACGATTGTAGTATACGTCGTAGTCCATCAACATAACTTGGTTGTTTAATTTCATACATTATTTCGTAAACCATTTAATTGCACTTGTTTTATCTTTAAAAAAACAAGCTTCATTGTATATATTCATTGACTATCGAGAACTGAACAGATATTGGAATTCTTATCCAACTTATCGCTGTTTTCGTAACTAATCATTATTTGTTTTCATGTGAGTGTACATATAAATTGTATTTTGAACCGTGCAAAAGCTGAACGACATTTATATTTCATCGCAACACCATATACAAAAGATATTTAGATTTTATCACTCACAAGCCTAAATTGCAAATGCGTTACAGTCACTTGTTTTTTAATTTTAATCTACACAAATTATGTTTAAATATACAAGTTTCCATATCATGTGCATGGCACTACTCTCTTTTCGAAATGCATTTTATGTTTTTGATTTCCCTGATAATCATGTTCTGTTAAATGTTTGTCTGATATTTGTATTGTAATGATATAATGTTAATATATTTTTATATTGTTTAATTATTATTCGCTGTATATATGTTTAAATTTATATAATGATCTTTTCTGTTGTTAAATCATATAACATGTCTGTATTGATTTTATATGTTAACAAAATATTTGAAAATTAAAGGTTTCTTTTTATTCAAATTGACGAATTCTTTCAGAATTATATTTGAACCTGAAAACAAACTCGTAACATCATGAAAAATGTTTTGATTGAAACCACTGGAAATTATCTATTAATGCAAAGGGCCTGAGGTTTTCTTTCAATTTTTGTTGCTAGTGTCAAAAATTAACTTTAGAATGATCATCTTGAATTTACAATGTAAAATATAATAATTACATGTACTGTAAAGAATAAGTTTCTGCTGAACATGTAAACTTGACAAAAACAAAATAAAATGACCACAATTATAGTGAAAGCAGAGTAAAAACTTGAAACTGGAATGTATGTACATTTTTGAATGAAAACAAAAAACAAACGTTTGTACTAGGGAAATACGGAATAGAACCAGTAAATATACACAATCTATTTTACGATAATATTTTTTCAGTATTCAGTGATGCTGCTTTAATGATATCAAGACCGTTAAAACTTTTTACGACTGTCTTCACAATATTGATAATAAGATTGAAGCCGCTGTACCTAATCCTATACTACTGTCTGATTCACGTCTGCCGTAGCACTAGTTTTTCAAGGTTTAGAAATGATATAAAAAAATTGTAGCATGTCACATACCAATATGACGTATGCATTTTGTCGTAATTAACTGACACCAAACTAAATGCCATCTTTTTGCTGGATTTTTGCTCTCCAGGTAATATCGTCTGCTAGCTTGACAACAAAAGGAAATATTCTGGGGTTCTAACAATAGCGATCTTACCTACAGCTCAGTGGACTATTCCAGAGTTTTCTACCCTAACCCGCATGATTATTACAGCGATATATTTCCGGAATGAGTTTTTGTTTGTTTTACCATATTAAATCCCCATAAGGATTAAAAAAGCTCTGCATTTTATACTCCAGCTAAGGTGGCATTTAGTTTGGTGTAAGTTAATTACGACAAAATTTATACGTCATGATGGTATGTGACATGCTACAAAATTTTTTGATATCTCTTCCAAAATCTTGAAAAACTAGTGCTTCGGCAGACATGAATCAGAAAGTAGATATATTTGCCATCCCTTAGATCTGTGTTCCTTTTATTTTTAAGTTTGATTTTGTACATGGCGAGCGTAGTTAGCTGGAAAAAAGGTGCTTACCCTTCCGGAGCAACCGACCCCACTTCCTTGATTAAAGCTTAAATTAGTTAGCTTTCTTTTTGATTGTCATTAGTGTTTTATTTAAATCAAAACTTCCAACTTTTTATAGCCATCAGCTATTAACTGAAACGAATTTATATCACTTGTAAGATTGACAACCTCTAATGAGATTAGTTACAATGAAGCAGAAGAGTTTTAATAATAAAATCGAACACCCGAAGGGGGTAAATACATGGTTTGGGAAATATTTAACTTGGAGAAATTAATATCATGATGTAAATTAATTGATTGTTTGTCTTGGCTTAAGATGAACAATGCTTAATTCTGAAATGAAAGTCAGAAATTTGTTACGTAAAAAATTATATTTGTAAAAAATTAACGTGTTATGATAAGTGAGATAATATCATAGCAAAACAAGTACAAGATCACTGATTATAAAACTTTACACTTTCATGAGTAAAATCAGGCGGTGTTGTGAAAGCTATTTAATTTATCACAAAACCCTCAATAAAAAATGTCAACAAAAGCGAGAATTAATAATTTTATACGAATATTTCATTTCTTAGAATATTTGTTACTGGTTCACAGTTTACATCATGCGATATCGATTAAATTTTATTAATTATTAATTTTTAAAACAAGGACGGGTATGTTTGTTTTATTATTACATGTAACCGTTATTAGGCATTTGCATTTGTGTACCTTGTTGAAGACCCAATCATGACTGACTAGACCGACATCTAAAATGTAATCTCTCTCTCTCTCTCTCTCTCTCTCTCTCTCTCTCTCTCTCTCTCTCTCTCTCTCATATATATATATATATATATATATATATATATATATATATATATATATATATATATATATATATATATAAAATAAAACAAACATATCAGTTCTTGTCCATATCACAATCCCAAAAACAAAGTAAAACTTTTGCAAACGGGCAAAATATGTTATACACGTGAACTTCCATCAAGGAAGTGAGACCGGGTGCTCCGGAAGGGTAAGCACCTCCTGTCTAGCTAGCTACACCCGTCACGTGCAAGTCAATTTTGAAAATGAAAGGAACAAAGAACTATGGTAAGTCAAATATAATGTTTATAACATTTTTTGTTAAGCACATTTCTTAGAATTTTTTTTCTTTCATTAATCTTTGTGGTACATTGTTTTCTTGTTATAATCGGTTTGTTTCTAGCGTTCCCTTTTCATGTTCACATTCTAAAAGGTGGTGTAAAGCGCATTCAATAACATATATTTATACATGTAAAATCTTGATTTGGCTTTCAAATTTGAATAAGTTTGCAAAATAAAATAAAGACAAGGCTTTAAAAACACAAAAATTAATATAACAATTGATAAATAAAATATAGAAAAGAACAAGTAAATCTGATTTTATTATTTTTAAAATTATCCACTGAAAGTTGTCTTTTCTATCTTTTTCTTTGTCCTTGTGTCATATTTTAATCACTTATTTATTTCTATCAGTTAAAACGTTCTATATTTTAAAAAAAATGCTGTAAACTCTGCGTTTACAATTTTTGATTAGTTTCCGCAGGTGTTTGCGCCAGTGCACGTGTCAGTTTTTAATGTTTGTAATTAAATTTTTATTTTAAGAAATACTTCAGATAATTTTGTAATGTTTAATATGAGTAACTGTTATTAAAAAGATACTGTCATGTAAAATTAAATGTGGTTTTCAGATTCTTAAATATCTCACAACAATGCATATATCAAACTAACAATGGCTTAAGATTTTAGGAATGTCAAGATTTAAGGGCGGTGAAATTTGTAAGCAGTTACAGATTTTTACGTAATCTATCGAATGTTTATATGTCATATAACTGATTAAATTTAACACTTTATAAACATTTTTTATTGTTATAAATAAGACATTTTCTGATAACCCAATGATTTTTTACATCCAGGTGTACTTTATCTAAAAATAAATAAAACACGAGAAAGGTCAAGGTAAATTCTAAAATTTAAACTATGTATAAAGTTTAGATACAGTACTCTTGCAGTAAAAAGAAATACCGTATGTGTATTGTTTATATGTTACACACCGTGTGAATTATTTTACACCTGGGTCTGTGATTGCCATTGATTTCCTTCCATTTTTTATATTTGATTTCTCAAGAATTCATTTTTTTATACTCTTATTTGGTTTCGCACGTAGCAGATGTAGCTAGCTAGACATGAGGTGCTTGCTTTTTCGGAGCACCAGACCTCACTTTTAACGTTCATGTGTTAAACTTATTTTGCAATTTTTATAAGTTTTTACTTTGTTTTAAAGATTGTAATTTAGACATGGATTGGTATGTTTGTTTTAATAAATGTATTTTTTATGTTGCGAAGTTTTAAGAGCATTTTCCATACTTTACATCTGTGTCTGCGTTTATGTCATTTGTTTCCTTCATTGTTAACCACTGGACATTGCACTTACGATTGATGAGTAGAAGATTATATATAGTCGCTATATAACGGATAAGAGTTTACTGATTGTTACCGGAAGCGCTCGCACATTCTAGCGTAGTGATACAGTGTACATATATATATAAATATATTTATTTATTTTATATCAATAATGAAATAATGGAAAATATTTAACTGATAAAACACATATTTTCACAGCAGTGAAATACATTTATTTTCACCGGTGAAAATATATGTATTTCACTCCGAATTCCTTCACGTGCAACTTAGAGGGGTTTTTAATTAAAGTAACTCCCCATTTTATTATTGAGAACGGGTCCCCTGTACTTGTTTCTCGTCACACTTCGGTGCCGCAGGTTTTCCGAATTGCGACAACCATTACACGAGCAAATAACAGTGTACCTTGTCAATGTTGTTTATTATCGTCTTTAAAGTCACATCTGTACGTCGACGGCGCAATCAATATATATATATAGAGAGAGAGAGAGAGAGAGAGAGAGAGAGAGAGAGAGAGAGCAGTGATATACTTGTTCATGTCCAATTCAACATCCCGAAAACAAAGATTAAGCTTTGAAATTGGTTAAAATAGTAAAGCACTTGACATTTTTTCAAAAGAGGTTGAGTGCTCCGGAAGATGCCACAAAAGAAATATTGTTTGCAAAAAAATCATCTGAACCATGAGGCGTGTCTAAATATACTACTTTTTTCCAAAAACATAACGAGCACGTTTATCTTTATATTATGTATATAATATAAATTTTCCCGATCAGTTGTTTCGAAAAACCCTATATCACTTTGACGGTGAAAGTTCACAGGTAAAACTAAAATTTCAACAGTTTTCATCGTTTAACTTTTGGGATTTTCATTTGAATTTCTATAGAAGTTTTACAAAAACAAAACAATTAATCGATTATACTTTAAGACCGATTTCTGAGGGTTTTGTGCACATAAAAGTTTATGTTAAATTTAAAGGATTTCTAGTCTTTAATCATAAACTTTCAAAGAGAATGTTCAGCAAAAAAAAACGAAGTTCCGCAAAGAATTTGGAGAGATCTGCAAAAAGGATATATGGTACGTATAGGCAATATCGAAGTGTGTGTGTGTGTGTGTGTGTGTGTGTGTGTGTGTGTGTGTCGAAGTGTGTGTGTGTGTGTGTGTGTGTGTGTGTGTGTGTGTGTGTGTTACTCTACACTTTACAGATGTTTTTATAGTGTATATGTTTATGATTAAATGCTACATAAATAAATCCAAATAGAGTCCTTAATCATAAAAAATTATAATTTGCATGAGTTGTCCATACAACATAACATTTACATGATTGTTCAAACTAATGGGTATTTAAAATGATTAAATAAAGCATCTGTTATCTAAAATGCAATATTTGCAAAATTCAAATACACGTGAAGATATTTAAATATTCTCAAACAGATTCTGGTCAGTAGTTTATCAAAAATAATGATTTCTTGTGTTCAATTTTTATCCGTTAAGCGGATACAGGTGCTCTTAGTTTTATTTTATTTAATGTGAACAAATATAATTTTCGTATCCTTGATTTAAGAAATAGGTTGTTTTATATTTCCCCGAAATTTTTACAGGTCTTGATTTTCTTATCGCTTTTACATGCATGTATGGCATTAATTAGAATGCTGATAAGAAATAGTACCCATTATTTTTTTATTTCGATATTTTGTTCTGTCACTAATATACTGATTATTTTATCTTGTTTTTTCGTCAAAAAAACTTCTTTTTAAATCATAGGTTCTAAGCAATAGCAAGAATAACCCAAGAATGGAATGAAGCATTGCTTCTATAAGCCAAAGTCAGGTGCATTCAATTATTTTGTGACAATTGTGTATCACTGAAAATTGAATGTTTGTAGAAAACCATTAACAAGAAGCCAAAGAGAATGGAAAAAATTGTGATCTGTTGGATTTAGGTTATTTCCAAACCAGAGTGATCCTAAGCAACTGAAAAATAGCATTACAAAAATACACAATAAAACTCTTTCTAAAGCTGTCAATTTTATATTTTTTAAGCTGTACGTACAGATTTTGTCTAGAGAAAACTTTTATCAAATAGTAACTTGAAGCCTATTGTAAGACGTTCTTTGTACTTTAACACTTCCAAAATGTTTTTATTAGGTTTATGATAGATTCTACAAATCCAATTTATTCTCTTATAGTATATTTCCAATTATTTATATTATCAAAAAATGTTAAAATCGAATCCAAAGTATGGACGACATCAAGGTTAAAGTGCCATATATTGTTGTATAGCGTTAAATCAATAAAACACAAACACACCAGTCCGTGTACAAATAACAAATCCCCCCCCCCTAAAAAAAGTAAAAACGTTAAAAACCGGCCAATTAAGAATTTTAAATTTTAAACTTTTGAAACATGTTTAAAAATAAGGTTTATTTCCTCACGCAAAGTATTTCTTAGCTGGATTTGGATTCATATAATTTTGGAACTTTGAATGTGTTAATTTTCAACTGTTTGGCTTATGTTTTTATCTATCAATCTTTTCGGATCTTAGCGTCACTGATAAGAAATAATTTACCAAAATGTTTACATGTGGCACATTCCGTTTCATTCGCTCTTCTGGTTTGTACATTTCAGTTGACACTATACAGCATTTTTTCGCATATGTGATAGATTTATCTGACTGAATTTGTGGAACGATATTTTTCCCATATCGCACCCAACGTGCGCACGTGTATCCTATCTTAACTGAACGAAGACTACTTTGTTTTTGGACATAATTAAGTGGAAATAAAATATATGAAACGAGATATTTTTATGATAAATAATATTATTTTTGCAAATATATATATATATATATATATATATATATATATATATATATATATATATATATAAAGAAAGATAATCGTTGTTTCGTTTTGTCACGTAGGTTCACATTCTGCTCTGAGTGAAACGTAAATCGTTATTGTTACATCTCTTGTATTCGTCCGCTAACAAAATCTTGCATCGTTATAGTAAGGATTTCAGTAATTTTTTATGAATTAGTGGCGAGAAAAATAATCAATTACTCGACTGAGGTCGAGATGGGGAAAATTCCGAACTCGTGGTCAGAATTTTTTTTATCTCATTCTCGTTTTAGTCTGGTGATTTACTTATTGTTCTACTTCCTGTTAATTGTTTAGAAAACCTTAAAAACAATTTTAATATTTTTGCATTGACAGAGTTTTCTATTTGATTATCCTTCATTATTTCTATAAAGCCATTAACAAAAATTTGTTTTAATGCCCATTCAAGGTCGGGAATGATTTAATACTGTAATACGCATTTGTTTTTCCATGCACTGTTTGGCTCCTTCTTAGTAATTCAAAACATTTTCATCATTTATGGTCTTTGTTGGCAAACTTTATTTAGATGTGAATTTCTTTTTTTATATTTTACGGCGATAACTTGTGTTTGTTGTAAAATTTATCAGAGGGAATGTTTTGTGTTCTGTATTAAATTTATATTGGGGAAAAAACTCTGACATGTCAAGAATTTTGAAGCAAAAAGTTTTTTTTTTTTCTTATTAACTGTTATTCTCAATACAGGAAACACAAAACACTTAAATAACGGAATTGAAAGGAAATAAAACAAACATACCAGTCCTGACATACTCTTGAACTGTCGGTGTTTTAAATATATATTTAATACAGAACACAGAACATTTTCTCTGATAAATTATACAACATACACAAATTATCGCCTTAAAATAAACCGATAAAAAAAATAAACAAGTTAAAAAAATCTCGTGAAAAAATCTCAATTGGCAAGCATGATCAACAGGCTATTTACGCACAAAACATCACCAAAATTAACACATCTTTAATAAGGGGTCAGTTGTAATATTTATCTCTTCTAATAGTGATTTGTTTATTCAACAAATTTAGGCGGATCATAAGTTAAAATCGTTGGTTTAAAAAATAATTTTAGTTTTTTAAAAACCGTTTCACATTGATTCAGTACAAAATTCTCTTGATAAACTACATGAATATACAATGTGTTGTCAGGCAATTTATATTGTTTACGTTTTATGCATTTATAACGTCCATATCACAATCCCAAAAACAAAGTAAAAACTTTGCAAACTGGCAAAATATGTTATGCACGTGAACTTCCATCAAGGAAGTTAGACTGGGTGCTCCGAAAGGGTAAGTACCTCCTTTCTAGTTAGCTACACTCGTCACGTGCAAGTCAATTTTGAGAATGAAAGGAACAAAGAACTATGGTAAGTCAAATATATCCAGTATAAGTTGCGATACAGTGACTACATACTTATCAACAATATTGTGATGGCGGCCATAAAACTTTTTAAGGGCCCTGATTAGCCTAGGCTTGCAATATCCTTGTGTCAACAATTTAATTGTAAGTAATTTGCTTCTTTGCAGAAAGTTCCCATAGTGGGAACAAGCTCTACCGTACCGTATTAACTGTGAAACATATACACCATACGCAGGAGAAGCAGGGATATTACTGCAAAGAAACGGAAAGTTGACAATAGAAAAATTGAAGTCATCACGTTTGTCGTATAGCTTCAGATGTAACCTTTCATGGGTGTCATAATTGAGGTATAAGTCCTAATATGAAGCAGAATATGGAGAATCTGTCGTGTCTTTTATTTCAATCTCACTTGGATAGATGACATTCACATATTCTCAAAATTTGTGATTATTAAGAGAAAGAACGTCATCTATTTATCTGTATGTGTAGTTGAATGATTTAGCGACAGTCTTTTTTCCAGATTTGACAAGGTTCTGTAAAAATTCTGATTCATATGAATAAAGAAACAAATCAGCAAGCAAAGGTGCACAGTTTGTTCCCATTGGTATACCGATTGTTTGTTGAAAGATAATATTGCCAAACACAACAAATATGTTGTCTATCAAAAACTCTAACATTTTATTGATGGTATCTTCAGTATATTTTTGTTTGCAGTGTGTATGGTGTTTTACAAAATAATCAGAATCCCTATTGAGCACTAGATATTTATATCTTGGTTTACTGTTTTTGTAAAAGAATGGAAAGTGAATGATTTGTTTTTGACGTTCTTTCAATTTAGCATGAGGGATAGTGGTGTAAAGGGTAGAAAAAAGTTCATAAAGTTGTTTTTTCTATAATGATCTTCTATATTTATTTACCAAGTCCTTTAATGTTGTTAAATACATTTACCTGAATTATAAAGTTAGTACTAAGTAATGTGTTTTGTATAAAATAAAAATTACAAGGTGAACAAAAATGTCTATGCTTTGATGAGGATTGCATTTACTTTTTAACCAGGATCAAAGTCATCCTGGCAGATGTATTTCCTTTTAAAGCCCAGTAAACTGTACTGTAAATTGATTGCATCATTGTTTGTATAGAAAGGCAATGGAAAATAGGCTTTATCTTTACAAGTTATTCCTTGTATATGGACTGAAGAGAGGAGAACCATTACATTCGTGCCACAACAATAGAAAATAAGCTACAGCACAACTATGTATTGTTTTTTCTAGAAATTACATAACGATCACTACAATAGAAATTCAGAAGATTTGTGCTTGATAAGTGAGTAATTAATTCTGTGATATTCTTCTTAAATTTCTTGTGATCATGCTTGTCATCTGTTATACATGTTAAGCAAGTTTTAAATCGGATTTTTGTTCATTTGCATAATTTGTAATTATTTTTTATAATTGCTGACACAACAACTCGTTCCAATAATGTGTCATGCCACAAATCATTTTTATACTCGAATGAAAATGGCAGTCGAGAAAAACATCAAATCATGGCTTGTGAAGGACATCTGTTTACGAAGCAACTATGAACATTTTACAGAATAATGTAATGGAAAAACGACTTCATACTTGTAAGTAATGAATAAAGGAAAGTGTACTGTAATATCACATGATTAAGTGAATATCACAAAATGTATTGTCTACTTCAATTCTAATTACGATGGTCATAATAAAATATTAAAATATTTTCGACAACACACTCCTCTATTACATGAAATTTTCTCCTAACGGCTTTGTTTTACATTAAAAAACGATAATTTCCAACCACGAGTGTAAATGGTTCTAAGTATATTTAGTTTCTTGATTATTGGTGCTTTTATATATATATATATATATATATATATATATATATATATATATATATATATATATACATATATAGTGTGTGTGTGTGTGTGTGTGTGTGTGTGTGTGTGTGTGTGTGTGTGCAACCGCTGTCCAATATATATATATATATATATATTAGAAGGAAGCAGCCTCGGTGCCAATCAATATATAGTTAAGTATGGTTTAGTTAAGTTTATTTAAAGATATACTATCACTTAAAACACGAGAGTTATTGTGCAACATGAAAACCTGATTTTTATTTTCCAACTTGTACAGTAACAATTTGTTCATGATTTTTTAAATGATTTTTAATTTCTAGAGTTACATGCAAAAACTATTGATTTAAAATAAAAAACTAAAATTGAAAAAAATCTTTTATTTTTCACCCTGCATATTATTGGACTACTGTTTGTTAAATAGATAGGATGTTTGAGAGTCATTAGTTGTTTGACAGTGCCACTATGTTTTCATTCAGTGTCGAGTGTACTTTGTTTGTTTGTTTTTTTGTTTTTTTTTTTTTTGTTTTTTTTTTTTTGTCCTATTTTTTTGTTTGGTCGTTTTGTCATATGTTTATTTTATCGTGTGTGTGTGTGTGTGTGTGTGTGTGTGTGTGTGTGTGTGATGCATTTAAAGATATTAAAAACAAATTAGAAAATAACGCGATGATATTTTTTCAAGAATATAAGAGTAAATCAAATGAACACTACATGTAATTAATTTTTGATTATGAACAAACATTGGACGTAACAAAAGGCATGCATGCTTACACAATGCACATTAAACCTATCGCTTGCTTTTACAGCCAACCTGTGGTACATTTGATTTTATTGTATTTGCACAAAGAGAGATGACTCTTTTTCTGATGAAAAACATTGCAAATTACGGTTTCTACCAACAATTCCATAATTAAACCTGAGTTTAATTGTAAAAAAAATTAATATCTGACTAATTGTTTTTGTATAGAGCTAGGATTTAAAATAATACAAAAAATTAAAGATATATTTATTCTAGTGATAGATACGACTGATTTTTCATGTACTCGTTTATAGTTGGACTTTAACCTGAATTATGACACCAAAGAAAGGTTATATCTAAAGCTTCTTTTTTTCTTTTATCAAATTTTTATGCAGCAATATACCAGATTTTCCTTCTTACTGGGTGTTTATTTTACAGTTAATACAGTAAAGCATGTTTGTGTTTAAATATATTGTCGGCCCAAATGAGGAATGATTATCCGAAATGTGCACATATGGCACATCAAAATTAAACAGGTAGTTGTTATATATCTATTTAAGGAATAATTGTAATATTTTTTCGGTCTATGACCCTATAGACCGACAAAAAATACAATTATTCCGTATAATTAAATTCAAATTATAATTAAATTAAAAAATAAATACAATATTTATAACATTAACCTTATCTTTTATGCAGCTTCACACATAAAAGAAAATACAGAACTGCGCATTAATCTCAAGCAATGCAGCTGGATGCCTATGACAACCGCCGGTACCTTTGCATGCTACTTTCACCGCCATTTCTAAATCGTTCGGTGTGTATGTTAGTACGTACATGTATCACTTACATATATTTAAATTAATTCCAAACGGAGCTTGCAAACATGCAAACACATCGGAGAGGTACAACTCACTCTAATTGCGCGCGACTGTGCTTTAAAATATAAATGACGATGGCTTCAATCTAAGGGAGGGGCAAATATATTTGGACAAAAAGGAGGCATCCGCGTTCGAAGCAGAAATGTTAGCCGGTACAAAAATAACAATCAATAACACGTTTACCACTCTCAACAATACATCAACTTGCAGAGGCCATGAATAAAGTGGTTTCAGCTGGTAGCCAACCGTTGATGTTCAACATTTAGTTGAAACAGTTTTTATTTCATCAAGCAATTATACAAAACAAATTTACCTTACACAGATAAGGGATTTCAGAACAAGAGTAAGACTCTTAAATAAACTAGTCTCCCTGTTGCACCTGCAGGTTCACAAAACTCAAAATCGCTGCTGTCATCGAGATCATCATTTATGACTGCAGATCTTAAGACTAATCCTACATATTTAACAACTTCACGTTTTAATAAAGAAATCAAATGACACCGTTTACGTAAAGTTAGAAAAATATGACGGCAGACTGAATATTTGATCTAGTTGTCAAGAAACCGACGTCATTGGTTTCTAAGGGGTAATGATGTATGACGTGTGATGTATGCGGTCAAAAAAAATTCTTCTATGAGATCATAGACGTAAAAAATTAACAATGCTGGACTGTTAAAAAACCTGAATATTTATGTATAGTTTTTAAACACTCCAGCATTGTATTACTTTTATGATGAAGCCCTTTAAGTTTAAAGTTTGAACAATTTATCAAATGCTAAAATCAGATATCGGTTAAACACTAGAATGGCCCGAAATCAAACATATTTTGTAGTATTAGTGTTTTATCAGTAATTGTACTTTGTCGTTATATCATTTGTTCCTGTGATGTGACATGGGATAAAGTCCTGAGTTATCTGTCACGTGACTTTTTTTTTTGATGTCATAAGGTTTGTCAGAGACAGAGGCCAGTTGTTGTGACTGTAAATAACTCTTTTCAAAATCGAATGCTTTCATGTATTGAAGTAATTAAGATTGAAGTAAATGAACAGTAAACATCATTAGACGTTTTTGGATTCAGAAACATGAATGGAAATAACATAACTAATTTTTTATAAATACCATGATCGGTTTTAAGACGTGGTTATGGCGACAGAGAAGCGGGCTTACAATTTCTAGGAATTTTACCTGTAAGTTTTACGCCAACGTAGTTTGTTCTGATATTAAACAATCATGACAGCCATGAAAAACATCTCAGAAAATCATATATAAGTTGATTATTAACGTTTTCATTCTGATACCATCATCCAATCGAGGCTGTCATGGAGAATGTTTCATCGTCACGGGAACAGGGTAACATATTGTGGTTAGCACTTAGTCGTTTAATCGGAACAGAAGAGCAGGCGTTTTTATGAAGGTTCCAGTACGACTTATACGATAAGTTAGACCTTTTCGGCAATGAGAGCAGGATTCTACATAGTGGAAGCAGAGCTGAAGGGCTAGACCTACAAGGAAGTGATATAAATATTATGGTTGTACTAAATCCGCTTTATTCACTAGACCAAGACGTTTCAGAAGGAACAACCGCTGGTATGACCATAGACACAAACAATGTAAAACCAGGATTTGTCAGACTTCGCTGTTCGGCTGACATTGTGAAAGGTTATTTTGACTGGTGTATAAAAACTACTGATGGGGTTTTTCTATCTAGTTTACTTTTCCGCGATGATTTTATCTTGGAATATTTTAATGTTTTCGCACATGGACCATGTGTGATTTTCGAGTTTCCAGAACCTATAAATATAGATTCTGATATGTTAGTCTGTTTTTCGTTTAAATCCTGGCCAAAATTGGCAACTGAATGGAAAGAAAGAACCAGAATAAACAACTGGCCACCAAGTGATTTGATTTTTGAGATTGTACGTGAAGGATGTTTAGTGGTTCCTATAGGAAACCCAAATTCTCAGGATTACTACGTACAATGGCGAATTTCATTTTCACTCGCAGAGAAGAAATTAGTACATTCGTTTAATCATACTCAACTATTGTGCTATGGTTTTCTTAAACTGTATTTAAAACATATTATTGATTTGAAAGTAGAAGTAAAAGGCTTACTGTGTTTATACTTTCTAAAAACCTGTTTATTTTACTGCATTGAAGAGGAACCTATCAACTGGACACGATACAATTTTCTGGACTGTTTCTGGATTTGCTTAAGGCGGTTAATCAAATGGGTAAGAGATGAATACTGTCCAAATTATTTTATCAAACAAAACAATATGTTTGAGGGGAAGGTTTCTGGAGAAAAAGGCAGAATATTGTTGAATTATTTGACTGATCTTTATCATGACGGAATAACAAGATTTCGTGTGATTCCGGGTTTATCAGAACTACACATACTTAATATAGACAACACATTGTCATCAAATATTCCTGTTAACGGTTTTATTGATAGGACAGACGAAGAATATCTTTGTGATGTAAGTATGTTTAAAATTCCGATACATTTTAGTTTGAATTTTATTAATTCAAATCCTTTTGTATGTGTTAGTAATATGGTTTCTATAGCAACACAAATGTCGCAATAAAAAAACAAAGTTGAAAGATCATTAATGAGGTTTAATTTGTGTGTAAATGCTAGTATTCTTGTTCAGTACATGTATCAATACATCGTTTCTACTGCTTCAAACAAAACTGGCTATGAACAAATAAAAGCTTTAAAAACATTTATCATACAGAATATCATGGATACAGATATATGTACTGGTATGATTTTATTAGCTACATTATCTTATCTAAATGGGAAATACGAGGAAACTGTGTCTCTTGTTATGAGACTCTTAAAGAAACTCAAAACTTGTTTTATTTACAACTCTATGTTTCAAACAAGACTGTATCATAAGGAAGAATACATTAGAGCAGTGGGTGGTAAAGGTTTTACCGTGCATCAAAAAAGGAATCGAGGTTTATGGGCTCGATCTTTCTTTTGCATCAGTAATTGCAGATTTTTTCCACAAGAGTTGCATGAAATTATTCCTGACATTTACATTGCATTTATACCTTTATTAGTATATTCGTATGTCTTATTATTTCTTTCATCTTTACATATGAATTGTAGAGAAAGAATGACTTATGCTCTGGTGGAATTATATTTAACAGTGAAAGATAGGATACTTATTACTAAAATAGAAGAGGGCATGGCAGAGTTACTTCTGCTGGAATGTCTTAACATTTGGGAAAGCCGACAGTAGGAAGCTTAAAATTAGAAATGAGCTAATGAGTTGTCTGAAAAAACTTTTATATATAATATTATATTATATTCCCCTACAAATAAATTAATTCAAAATGTATTCTTTTGCCAATTCAAGATATAAAAGATTGATAAGTTCCGAGAGTATCCGGAAAGAAAATTATATAATCTGTTAAATTGATGTTCAGTTACACAGGTTTTGGTTATAAGATGCATGTTATTACAATTTACATCACAAATGTTGTTAATTCAATCAGAGGACTATAATCACTTAATCTTTGATAGATATCAATAAACGGATGATATCGTTAAACTACTGATTTTATTTTAATAAACATGTGCGTATTTATGTTTATTGTTATAACTAAAACTGATGATTTTAGTGGAGATCGTTGTGGTGTGTGTGTGTGTGTGTGTGTGTGTGTGTGTGTGTGTGTGTGTGTGTGTGTGTGTGTGTGCGTGTATGTGTGTGCGTACGTGCGTGTTTTTGTGTTGTTTTTATGATGAAATTATGTTTTTTAAAGTTTTGTAAATTGTATATAATGCAGTAGAAAAAATAAATTTTACAAATTGAAATGTCAGACTATTTTAATTACATATAAAAAGGATTAAAGTACTGAATATTTAAAAACATAATTTTCTTCTTTCAACAAAATACTTAAAACTTTAGTTTAATTAAAATTTCGTACATCTACTCTTAAGTTCCATATTTACTTATATACTGTATAAGTATTTATTTTGGTTGTGTTTTAATATTGGCCCTTTTGTCGTTAAATTAATCTCCACCAATATTAATACACTTCAACATTAATTTTATCTCAATTGTCTATGGGGAAACAAAGACAGTGCCAATATAAATACACACTAAGTGTCTGAGACCCTCTGGAGCGCCAAATATAACACATGCTAATATGAATACTTATACAGTAATGTTAATTTCCTTTTTTTTTTTCAATTGTACCCCCAAAACGGTACTTTGTTACAAATACTTCACGTGTACATCATTCACGTGGTCTTAAAATATTGTTTTTAAAATTTACCTTATTATTATTATTATTATTATTATTATTATTATTATTTAATGGTATAAATCATCATTACATTCAGTATGACGTCAGCTTCGTCACGAATATTTGTAAGATTGCTGATGCGACGTTAAACAACATAACAATAACTACCAACATTCAACATTTACTGATGTCATACGTCATCAAAACGCTGGTGATATGACAAAGATGGACTGGTAAAAAACGCTTCAGGATTTACTGAATTTTACCCCTTTAAATCTGACAAATTCTCCTTAGTATAAATGTCGTGTGTGTAATCTTCCATAATATAATAAACATCATATATCATCGGACGATTTATTACAAGTATACAGCGATGTTTTAATCGTTCTTTTTTAAATTTCATAAAATTCCAGTAGATATTTAAAATTGAAATTCTTTAAAAATCAAAACCCGTACTGAACTCGTGCTGTTAGATCTATCCCACTAAACATTAAAATGACATAAATATTCAATAAAAACAAAAATATCATAAATTTAGGTATCTTGTAGTCCATCTTTAGAGTTGAATTAAACTGTAAAAAGCCGGATATAAATTAACACTTGGAATTTTAATTTCGAATCTTCAAAGACGTTATTAGAAGCTGAAGTGTGGATACATCAAGTGTTTATGATTATGTCACAAGATAAAGATACAGGCAAGTTTATATAATATTGTCAAAACATTGTTACTTTGAAATAACAAATAATGGTTACCTGAATTATAATTACCTGGCTGATATCAGTGAAATATAGTACCTAATGAACGGAGAGTTAGCAAACAAACTGATATTGAACACTAATCACTTTAGCTTATGAGTTGAGTTGAGTAATTGTGTTTAACGTCCCAGTCAAGAATATTTCACTTTTATCGAGACGTCGCCAGCTATAAGTGAAAGTGTAGAAATTTTGCCTGTGCTGATGGCATTATACTACAGGGTTCTTTATCATGGCGTGCCATGCCGTGACACGGGACCTCGTTTATTTTAAGTTCCCATCCGAAAGAACCGTGACTTTCATTTTGTAATGCCGAGTGCTTAGCGAAAGAACAGCCACTACCAACTTTCAAGTCTTGGGTCAGACCCGGCCGGGGTTCGGACCCACACCTTCCCATTTACGAAGCGAGCACTTTACCAACGGAGCTACTGCAGTGGTTGCACTTTAGCTTATGGAGGACGTGATCAGCTGACGTGTGTTACAGGAAGGAAAAAAATGCAGGGTAGGACTGGGGACCTTCCACTATAGGCGAGTGTTTACCAACTGAGCTACCAAGATCGCTACATTCCTCCCTTGTTATTCTATGATACTTTGGGAAATCTCACTCTAAATTCCTTCGGATAGACTATATATGACCCGCAATCGCTTGTCCACCACTTACGAGGTCCACACTGGCCACCAAACTGTAACAGGAAAGAGAAAAATGCAGGATCGGACCGTTAATCGAACCCGTGACCTCCTGTACTATTGGTGAGTACTCTACAAACTGAGCTACCCAGACCTTTATACAATTTTTTATAGATACAGAATCAGGTAAGAATTATATTTTGTTAAGATTGATTGATTTATTGTTGTTGGGTTGTTCTATTTATTTATTTATTTATTTATTTATTTATTTATTTATTTATTTATTTATTTATTGATGAAATGATGGATCAAGATGCTTTAAGATTCCGGAATGTGTTTTATAACCGTTTTCGATTTGATTTTTAAATTACATTTGTATCTTCCGATATTTTTGGTTAAACCTGTAAACATCTGAAAGGTAAGCTATTGGTTATATTGAAGAAACCACTGTTAAAAGGTCATGGGTTCGAATCAAGAAATAAGAAACTTGAGTGAGTTATTGCCTAAATGTCGTCCTCCATCGTGTATTGTGTATTATCAACTATTTGACATTGACCAGCGGTCATCATCTGTACTATACTGAGTAGTGACCATCATATGTTTGACTATGTTTTTACAGTCATGGATACATTACCATCGCCCTATGATCATCATTCAAAAAGAAAAAAAGAAAGAAACTCTCTCTCTCTCTCTCTCTCTCTCTCTCTCTCTCTCTCTCTCTCTCTCTCTCTCTCTCTCTCTCTCTCTCTCAGCTCGATAAGTGGTCGGGTGGATCAGTGAGGTGAGCAACCAGCTGGTGTTTGAAACAGACTCGAAGTAGCTTAGTCAGTTAAGTAAAAGAAAGTCCCGGATTTAAATCCCGGTTTGGCCCTTTTTGATTACATACATAATGAATGCAGACATTTGAAGCTGATGGGAAAATGAAGATTAACGCTGAAAGTTTTTACATAACCCGATTTCATTTGGCGTGCCCCATAAAGCTGAAACCAAGACAGCTTACAAAACCTGACTGTGAAAACACCCCTGAATGCTTAGGACAAATCTAGATTTTTGACAAGCCCCTAAAGTCGGAGGACTAACTGAGACTGCCTGCTTATAAAACATGACTGTAAACAGTCAACAAATAAAATTAAATGGACTACAAAGAAATGTTTCATGTGTCTTTGAATATATTAAAAAATGGATTACAAGAGTTCTTAAGAAGACAGTTTGCTTGTTAAAGCTCAGTTGTTTCTCTGTCACCCCTGATGTTACAGTTTGCTTGTTGACAGTTGTTTCTCTGTCATCCCTGAAATTACAGTTTATTTGTTGAAGCTCAATTGTTTCTCTGTCATCCCTGATGTTACCGTTTGTTTGTTGAAGCTAAGTTGTTTCTCTGTCATCCCTGATGTTACAGTTTGCTTGTTGAAGATCAGTTGTTTCTCTGTCTTGCATGATGTTACAGTTTGCTTGTTGTAGCTCAGTTGTTTCTCTGTCATCCCTGATGTTACAGTTTATTTGTTGAAGCTCAGTTGTTTATCTGTCATCCCTGATGTTACCGTTTGTTTGTTGAAGCTAAGTTGTTTCTCTGTCATCCCTGATGTTACAGTTTGCTTGTTGAAGATCAGTTGTTTCTCTGTCATCCCTGATGTTACAGTTTGCCTGTTGGAGCTCAGATGTTTCTTTGTCATCCCTGATGTTACAGTTTGCTTGTTAAAGCTCAGTTGTTTCTCTGTCATCCCTGATGTTACAGTTTGTTTGTTGAAGCTCAGTTGTTTCTCTGTCATCCCTGATGTTACAGTTTGCTTGTTGTAGCTCAGTTGTTTCTCTGTCATCCCTGATGTTACAGTTTGCTTGTTGAAGATCAATTGTTTCCCTGTCATCCCTGAGGTTACAGTTTGCTTGTTGAAGCTCAGTTGTACCTCTGTCATCCCTTATGTTACAGTTTGCTTGTTGAAGCTCAGTTGTTTCTCTGTCATCCCTGATGTTACAGTGTGCTTGTCGTGGCTCAGTTGTTTCTCTGTCATCCCTGATGTTACAGTTTGCTTGTTGAAGCTCAGTTGTTTCCGTGTCATCCCTGATATTACAGTTTGCTTGTTGAAGCTCAGTTGTTTCCCTGTCACCCCTGATGTTACAGTTTGCTTGTTGAAGCTCAATTGTTTCTCTGTCATCCCTGATGCTACAGTTTGCTTGTTGAAGCTCAGTTGTTTCTCTGTCATCCCTGATGTTACAGTTTGCTTGTTGAAGCTCAGTTGTTTCTCTGTCATCCCTGATGTTACAGTTTGCTTGTTGAAGCTCAGTTGTTTCTCTGTCATCCCTGATGTTACAGTGTGCTTGTCGTGGCTCAGTTGTTTCTCTGTCATCCCTGATGTTACAGTTTGCTTGTTGAAGCTCAGTTGTTTCCGTGTCATCCCTGATGTTACAGTTTGCTTGTTGAAGCTCAGTTGTTTCCCTGTCACCCCTGATGTTACAGTTTGCTTGTTGAAGCTCAGTTGTTTCTCTGTCATCCCTGATGTTACAGTTTGCTTGTTGTAGCTCAGTTGTTTCTCTGTCATCCCTGATGTTACAGTTTGCTTGTTGTAGCTCAGTTGTTTCTCTGTCATCCCTGATGTAACTGTTTGCTTGTTGAAGCTCGATCAGATGTTTCTGTCATCCCTGATAACAGTTTGTTTGTTGAAACACAGTTGTTTCTGTGTCATCCCTGATGTTACCGTTTGCTTGTTGAAGCTAAATTGTTTCTCTGTCACCCCTGATGTTACAATTTGTTTGTTGAACTTCAGTTGTTTCTCTGTCATCCCTGATGTTACAGTTTGCTTGTTGAAGCTCAGTTGTTTCTCTGTCATCCCTGATGTTACAGTTTGCTTGTTGAAGCTCAGTTGTTTCTCTGTCATCTCTTATGTTACAGTTTGCTTGTTGAACTTCAGTTGTTTCTCTGTCATCCCTGATGTTACAGTTTGCTTGTTGAAGCTCAGTTGTTTCTCTGTCATCCCTGATGTTACAGTTTGCTTGTTGTAGCTCAGTTGTTTCTCTGTCATCCCTGATGTTACAGTTTGCTTGTTGAAGCTCAGTTGTTTCTCTGTCATCCCTTATGTTACAGTTTGCTTGTTAAAGCTCAGTTGTTTCTCTGTCATCCCTGATGTTACAGTTTGCTTGTTGAAGCTCAATTGTTTCTCTGTCATCCCTGATGCTACAGTTTGCTTGTTGAAGATCAGTTGTTTCTCTGTCTTACATGATGTTACAGTTTGCTTGTTGAAGCTCAGTTGTTTCTCTGTCATCCCTGATGTTACAGTTTGCTTGTTGAAGCTAAATTGTTTCTCTGTCATCCCTGATGTTACAGTTTGCTTGTTGAAGCTCAGTTGTTTCTCTGTCATCCCTGATGTTACAGTTTGCTTGTTGAAGCTCAGTTGTTTCTCTGTCATCCCTGATGTTACAGTTTGCTTGTTGAAGCTCAGTTGTTTCTCTGTCATCCCTTATGTTACAGTTTGCTTGTTAAAGCTCAGTTGTTTCTCTGTCATCCCTGATGGTACAGTTTGCTTGTTGAGGCTCAATTGTTTCTCTGTCATCCCTGATGCTACAGTTTGCTTGTTGAAGATCAGTTGTTTCTCTGTCTACCATGATGTTACAGTTTGCTTGTTGAAGCTCAGTTGTTTCTCAGTCATCCCTGATGTTACAGTTTGCTTGTTGAAGCTCAGTTGTTTCTCTGTCATCCCTGATGGTACAGTTTGCTTGTTGTAGCTCAGTTGTTTCTCTGTCATTCCTGATGTTACAGTTTGCTTGTTGTAGCTCAGTTGTTTCTCTGTCATCCCTGATGTTACAGTTTGCTTGTTGAAGCTCAGTTGTTTCTCTGTCATCCCTGATGTTACAGTTTGCTTGTTGAAGCTCAGTTGTTTCTCTGTCATCCCTTATGTTACAGTTTGCTTGTTAAAGCTCAGTTGTTTCTCTGTCATCCCTGATGTTACAGTTTGCTTGTTGAGGCTCAATTGTTTCTCTGTCATCCCTGATGCTACAGTTTGCTTGTTGAAGATCAGTTGTTTCTCTGTCTACCATGATGTTACAGTTTGCTTGTTGAAGCTCAGTTGTTTCTCAGTCATCCCTGATGTTACAGTTTGCTTGTTGTAGCTCAGTTGTTTCTCTGTCATCCCTGATGGTACAGTTTGCTTGTTGTAGCTCAGTTGTTTCTCTGTCATTCCTGATGTTACAGTTTGCTTGTTGTAGCTCAGTTGTTTCTCTGTCATCCCTGATGTTACAGTTTGCTTGTTGAAGCTCAGTTGTTTCTCTGTCATCCCTGATGTTACAGTTTGCTTGTTGTAGCTCAGTTGTTTCTCTGTCATCCCTGAAATGGCTGTCTTGATATAAGTAAAGTAATCCTAAATCAGGCTTTATGAAACTTTTTTCAAAGTAATGTACTTTCGGCCGAATGCAATAGAAAAACAATCGTTACAGAAAAACATGTTCTGTGCATCTAAATCCATTCTATTTTCTAAGTATGGTTGATATATGTTTACAAAAAAAGTTGTAAATTTATTTTCAGATAAGGAACAAATCAATGGCGAGACAGCAGAAGGAAACATGTCCGATATTTGACTACCATATGTATGTTTTTATAGCTGTATACGCTCTATGTTGTCTTACGTTTGTGTATATCACCAAAGTCACTCTCTATCCCCTGGATTTATCTGATGGAAAACCAAATCTAAAATATTGGCAAAATGGTCTGGAAAAAATACCAGCCAAGTATAGGAACACTTTAAATTTTGTTTTTCAAACTCTACCTGGGATTTATAATTATAACCAAAGTTTTAATCCAAAAGTGAAAAATACTAAACGAATTGTCAAACATGCCGTAATTAGTGACGTTAAGCTAAAAAAGGGTTCCACGAAACAAAATAATGAGTATGAAAATGAAAAAACTAAAATTTTAACCAATCAAACACTGCCTTTATTAACCTTGTTTACGACATGGCAACCGTCACGTGATAAATATGTTTGTCATAACAACACCGTTACAAATTGGCGGATGTTACATCCATTTGTGAAGACCGTTTTATTAACAAACGATCGAACTTTAGCGAGGCACGTTATACCAAAAGGATGGCATGTTCTGCCTGTTTCTAAATTAAGTATTGGAATTCCAGTCCTTAAACATATGTATATTGATACAATGCATCATTTTAAAACGAGGCTGTATGGTTATGCCAACTCTGACATTTTGTTTACAGATTCCCTTGTTGCAACTCTTTTCAGAGTTTTAAAATTCTTTCATAAAAAATCGCCATTTATAGTAGTTGGTAGACGAACGAACGTAATGGATGTTAAACCTATAGACGCATCATCATCGGAAAAACTCAGAATAATTGCCAAAGAAAAGGGTCGGATGTTCACAGAATGGGGAGAGGACTATTTCATTACACCGCCATCTTATCCATGGGCCGATATACCGGAAGTTGTGGTTGGACGAAGAGCTTATGATAATTGGATCGTAGCAAATTCAAATAATAGACAGATTCCTACAATAGACGCGACAATGACAAACTTAGCTGTTCATCAGAACACGGTGTTTGATGACGTTTATAGAAAAAGGAGAAATAACAGATTATTTAATCATATGCTTTTCACAAAATTGAATAAGGTGGTAAATTATGCTTCTGGAATGACGTCATCAACAAGGTATTACACTAGTTACAACAAATCAGGATCGATAGGCATAAACGTCAGAGTTCACACTTAACGACTGGTATGACGTAATTTATATTCTACATTTACACTTAACGACTTGTATGACGTAATATATTATACATTCACAATATACGACTTGTATGACGTAATGTATTCTACATTTACACTTAACGACTGGTATGACGTAACATATTCTGCATTTACACTGAACGACTGGTATGACGTAATATATTCTACATTTACACTTAACGACTGGTATGACGTAACATATTCTGTATTTACACTGAACGACTGGTATGACGTAATATATTCTACATTTACACTGAACGACTGGTATGACGTAACATATTCTGCATTTACACTGAACGACTGGTATGGCGTAATATATTCTACATTTACACTTAACGACTGGTATGACGTAACATATTCTGCATTTACACTGAACGACTGGTATGACGTAATATATTCTACATTTACACTTAACGACTGGTATGACGTAATATATTCTACATTTACACTTAACGACTGGTATGACGTAATATATTCTACATTTACACTTAACGACTGGTATGACGTAATATATTCTACATTTACACTTAACGACTGGTATGACGTAATATATTCTACATTTACACTTAACGACTGGTATGACGTAATATATTCTACATTTACACTGAACGACTGGTATGACGTAATATATTCTATATTCACACTTAACGACTGGTATGACGTAATATATTCTACATTTACACTTAATGACTGGTATGACGTAACATATTCTGCATTTACACTGAACGACTGGTATGACGTAATATATATTTTACATTCACGCTTAGCGACTGGTATGACGTAATATATTCTATATTCACACTTAACGACTGGTATGACGTAATATATTCTATATTTACGCTTAACGACTGGTATGACGTAATGTATTCTACATTTACACTTAACGACTGGTATGACGTAATATATTCTATATTCATATTGAACGACTGGTATGACGTAATGTATTCTACATTTACACTTAACGACTGGTTTGACATAATATATTCTATATTCACACTTAACGACTGGTATGACGTATTATATTCTACGTTCATCATTCATGATTAACCACGATCTACATCTGCAAAAAGCGATTTTCATTGTTTAAAAAGCTTTATGTCTGTATTAAATGTGACTATTATCTCATTTTGTTATTTTGTATAACATTATAATATTTGATAACAATCACGTTATATTAAACATATACAAATGTATACTATGTAAGACTGAGTCAGAGATTCATTAGTTGATTTATTGATTAATTAGGTTTAACGACTTGGGAACATTTCACTTATATAGGAACGACAACAGCTATAATTGAAGTGAAAGTAATAAATTATTTTTCATTCATCTGTGAAGGACATTCAGGGTACCTTAACGTGCTTATTCCACCGCGACAAATGACTGCTCATTCTATCGCGACACGCGACTACTCATTCTACCGCCACACGTGACTACTCCTCCTTACACCACACGCGACTACTCATTCTACCGCCACACGTGACTACTCCTTCTTACACCACACTCGATTACCCATTCTACCGCGACACGTGACTGCTCATTTTAAATAACGCGACACATGGCCAATCTTTCTTACGCGACACGTGACTGCTCATTCTACCGCGACACGTGACTGCTTATTCTTACGCGACACATGGCCAATCTTTCTTACGTGACACGTGGCTGCTCATTCTACCGCGACACATGACTGCTTATTCTTACGCGACAGGTGACGGCTCATTCTACACGTTTACACAAAGACAACAATAATTGTGATCAATCGCTGAATATGAAACGGTTTAAATCCGATTTCTTTCAACGCCAAAGCCGAACCTACACCATGTGAAGTTAACCGAGCATTGTAGTTTACCGATTTTTACAGTTTACCGAGTGTAACTGTTAACGGAGTGTTACAGTTTATCAAGTGTTACAGTTTACCGGTGTTCGGTTTTAGTGTGTTACAGTTTAACGAGTGGTACAGTTTACCAAGTGTTACAGTTTATCAAGTGTTACAGTTCATCAAGTGTTACAGTTTACCAAGAGTTACAGTTTACCAAGTGTTACAGTTTACCGAGTGTTACAGTTTACCAAGTGTTACAGTTTACCAAGTGTTACAGTTTACCGGTGTTACAGTTTACCGAGTGTTACAGTTTACCAAGTGTTACAGTTTACCAAGTGTTACAGTTTACCGGTGTTACAGTTTACCAAGTGTTACAGTTTACCGAGTGTTACAGATTACCTGTGTTACAGTTTAACGAAAGTAGTATACATGTAAGGTTGTCAACCTTACATACTACTAATGAGTGTTACAGTTTAATGAGTGTTACAGTTTACCTGTGTTACAGTTTAACGAGTGTTACAGTTTACCGGTGTTACAGTTTACCGAGTGTTACAGTTTAATGAGTGTTACAGTTTACCGGTGTTACAGTTTACCAGTGTTACAGTTTACCAAGTGTTACAGTTTACCAAGTGTTACAGTTTACCAAGTGTTAGAGTTTACTGAGTGTTACAGTTTACCGAGTGTTACAGATTACCTGTGTTACAGTTTAACGAGTGTTACAGTTTACTGGTGTTACAGTTTACCGAGTGTTACAGTTTAATGAGTGTTACAGTTTACCGGTGTTACAGTTTACCAGTGTTACAGTTTACCAAGTGT
>CM056607.1:40344786-40434402 GCA_029721355.1 Tegillarca granosa
GCACGTTAAAAAACCTACCTTGCACATTATCCTTATCACACTACAAAGGTCAAAATTCAGTCACTTTACCTTTAGCTGGTGACATCTCTATATAAGTGAAATACTCTTGACTAGGATGTGAAACACCATTAAATCAAATCAAATCTGCAATAATAACTGTCTGACTTTGCACTATGTAAATTCCATTAGTTGTAACAATTATGACATGATAATGATTTTTTATATACTTTCTGTTTACAGTTTAGTCGATATTTTAATGATCTCTGGAACCTTTTCAACCCAAACTATGTGAACCCCAGATCTCCATGCATCATAACAAACAGGTAATATTATATATAGTACTGTTGAGTTAAACTTTTTATATGAATCTAAAGTTTTCTTGCAAAGTAATTGTTAAATATACATGTTCATTAATTAGTCTGATTAGTAAATGAAAGTGTAACAATCCTGATAATGTTGCTGGTAGTTAAAATCCACAAACCCAGGAACTAAAGCAATTTACCAAAGTTTTATTGAAGCAAATAAATTCAGTATTGCTTTGCCTTCAAGAAAAGCCTATATGTATGTATTATCCTCTTATCACCTTTGACGTTAAATGTTAAGGATTTTGGTCTAAAAAATTCTGAGACTGTAAAATGTTTAGTAGAGTTTTTTGTACTGATTAAATGTGCAGTTAACTTCCAGGCTCTACAGATACATGTAGCTGTGTTTTTTTGTTTTCAGGCCCTTATGTATTTCTGGTACCAGGTGTGTGTAGATTGTCCTGAAAATATCAAGTTAATATGTAGTAATTCATTAGTGTGTAAACAGATAGCATATAACTATATACTGTAAGTAATTTGTTTCTTAATTATTGTCCTTTATATTGACACTTGTATTAAAGCACTTTATTAAAGGTATGATTTTATTACATGTAAGTTTACCTAAAAACAAATACATTGCACCTCACCTGTTGTACGTTACAATGGAAGACTCCAAGACACCAATACAAAATAAAATAAATGCGTGAAAACAACTTAATTTATATGTAAAATAATTAAAAACAACAAAGTTTCTTCTTGATTTTATAAATCTCTCCATCACACGCTGTGACTAAGTTTCAGCAAAATCGTGTCCAGATTTAGAGGTAAAAAATTGCCTTTCTCAAATATTTAATTTAAACATAAGAGTATTGGCTTTGTTTTTGTAAAAGAATACATAATTAAAAAATACCTTCAGTTTGATCATATATGATGGCCCCTTTTGAGTAACAGCTTCCAAGATATTTGTGCTGTTTATCAGCAGTGTAATTTCAATTGTTTTATGGCATAGTTTAAACATTATTTCTATCTATACCGTTACTTTCAGAGCCGATCATGATGATCAGGATGTTGTGTTATTTAATCGGGGGATGTTGCCTTATTACTATGGATTATTACGGATGTGTTGTCAGGCTTCAAGACCTTTTACCAGACAGTTATCACAGCATCAAAATATACAATGGGCTTTCAAAAATATAGCACCATATCCTACACAGTACCCTGCTGTAAGTATGGTTTCACTTTTTACACAGATTGTAGATTAAAATGATTGCCGATTTGAATCTACAAGATTTGTTCTTCCCATGCTGTAATTTAAATCTTATTAAATCTTACTGATAAAGCTAAACTAAAATGACTCAAAAATCAGTTTCTTGTAGACCATGGATAATTGAGACAATTTTTGGAATAACTTGGAGTTGTTTTCTAGGATAACTCAAAATCACTATTAAGGATAACTTAGAGCCAATATATGAGACAGCTCAGACTCACTTTAGAGTCACTGGGATAACACATTAATATTTGGGGTAACAAATAGTCACTATTTGGGATTAGCCATAGCTTCTATATGATACAACTCAGAGTCACTTTTTGTGATAACTCACAAGTCACTACATGGGATAACTCGAGTCACTGAGACAACTCTGAGTCACTGTATGAGACAACTTAGAGTTACTTAAAAGTCACTCTTTAAGATAACTGTGAGTCACTATTTGGGATAAAGGCTTCTTTGAATATGGAAATACATTTTCTTTTTTATGCTTTGTAGGCTGTGGATGAGTTGTTTAAGTTGATGAAGTTGATGGCAACAAAGTATCCAGATAGTTCAGAGGAAGAACTGAAAATAGTCAACAATTTTAAACGTAACACTACACAAGTGTTTATGCATTGTTTAGATGCTCGATCAATGTGGCAAACACTTATCAGGTAATAAAACAAATGTAATACAGTTTTGTTGATGGAATAATTATTTATTATAGTCATATTGTATTGTAATAATTGTTAAACTTTGATCCTCTCACATTCTTAAAGATAATGAATGGTCAGCTAAAAGAAGCCTTGTTGCTATGAGGCCCATTCAAGAGAGTGTATGTAGGCTTTTGCTTTGATAAGCAAGCTGTTCAGGAAGGATTGTTTGCCAAAGCGCACACGGCGAGCTTGCCAAAGCACACATGGCGAGCAACTGCTTAACTAAGGTTGTTTGCTGGATTCAAGTTGGTGTCCCTTGGACAAAGTTTATAAGGAATGGTTTAAATAAATTCTGAAACCAACCATGCATTTCAGTTCATATTTCAGTGCGAGTGTATGGTATCTTTCTAGAAGGCATTGAATGATTGAATTATTAAGTTGTGTTACAAATGCCCAATTTAATTTATATTTTGACATTTTTTCTCAAGTCGGTGTCTGTGTCTAAATCTAAGGGAGAATTATTTTTAAAGCATGCAAAGGATATGGTGACTGATTAAATGTGATTGCTTGCACCCTGTTCAGTAGACATAAAAATTGTATTGTGCAAGTGCTAGTGGAAAGCGACCAGTATCTTGAACACGCCTTGGGTCTTTATATACCTGTTGTATTAATGGCAATATTGCTTGTTTATGACTACAGTACCATAATGATTTTACAATTTGATTATAAGAAAAGTCATAGCTGTGTTAATTGCAATCCCCCTTTTCTAAAGAACAACTGTTTATAAAGACCCATCATTTGTGTTGATAAGAACATAATGTCAAATTGACATTAATTAACTTTATCATGAATGATTAGAAGCCAGAAAACAAAAAAAATTCTTGCGTCCAAAAATCTCCAATTATTATGTATGCATATTTAAAAAAGCTGAAATACTGGATTTAATTAATCATACTGAATGAATCTTCTTGTTTCGTTTTAGAAAGTTTTTTATATTTATGTATTTTATCTGTTACAGGTGGAATGCTGACATTTAAGAACGGAAAGATTGATATAATAAAAAGGTAAATTACAGGACGGCAATTGTATCATGAAATCGTGTGGTTATTTTGTCGAGCTGCGAGACTTAGGTGTTATTTATCCAGTGTTGTCGATGGCGGGCGGCAGCGTGTCAAAATGTTAAAGTTTATGTTAAAGTAATTTATTTTCTACTCGTTCAAAAACTAACCAGGTGAGACATATAAATCCGGGGAATTCTTGTTTATAAACACATCATACATTAATCATTACATTAATTGAATTTGGTTGTATGTTCAAGTAAAAAAAAATGTACTTATATCAGTATGTTACCAGCTAAAGATGAAGTGACAGAAACTAAAACAAGAAAATCAGCGGAATCTGTGTGAACTTGAACCTGTATTATCTGAACTACTGTGGAACTAGAAAAATATTTAATTTTAAAAAAAATAAACAATAAAACCATATTTTAAAATCTTATCTCTTTAAAATAAAAAATCAATGTGAATATTTTTTTATTGAGGTAGAAATTTGTCAAGGTAGAATTTTATCAAGGTAGAATTTTGTCAAGGTAGAATTTGTTATTTTTTTATCCCTAGAGTTCCAGAACTTGAAATTTTATTGATTGACACAAAAATTCCTAGAGTACAAAGAAACTGGTGGAAAAAGTGAGAGAAAAATATAACAGAGTAAGTAAAGGGTATATATGGAGATAGAAGTAGATGTTGTTGTTGAAATGTTGTTTAATGTTGCATCAGCAATTTTTTTAAGCTATAAAAGAGAGAGCAAGATTATTAATTCATATAGAATAATCTAAGAACAAGTTCATGCATGCTTGTGAAGTGCCAGTGTGTATTATGACCATCTGTTAAATGTGCACACTTGGAGCAACTTTTTGATAAGTTGCTAGCTCAGTCAGTATGCCCCTGACTAGCATACCACTTCCTAAGTCCATTATCTTGACACCTAGAGAACCAGTTGATACTCTACTCTTCTAATGACGAGCACCAGGTGAGAAAGCAATGTCTCAAATTTTAAGAGCTAATTTATGACCCAGCCAGGTTTTGAACCCATGACTTCTTGCTCTCAAGGCAGACACTCTTCCTCTGAACTAGTGAGGCAGTCTGAGATTGAAAATGAAGATTTAGCAGAGTAGTATTGGTAACTTGAAGAAGCCTACCCCCCTTCTCTCTCTCTCTCTCTCTCTCTCTCTCTCTCTCTCTCTCTCTCTCTCTCTCTCTCTCTCTCTCTCTCTCTCTCTCTCTCTCTCAAATAAACCCCATTAAGAATGCAGGTTAGAGTCGTAATTCCATGGAGTAGTAATGGTTTATGTGAAGTTACGGCATGGTGCGGCGTGTGTATAAGTAGTGTGTGTGCTTGCGTGCGTGTGTCGTTAAGACCTATTTTCAACTTCTCCTCCGAAACTGCTGGACAGATTTCAATGATACTTGGTCAGAAGCATGTATGGGCTGGTGCAATTCAGATTTGTTCATGGCGTTGCCATGGCTACCAAAACTAGGTCATCGGACCTAGGGGTCCAAAACTTAAAAAATCTTCTTTGACGCCAATGATGGGAGAAAAAATCTGATGTGATATTTGGCTTCTCTAGGATCTTAAGCCTATAGTTTGTTCATTTCATGAAATTAGGTCGAAAAATGTGTTACATGTAAGAAATTTCATAAAATGGCTTCAAATTGTTATAATTTGATTATTTGAACAGAATATGGCATGGGGTTTTCAGTTTTAACTTTTTCTTGAAATGGCCTTGAAAAAAGGGTCAAGGTCAAAGTCAAGGTCATGACCTAATTGTGAATAATGCAGTTTTTAGACATTTTTTTTGCAAATATTAATGAATTATATGAATTCAAAGCATTGTTAAAATATTCCCCATGACAAATTTTAAAAAGGTACCAAGTTTCATAACTATATGATAATCCATGTAGGAGTTGTTGCCCCTGAAATGTTATTTTTGGCTTAAAAATACTAAAATTGTGCATTAGCTTGAAAACTATAAGCATGTATATTAGAATATTGTAGGTATTGACAAAACAATCATTTTGATATATGGTTCAAGGTCATATGTTGAAAGGTCAAGGTCATAGCTGCATACATGTACTGAAATTGTGAATTATCTTGAAAATTGTAACTTTTTGTTTAGGCATGTATATTAAAATATTGTAAGTATTGATATGACAATCATTTTGATATATGGTTCAAGATCATATGTTCAAAGGTCAAGGTCATAGCTGCATAAGTGTACTAAAATTGTTAATTATCTTTTTGTATAGGCATGTATATAAGATTAATATAGGTATTGACATAACAATCATTTTGATATATGGGTCATGGTCATATGTTGAAAGTTCAGGGTCATATCTGTAGAAAAAGTCTGAAATTGTTAATTATCTTGAAAACTAGGTACTTTTTATATAGGCATATATCTTAGAATACTGTAAGTAAGTATTGATATGCCAGTCATTTTGATATATGGTTCAAGGTTATATGTTAAAAGGTCAAGGTCACAGCTGCAAAGAAAGACTTAAATTGCAAATTATCTTGAAAACTGTGAACTTTTTGTATAGGCATGTATATTAGAATATTGTAGGTATTGCAGCAATGATCATTTTGATATATGGTTCAAGGTCATATGGTCAAAGGTCCAGGTCACAGATGCAAAAGAATACTTATATTGCTAATTATCGTGAAAACTTTAACTTTTTGTATAGACATGTATATTAGAATATTGTAGGTATTGACATGAAGATCATATATGGTTCAAGGTCATATATGTTCAAAGGTCAAGGACATAGCTGCATAAGTATACTGAAATTTGTTAATGATTTGGAAATTATTCATTGCACTAGTTACTTCATGCATATTATATAAGCTACTTATAAATGAAATGTGACTGGATATATTTCTGATTAAGTTTTGTGGCAGTTCTTAACTTGAGAAAACTTGTAAAGTTTCTGTACTTAATATATTGTCTATTGCACTTTGCAAACAATTTTAGACATATCCTCAGGTGAGCATTAAGAACCATGGGCCTCTTGTTTACTTGGCAGTTAAGATTCTTTTACTTATGTGGAGGTTATCAATCCTGGAATGAAGGAGAAATCCTTAGTAGACTGAATGCCGAAGTCAATCTCAATCAACTGAACAATAGTAGAACCCTTAGTAGACTGAATGCCGAGGTCAATCTCCCTAAACTGAACAATAGTGGAACCCTTAGTAGGGAGAATACCGAAGTCAATCTCCATAAACTGAACAATAGTGGAACCCTTAGTAGGGAGAATACCGAGGTCAATCTCCCTAAACTGAACAATAGTGGAACCCTTAGTAGGGAGAATACCGAAGTCAATCTCCATAAACTGAACAATAGTGGAACTCTTAGTAGACTGAATACCTTAGTCAATCTCCCTAAACTGAACAACAGTAAAACCCTTAGTAGACTGAATACCGTAGTCAATCTCCCTAAACTGAACAACAGTAGAACCCTTAGTAGACTGAATGCCGAAGTCAATCTCAATAAACTGAACAATAGTGGAACCCTTAGTAGGGAGAATACCATAGTCAATCTCCCTAAACTGAACAACAGTAGAACCCTTAGTAGACTGAATACCGTAGTCAATCTCCCTAAACTGAACAACAATGGAACCCTTTGTAGACTGAATGCGGAGGTCAGTTTCCCTAAACTAAACAACAGTGGAACTTTTTGTAGACTGAATACCAAAGTCATCTCCCTAAATTGAACAACAGTGGAACCCTTAGTAGACTGAATGTGGAGGTCAGTCTCCCTAAACTGAACAACATTTAAACCCTTAGTAAGTAAGTAGACTGATAACATGGTCAATCTCCCTAAACTGAACAACAGTGGAACCCTTAGTATACTGAATACCGTAGTCAATCTCCCTAAACTGAACAATAGTGGAACCCTTAGTAGACTGAATACTGTAGTCAATCTCCCTAAACTGAACAATAGTGGAACCCTTAGTAGACTGAATACTGAAGTCAATATCCCTAAACTGAACAATAGTGGAACCCTTAGTAGACTGAATACTGAAGTCAATCTCCCTAAACTGAACAATAGTGGAACCCTTAGTAGACTGAATACCGAAGTCAATATTCCTAAACTGAACAGCAGTTGGAACCCTTAGTAGACTGAATACTGAAGTCAATATCCATAAACTGAACAACAGTGGAACCCTTAGTAGACTGAATACTGAAGTCAATCTCCCTAAACTGAACAATAGTGGAACCCTTAGTAGACTGAATACCGTAGTCAATCTCCCTAAACTGAACAATAGTGGAACCCTTAGTAGACTGAATACCGTAGTCAATCCCCCTAAACTGAACAACAGTGGAACCCTTAGTAGACTAAATACTGTAGCCAATCTCCCTAAACTGAACAACAGTGGAACCCTTAGTAGACTGAATTCCGAAGTCAATCTCCCTAAACTGAACAACAGTAAAACCCTTAGTAGACTGAATACTGTAGTCAATCTCCCTAAACTGAACAACAGTGGAACCCTTGGTTAACTGAAAACCGTAGTCAATCTCCCTAAACTGAACAACAGTGGAACCCTTAGTAGACTGAATACCGAAGTCAATCTCCCTAAACTGAACAACAGAGGAACCCTTAGTAGACTGAATACCGTAGTCAATCTCCCTAAACTGAACAACAGTGGAACCCTTAGTAGACTGAATACCGTAGCCAATCTCCCTAAACTGAACAACAGTGGAACCCTTAGTAGACTGAATACTGAAGTCAGTATCCCTAAACTGAACAACAGTGGAACCCTTAGTAAACTGAATACTGTAGTCAATCTCCCTAAACTGAACAACAGTGGAACCCTTGGTTAACTGAAAACCATAGTCAATCTCCCTAAACTGAACAACAGTGGAACCCTTAGTAGACTGAATACCGAAGTCAATCTCCCTAAACTGAACAACAGAGGAACCCTTAGTAGACTGAATACCGTAGTCAATCTCCCTAAACTGAACAACAGTGGAACCCTTAGTTAACTGAAAACCGTAGTCAATCTCCCTTAACTGAACAACAGTGGAACCCTTAGTAGACTGAATACTGAAGTCAGTCTCCCTAAACTGAACAACAGAGGAAACCTTAGTAGACTGAATACCGTAGTCAATCTCCCTAAACTGAACAACAGTGGAACCCTTAGTAGACTGAATACTGTAGTCAATCTCCCTAAACTGAACACCAGTGGAACCCTTAGTAGACTGAATACCGAAGTCAATCTCCCTAAACTGAACAACAGTAGAACCCTTAGTAGACTGAATACTGTAGTCAATCTCCCTAAACTGAACAACAGTGGAACCCTTAGTAAACTGAATACCGAATTCAATCTCCCTAACCTGAACAACAGTAAAACCCTTAGTAGACTGAATACTGTAGTCAATCTCCCTAAACTGAACAACAGTGGAACCCTTAGTAGACTGAATACTGAAGTCAGTATCCCTAAACTGAACAATAGTGGAACCCTAAGTAAAATGAAAACCAAAGTCAATCTCCCTAAACTGAACAACAGTGGAACCCTTAGTAGACTGAATGTGGAGGTCAGTCTCCCTAAACTGAACAACAGTGGAACCCTTAGTAGACTGAATACTGAAGTCAATCTCCCTAAACTGAACAACAGTGGAACCATTAGTAGACTGAATACTGAAGTCAATCTAAACTGAACAACTGTGGAACCCTTAGTAGACTGAATGTGGAGGTCAGTCTCAGTAAACTGAAAAACATTAAAACCCTTAGTCGACTGAATACCATGGACAATCACCCTAAACTGAACTACATTGGAACCCTTAGTATACTGAATACTGAGGTCAGTCTCCCTAAACTGAACAACAGTGAAATCTGTTAATACTTGGTTATTCAAGGTTATACTTTTAATATTATTTGTAATATGTACTTGTTTGTAAACAGTATACCTGTTTTGTATAGAAGGTGTGTGGATAAATTAGGTTACATGGGAAATCATGTTCCTAATAACACCATTTTTATCACTTTTGTTATGATGTTGTAGTATAGAGAGATAATGGAGCCAGTTATGGAATCTATAGAGGCTGTTACGTTAAAATGTCAAGTGACTTGTAAAGAACTGTCAGAAAAACCAGAGAATACTACAGAACTATACAGTATACTAGAGGTACATCTAAACAGTAACAATATAAACTGTCTATAATGGACATTAAAATGTTAAAGTGGTTTTTATATCAGGTGGTATTTATACACAGGTTATATACAGGTCATAACAATAATATGATGAGTTGTCCAAAAATATGATTAAATAACAACAGAAATAAATAAATAAATAAAATAAAATGAAATAAAATGAAATAAAAAATAATTTAAAAAAATGAATAAAATAAATAAATAAAAATAAATAAATAAAATCTTTTTTCTTTTGTAATTTGTTTTTTTTTATTTTCCCAGACACTGAATAAGGGATGGTCAAGTGCCAGGGTTGGGACCACTTGGTTCGCTGGGTAACAAAGGGACAATTTTACATGTACATATCACAATGTGTGCAATATCTTATCTACATTCTAGGGATTAATCTTGATTTTTTCAAGCTTCCTCTATATACTTTACTTATTGTGACAAATTAAAATTTTATAAATTATCTCCCTTTATTAAGGAAAACTATCCCATGAAACTGGAAAAGATATGAAAATTACAGGAGCTTGTTTCCAATATTTTTAATTATATGGTTTTTCTATATAAACTTTTATCTGTTATATTTATTTTTAACTATTACTTGTATATTACTATTCAATTTTGTCTGGTTTTTGTTGTGTGTGTGTGTGTGTGTGTGTGTGTGTGTGTGTGTGTGTGTGTGTGTGAACCTCTGTGAACTTCAAAATGTATATAAAAATTTTTCATACAAATACAATTCAAAACATAATAAATAAAATCTTTATCATGTACTAACCCTAATCATAACCCTTGATACATTGAAAAAAATGCATTTTGTTATTATTTTTATCCCAGATTTTACAAGATTCCACATTTCATACCGACTCACTAACACACAAGTTTTACATTTTAGCTAAATATGATAAAATTTACACCAGTCTCTTCTGCCACTTCACCTATAGCTGGTGATGTCTCGATGTAAGTTAAATATTCCTGACTGGGATGTAAAAAGCCATTAAATCAATCAAATAAAAAAATCACTCTATCACATATAAAAATGGAAATTAAAAACAGTAAAATCTGTTAATGATGATTGTATGTGTTCTAAACAGTATTTTCAGGCCCCTTTACCTCATGCTTCAATCATAAAAACCCCTGATATAAAGACCACCTGTCTGTTATAATGATCGTCTTTGTTCTAAACATTGTTTTCAGGGCTTTTTACCTCATGTTTCAATCATAAAAACCCATGCAAAGCTTTCTCAAATATAGCTATCACACGCATGAACTCTCAACTCTTAACCCATTTTTGTCTCCGTTACAGATTTCAGCTCTCTTTCATCCGTCGATTGAAGTTGAATAGGGGCAGGTAACCCAAATAAGGACGGCTTTTGCATCTATTGATTGTGATGAAATTTCCATTATTTTGTAAAAGTTACAGTTACCTCTGTTGGAATGTTTGACTCCTAGGAATATTTTTGTTGATTAAATCATTAATCTTGATAATAATGAGTGTATAATCCTAGTCAGTTTGAGTCAGCAATCTGGTCACATTAGCATGATCAGATTATACTGTATTATAATTCTTTATACCATTTACATATAGTAAAGGTCAAGGTCATTAAGGGTATAATAAATTTGGGGTATAAGTCCTAGTGGTGTTTTTTTTCAAGACTTGTTTTGTTCCTTGATAGGGATGAAGTGGGGTTATTTTTGGACATTTCAGCTACATGTTTGATAGAGATGTTGTGGGTTTTTGTACATTTCAGCTACATATTTGATAGAGATGTAGTGGGTTTTTGTACATTACAGCTACATGTTTGATAGAGATTTAGTGGATTTTTGTACATTTCAGCTAAATCTGAAATAGAGATGTAGTGGGTTTCCATACATTTCAGCTACATGCTTCATACAGTTCTATTGGGTTTTTTCTTTTCTTTTCTTTTTTTCTTCTTCTTTTTTTTTTTTGGACATTTCAGCTACATGTTTGAAAGAGATGTAGTGGGTTTTTGAACATTTCAGCTGCAGGCTTGATAGAGATATAGTGGGTTTTTGTACATTTTAGCTACAGGCTTGATAGAGATTTATCGGGTTTTTTGTGTTTTAGAGATTTTTGGGTCCCCCCCCCCTTTTTGTACATTTCAGGTATAGGTTTTTGACTCTGTTAGGGATGTAGTGTATTTTTTTGGTTGTGTTTTTTTTATATACATTTCATCTACAGGTTTTAGTTCTCTTTTACAGGGTTTAATTGACATAAATCAGAGTCATTTGTCTGTATTGGGTGTCAGTCATCCATTGATAGATCAGATATGTAACTTGTGTTCAAAGAAAAACTTACATGCCAAACTGACAGGAGCTGGTGGAGGTGGCTGTGTACTGTGCTTAATAAATCCAGGTAGCTTATATATATATATATATATATAGAGAGAGAGAGAGAGAGAGAGAGAGAGAGGCATATAAAAAAAATAAAATATAAAAAAATAATAATATATATAATATAAAAAATTAAATATAATCAAAATAATAATAAATAAATTAATGAATATTTAAAAAAAATGTCAAATTAAGATGATTTGTTCTCTTCATTTCAGGGACAATATTGTATGTTCATTTATTGTTGCGAATTAAGTTGTGATATATAAATGTCTAAACATATGTCAATAAAAATAAAAAATTCAGCACCCCTCCCACCTCAATCATGTATATAAAATCTGTCCCTAACAGTTCTTTCAACCTACATAATATTGACTGTAGTTTTATCTGTAGTTTTAATATATTCCTTTTCATTGACTATCGTAATATCATGTTTTTACAGAGATACCCAAGAGTGTAATGACAGAGCTAAAAATAGAACTAACAGATCTACGCTTTGTTTGTTTGGAAACATCAATAGGCTGTGTTGGACTTAGAAGACATTTTGAACTTCCTGGAAAATTTACAGAACAAGATTCAATGAATTCTTAACAAATGTGGATTCTTTATCGACATGGAAATATGTTTTATGATATTCTATCGTAATATCATGTTTTTACAGAGATACCCGAGAGTGTAGTAGTGTTTTACGCCCCAATCAAGATTCTTTCACTTATTTAAAGGCTGTCAGTTCTGGGATGATGGAGGAAACCAGAGTGCCCAGAGAAAACCACTGAAATTCTGCAGGTGAACTGACTAACTTTCTCACACTAGGATCTGTCCAGAGTGGGATTTGAACTAAGGCAGTGAGAGGAGCTGTGATCTGTAAGCCCAGGCTTTAGACACTGTGGTCCCCATCTCATTAACAGGTTATGAATTTTGATTATTCAGGGTGACTTTATATTATTACAAAGTTGATTTTTATTATTATTATTTTAAACTATTATTTACTAAATTATATTTATAGTTTACTTACTGTTAAAAAATAATTTCTTTTCTTTCAAGAATTTATAAACCAGGTTGACTGATAGCAGTTGTTTTTGTATCACAATAAACATTTTCAAAGACATGCATCTAAATACCAGTAGTCCCAAGTATATTGGATGGGAGGGAGTGGGGGGGGGGGGGGGGATCAGGGTATTTTGTTTTCATGTCTGTCAAATTTGGTGTTTATCCCACCATTTTACTTTAGCTTCTATTCAATCCCTTTCTAACTATATCCATTTTTTGTATATTGTTGATTTGAGTTTAACAGGGTTCTTTATTTGCTCATTTTGTTCAGTATTGATTTATTTTTGTCATTTTGACATATGACTGGTTTTGTGTTTTACATACATGTGTTTATGGTTTAATTTGAATCTTTAAAAATGATTATGAATCTACTGCTTGTTGTAAATAGTATTGTTTTGGTTATTATAATAATTGCATGTAATATAAAACATTTTATAAACAATTAGTGTTAGTTATTAATTGTTGAGGAACAACTCCAATCAAACAGAAGATGGTAAGCTATCGTATAGTGGGTTATTTTAGCAGGATGTAAATTTTGGTGTATTTTGGCAGTATTTTGGCAGTAATATTAAAACTGTCCCCAAAAATTAAAATTTTTATATACCAGTTGACCATTAACGTGTTTGAGATCGCCAAAAAAAATTTGTCTTGTTGAAATTGCCAAAATTTAGCCCTACTGAAATAACATGCTATACAGTATTTGGTTTACATTACAGTAGAACTTCGATAACTTGAAGTGCTCGGGACTTCGCTTGAGTTATCGGGGTGTTCGAGTTATCGAAGTTGAAGGATGATGTCCAAGAATGGTCCAAGAATGGTGTCACCTTAATATATGTTTTCCACTACAAAATCTTGATGTTTTTAACAGTTACCTGTACTCGAATGTGAAAAAAAAGTAAAAAGATAATTTTTAAAGAAAAAACAATAAATAATTTATTAAAGAATTGATATTGACGGTAAAAGCGTGCGAAACGTATTTTCTTATTATAAAATCACGATACATGTATATACGAACAACGAAATCGGAAATCAGATATATGTACATGTTTATCAAAATGCTTATTTTTTACATTTGTTAGAAAATACGAACAGAAACTTAATGAAATTATAAAGCAGTGCAATAAGTAATTTAAGATTTTAATGCAGTCGTGAGTACAACGGGGTTAGTCGTTTTAATTAAGCTTGGAGAACTTGGCTTCTTTTATTACAGTAGAGGATAAGCGTACCTGTTAGGCTAATTGTCCGTGACGGTACTGGATATTAATCCGTTAATTGATACTAATTAATATGGTAGAGAACAAGAACTACTTGGTTATTTTCTCTACTATAACGGTAGCCAAATTATCGATATGTGATTTCTTTGATCGTTTTATTAAACGAGCCATTGATCTTACACTGTTAGAAAAAATTCCAGTTTTTGAAGTTAATTTTAATAGATTTTTAAACTACAGACCAAATTTTTACTTCGAGTTATTGGGGGTATTCGAATTATAGAAGTTTGAGTTATCGAAGTTTTCCTAATATAGTTTATATAGAACATCGGTCGGGACAAAATAAAGACTTCAAGTTATCCGTGGTATTCAAGATATCGAAGTTTGAGTTATCGAAGTTCTACTGTATTAGCCATGGTTCTGGCCTGTCAAACAGGAGATGGTAAATTATTTGGTTTACATCATAAGCTGAATCTGGTCTTTCCAACAGCAATGGCAGACAGTTTGGTTTACATTATAACGTATGGTTCTGGCCTGTCAAACAGGAGATGGTAAACTATTTGGTTTACATCATTAGCTGAATCTGGTTTTTCAAGCAGCAATGGCAGACTGTTTGGTTTACAATATTAGCTATGGTTCTGGTCTGTCAAACAGGAGATGGTAAACTATTTGGTTTACATTATTAGAAAGTTCTGGTATTTCAAACAGCAATGGCAGACTGTTTGGTTTACATTATTACCTATGGTTCTGGCCTGTCAAACAGGAGATGGTAAACTATTTGGTTTACATCATTAGCTGAATCTGGTTTTTCAAGACGCAATGGCAGACTGTTTGGTTTACAATATTAGCTATGGTTCTGGCCTGTCAAACAGGAGATGGTAAACTATTTGGTTTACATTATTAGAAAGTTCTGGTCTTTCAAACAGCAATGGCAGACTGTTTGGTTTACATTATTACCTATGGTTCTGGCTTGTCAAAAAGGAGATGGTAAACTATTTGGTTTACATTATTAGCTGAATCTGGTCTTTCAAACAGCAATGGCAGACTGTTTGGTTTACATTATTACCTATGGTTCTGGCTTGTCAAACAGGAGATGGTAAACTATTTGGTTTAAATTATTAGACAGGTCTGGTCTTTCAAGCAGCAATGGCAGACTGTTTGGTTTACATTATTACGTATGGTTCTGGCCTGTCAAACAGGACAAGGTGAACTATTTGGTTTACATTATTAGATAGTTCTGGTTTTTCAAGCAGCAATGGCAGACTGTTTGGTTTACATTATTACCTATGGTTCTGGCCTGTCAAACAGGAGATGGTAAACTATTTGGTTTACATTATTAGCTGAATCTGGTCTTTCAAGCAGCAATGGAAGACTGTTTGGTTTACAATATTAGCTATGGTTCTGGCCTGTCAAACAGGAGATGGTAAACTATTTGGTTTACATTATTAGATAGTTCTGGTCTTTCAAGCAGCAATGGCAGACTGCTTGGTTTACATTATTAGCTATGGTTCTTGCCTGTCCAACAGGAGATGGTAAACTTTTGGTTTACATCATTAGCTGAATCTGGTTTTTCAAGCAGCAATGGCAGACTGTTTGGTTTACAATATTAGCTATGGTTCTGGCCTGTCAAACAGGAGATGGTAAACTATTTGGTTTAAATTATTAGAAAGTTCTGGTCTTTCAAACAGCAATGGCAGACTGTTTGATTTACATTATTACCTATGGTTCTGGCTTGTCAAAAAGGAGATGGTAAACTATTTGGTTTACATTATTAGCTGAATCTGGTCTTTCAAACAGCAATGGCAGACTGTTTGGTTTACATTATTACCTATGGTTCTGGCTTGTCAAACAGAAGATGGTAAACTATTTGGTTTGCATTATTAGACAGTTCTGGTCTTTCAAGCAGCAATGGCAGACTGTTTGGTTTACATTATTAAGTATGGTTCTGGCCTGTCAAACAGGACTTGGTAAACTATTTGGTTTACATTATTAGATAGTTCTGGTTTTTCAAGCAGCAATGGCAGACTTTGGTTTACATTATTACCTATGGTTCTGGCCTGTCAAACAGGAGATGGTAAACTATTTGGTTTACGTTATAAGACAGTTCTGGTCTTTCAAGCAGCAATGGCAGACTGTTTGGTATACATTATTATCTATGGTTCTGGTCTGTCAAACTATTTGGTTTGCAGTACACCTTATTTCCTTGTAAAATTACCCAGTGATATTTTTAAAAATTGTTTCAGTAAACGCTTATTTATAACAATCATGTGAAAGAATCCATTGTAGGAAAGTCGAGTTTCAATTAAAGGAATTGCAAAACAAAATACTTGGAAGAAACAGTTCTGATCACGCTATACTACAGATGAATTCGAGACGATACATTGTATCGACCCACTGTTAGATGATGTATGCTACATGTGTTAAAAAGAAACTTACGCTTTGTTCCTATGGATAACACACACACGCACACACACACACGCACACACACACACACACACACACCTTGTTTAGTTTAAAATTCCTCTGACCTCAACACACATTATTCCTGACGGCTGTGTGTAGGGTTTTGGACTAACACCTTATTGTGTTATCACGTGGCGTTCATTTTTAACAAGAAAAACATTTTACATCACAATATGAATATCAAATAATGAAAATAAATAGATTTTTTTTTTGGGGGGGGGGGGGGGATTAATTCAGTAAATCATAATAATTAAAAGTAAGAGAAACAACTCGTTGAAGTTGATTCTAAAATTCCCACAGGCTCTCTTTGATAATGTTGAAGAATCGATGAACCCTTTAAGTAACTAAACGACTTTTTGTTTCTCCATTGAACATACTACTAAAGGGAACTTATGTCACATAAATTATATCACACAAATATAATCACGGAAATCTATCTACCCATCTCGTTACCTGGTTACTCGTCAGTGACAAATTTACCATAAAATAAAACGAACGTGATACTAGCATTATCTCATTATTATAGTATAGCAAACTCCGGTTCTACAATCTGTCCTTACATAAAATTTGTCATTTTGCATTTTTTGTAATTAGAAGTAAACATTTGTGATAAAACTAAAAACAGATGTTACAAGCTTGAAGTGATCTTCAAAATGACACATTTAATTCCTGAATTACTAAACAATTAAACAAATGATTCAGATTTCAAATTTGACAAGTTAAGGTAAATTTTAATTAAGGAATGATTGTGACAACGAGGCCCAGTTATTGTTGATTTTAAGACTTTTTTGACCTTGACATTGTAAACTTTATAACATATAGATCACTTATGACCTTGACTTGTGACCTTGATATTGTGAAGTTTATAACATATAGATCACTTGTGACCATGACATTGTAAAGTTTATAACATATAGATCACTTGTGACCTTGACATTGTAAAGTTTATAACATATAGATCACTTGTGACCTTGACATTGTAAAGTTTATAACATATAGATCACTTGTGATCTTGACATTGTAAAGTTTATAACATATAGATCACTTGTGACCTTGACATTGTAAAGTTTATAACATATAGATCACTTGTGACCTTGACATTGTAAAGTTTATAACATATAAATCACTTGTGACCTTGACATTGTAAAGTTTATAACATATTGATAACATTTTTAATTACCATAATAAAAACACTTCTTATTTTACAAATTAACTTTTTTTTTTTTTAATTTCGTTACCGAACCCAAACGCAAAAATCATTGCTGAGTTAAATAACGCTTTTTACCACATTGTGTGTTTCATATGGGATAGCCATTTCAGGTTTTTATATTGGCTACCAAATGATCTTTATATAAAAACCTTATTGTACACGTTGGAACTGGTAAAGACGACCAGATGAGAACTTTTTAATTTTGAGAATAGGAAAAAGTCGCATGAGGCTAGATCTGCAGGGTATGGTGGGTGTAGCAAGACGGCAATCTTTTCCGACATTTAAAAAATTTCTTCCCAAGCTCAGATATGCATGGTGGGACATTATCATGAAGTTGAAAAACATGCCTAAATCCTGACACAGGGAGTCGTTTAATATAATTTTTCTTCAACTTGTTAGTACAACACCTTGGTAATACCGAACTGTAACAAATTTGCCCTTCAGAACCGGAAATTGTACGGATATATACCATTACATAAGAAGAATATTAATAAGAACCTCCTGGGTGCGAATGCTTGTTTTAGCAGCTTCAGGCCTTCAACAGTGTTTAGTGTACCATAGTTTTTCCCAAATTTTTCCTACTGGTTCGAAATAGTAAAACCAATGTTTCGTCACTCGTAATGTTCAATGTTTGCAAATTGTCATTGAATTTGGGAAACATTTTGAGCAAATAATTAGCAATTTGTACTCGTACCCTATTTTTGTCATCTGCCAATATATGCGGGATTCATCTGCCTAAATCTTCGTACTTTCAAAATTCGCTTTAAAATAAAATGCATCCTCGATAGCGATATGCCAATAGCTTTGCCAATATCACTAAACGTATATTTGACATTACATCAATTATTACCCTGACTTTTGAGACACTTGCCTGTTAGTCACAGGTTGGCCAGTTTGCTGCATCTTTGACGGACTCTGTGTCAGTCAGAAATTTCTTTCCTACGAACTGTCTCACAAGTTACCATATCAGACCTATTAACTTCCCCTAATTCAGTAAAAATATGTATTACCGAATGACTCGATTTTTGTGCGAACTTTTACATTAGCTCTAATTTCTTCAATATTCTAGGGGCCTCGGTGACCGAGTGGTCTAAAGCGCACGCTTATGGATCACAGTGCCTCTCACCGCCTGTGTTCAAATCCCACTCAGGACAGATCCTAATGTGAGAAAGATTGTCAGTCTGCTTGCCAAAGGTCGATGGTTTTCTCCGGGTACTCCGGTTTCCTCCACCATCCCAGAACTGACCGCCTCGAAATGAGTGAAAGAAACTTGACTGGGACGTAAAACTCCATTACTCAACTCTCCACTCTTCAATATTCTTTACTTTTTCCCAATCATTTTTACAACCGTGATCAACGACTGGCTCTATTGAAATGGCTGTATGTGATACTGTTGGAAAGGTATTAAATAGAGCCATTCAAGCGTATCAGCATCAACGAAATATCGCCCTGTCATTACACAATGAAAACTGACACTCATAAAACTCATTCAGTATGCTGCGAGGATATTTTACTGATAAATCATATGTATTTATGCTGGAATATTTAGAATATTGTAAAAGTATGTTGAATATAAATTAAAAAAAAAAAAAAATAAATGACAGGTTATGTCAATTACAGTACATGATAATTAATCTGAATATCTGTATGAAAATCATAATAAACCTTAATTAAGTGAAATTATTTGGGGTCACAAAAAAATGTGTCACAATGTTTGGGGAAAATCCCCATACTGTCCGGAGAATTTTGATTGTTTGATTGTACTCCTCATCAATGACCATTTTAAAACGAAAGAAAACGATCCATATACCCAACCAATAATACAAAATACCCGCCGTATATAAGTAAAAGAATCTTGACTGTAGGATAAAACACCATACTTAAACTCAACTCATCTAGTAGTAGTGCATTTAACGATTAAAATATCTCTATTACATGTAACCACTGCGGTAGCTCAGTTGGTAGAGTGCTCGCTTCGTAAATTGAGGTCATGGGTTCGAACTCCGACCGGGTCTGACCCAAGACTTGAAAGTGGGTAGTGACTGTTCTTTTGCCAAGCACTTACGAAATGAAAGTCACGGTTCTTTCGGATGGGAACTTAAAATAAACGAGGTCCCGTGTCACGGTAGGCGTGGCACGATAAAGAACCCTGCTGTATAATGCCATCAGCTCAACACACAGGCAAAATTTCTGCACTTTCGCCTATAGCTGGCGACGTCTCGATGTAAGTAAAATATTCTTGACTGGGACATTTAACACCATTACTCAACTCAACTCTATTACATGTAAATCTGGATAAACCCGCACTACTAAATCTATATGTAAAATATCTGAAACTCTACTGTAAAATCTACATTACATGTAAATAATGTAAAACTACTGTAAAATCTACATTACATGTAAATAATGTAAAACTCTAATGTAAAATCTACATAACATGTAAATGATGTAAAACTCTAATGTAAATTCTACATTACATGTAAATAATGTAAATCTCTGATGTAAAATCTACATTACATGTAAATATAAAAACACTGTACTGTAAAATCTACATTACATGTAAATAATATAAAACTCTTATGTAAAATCAACATTACATGTAAATAATGTAAAACTCTAATGTAAAATCTAATTTACATGTAAATAATGTAAAACTCTGATGTAAAATCTACATTACATGTAAAAAATATAAAACTCTAATGTTAAATCTACATGTATATAACGTAAAACTCTACTGTAAATTCTACATTACATGTAAAAATTGTAAATTTTCTAATGTAAAATCTACATGTATATAACGTAAAACTCTACTGTAAATTCTACATTACATGTAAATATTGTAAATTCTCTAATGTAAAAACTACATGTATATAACGTTAAACTCTACTGTAAATTCTACATTACAAGTAAATATTGTAAATTCTCTAATGTAAAATCTACATGTAAATAATGTAAAACTCTAATGTAAAATCTACATTACATGTAAATGATGTAAAACTCTAATGTAAAATCTACTTTACATGTAAATGATGTAAAACTCTAATGTAAAATCTACATGTAAATAATGTAAATCTCTAATGTAAAATCTACATTACATGTAAATAATGTAAAACTCTAATGTAAAATCTACATGTAAATAATATAAAACTCTAATATAAAATCAACATGTAAATAACGTAAAACTCTAATGTAAAATCAACATTACATGTAAATAATGTAAAACTCTAATGTAAAATCTACATTAAATGTAAATAATACAAAACTCTAATGTTAAATCTACATTACATGTAAATAACGTAAAACTCTAATGTAAAATCTACATGTAAATAATATAAAACTCTAATGTAAAATCAACATGTAATTGATGTAAAACTCTGATGTAAAATCTACATTACATGTAAATAACGTAAAACTCTAATGTAAAATCTACCTGTAAATAATATAAAACTCTAATGTAAAATCTACATTACATGTAAATAATGTAAAACTCTAATGTAAAATCTACATTACATGTAAATATTGTAAAACTCTGATGTAAAATCTACATTACATGTAAATAACGTAAAACTCTAATGTAAAATCTACCTGTAAATAATATAAAACTCTAATGTAAAATCTACATTACATGTAAATAACGTAAAACTCTAATGTAAAATCTACATTACATGTAAATATTGTAAAACTCTGATGTAAAATCTACATTACATGTAAATAATATAAAACTCTAATGTAAAATCAACATGTAAATGATGTAAAACTCTGATGTAAAATCTACATTACATGTAAATAAGGTAAAACTCTAATGTAAAATCTACCTGTAAATAATATAAAACTCTAATGTAAAATCTACATTACATGTAAATAATGTAAAACTCTAATGTAAAATCTACATTACATGTAAATATTGTAAAACTCTAATGTAAAATCTACATTACATGTAAATAATGTAAAACTCTAATGTAAAATCTACATTAAATGTAAATAATACAAAACTCTAATGTTAAATCTACATTACATGTAAATAACGTAAAACTCTAATGTAAAATCTACATGTAAATAATGTAAATCTCTAATGTAAAATCAACATGTAAATGATGTAAAACTCTGATGTAAAATCTACATTACATGTAAATAACGTAAAACTCTAATGTAAAATCTACCTGTAAATAATATAAAATCTACATTACATGTAAATTTTGTAAAACTCTGATGTAAAATCTACATTACATGTAAATGATGTAAAACTCTTATGTAAAATCTACATTACATGTAAATAACGTAAAACTCTAATGTAAAATCTACATGTAAATAATGTAAATCTCTAATGTAAAATCTACATTACATGTAAATGATGTAAACCTTTATCATAAAATCTACTCTAAAAGCCGCTACAGCTTGATAGATATTTTTCCAATCGTAATAAAAAGTCATTCAATTGACTTTCTTGATAAATAACATATATATATATAAGATTTAACAAATCAAGAAAAACTTCTAATTAACCATTTCTGTCACGTTTAGTGATCACGCCCCCTGGTTTATTTTATGTATATAAAACGAACATGTAATTTTATCTATAAAGTTCTTATAAAAGGACAAAGGTATGTAATAATTTATAATTCTTGATAATTTTTCTTTTGGGTGTCAATCTGTTTTACAATCGAATAGAAATTAAATTTTGTAGAAATTATAGAAAAATATATCGAACAAACGTCAAAAAGACTTCAAAATTAGTTGCTATTAGATACTGCTTCTAAATCACTTTGATCGTTTGGGATAACGTGGTACATTCACCACACCACCAGCACTCGTTTTTTAAATATGGGCCGTTAAATAATCTGGATTTTTAGTCACTCATCACTCATCTCTCGTTATCATATATATATATATATATATATATATATATATATATATATATATATATATATATATATATATATATATATATATATCGTTTATTTGTATTGTGTCGTGTCTTTGATAGTTGACTGTTTATCATTGAGTGTATTGTGTCGTGTCTTTGATAGTGTTGACTGTTTTATCATTGACTTGTATTGTGTCTATTGTGTCGTGTCCTTGATAGTGTTGGCTGTTTTGTCATTCAGTTGTATTGTGTCGTGTCCTTGATAGTGTTTGGCTGTTTTATCATTCAGTTGTATTGTGTCGTGTCCTTGATAGTGTTGGCTGTTTTATCAATTGACTTGTATTGTGTCGTGTCTTTGATAGTGTTGACTGTTTTATCATTCAGTTGTATTGTGTCGTGTCCTTGATAGTGTTGGCTGTTTTATCATTGACTTGTATTGTGTCGTGTTCTTGGTTATGTTGGCTGTTTTATCATTGACTTGTATTGTGTCATGTTCTTGATAATGTTGGCTGTTTAATCATTGAGTTGTATTGTGTCGTGTCCTTGATAGTGTTGGCTGTTTTATCATTGACTTGTATTGTGTCGTGTCTTTGATAGTGTTGACTGTTTTATCATTGACTTGTATTGTGTCGTGTTTGTGATAGTGTTAGCTGTTTTATCATTGACTTGTATTGTGTCGTGTCTTTGATAGTGTTGGCTGTTTTATCATTGACTTGTATTGTGTCGTGTCTTTGATAGTGTTGACTGTTTTATCATTGAGTTGTATTGTGTCGTGTCCTTGATAGTGTTGGCTGTTTTATCATTGACTTGCATTGTGTCGTGTCTTTGATAGTGTTGACTGTTTTATCATGAACTTGTATAGTGTCGTGTCTTTGATAGTGTTGACTGTTTTATCATTGACTTGTATTGTGTCGTGTCTTTGATAGTGTTGGCTGTTTTATCATTCAGTTGTATTGTGTCGTGTTCTTAATAGTGTTGGCTGCTTTATCATTGACTTGTATTGTGTCGTGTTCTTGATAGTGTTGGCTGTTTTATCAAGGACTTCTATTGTGCCGTGTCCTTGATAGTGTTGGCTGTTTAAATGTTTATTTGTATTGTGTCATAAGGGATATGTTGTCTGTTCTATATTACTGACTTGTATTGTGTTGTGTTGGGAGGGATATTGGCTGGTGTAGATTTACTTGTAGTGCCTCGTGTTCTTTTTTCCGTTGTCTTTTTCATCATTTACTCGTATTGTGTCGTGTACTTGCTCGTTTTGGTGTTGTCAAGTGCATGCTATTTCAGGTGCAAGTTTTATTTCTTTATGCTAAGATACAATGTTATGCTACACCATGTAAAAAGTAATTATAATGTATTTTTCCATGCAACCACATGCTACCTGATTGCGTTTTGCGGGAAAATTATTTCTGTTGATCACGGAATAACACGACGATTACCCGTAATTACGACGGGGGTGGGGGTGGTGGGGCTGGTGGGGGAATTTCTGACGTAAACGTTATCCATTTCATTCCGCACAAACGTAAAGAGATATTGATCACGTGGTACGCTGGCGAGTTCCATAATAATAATAATAATAATAATAATAGTAATAATAATAAAGGTTGGATAATACAAGAAAGAAATGGGAAGTAACTAGTCATTCCCAGAATTGTACATTTACCATTGATAAGAAAGATAAACAATTTTATATCTCGTTTGTTTAACTCTATACCTATATTTCATTATTTTTTAGAGAAATGAGACTTAACTTACTATGGATGTTTGTGGTAATAGGAATGGAATTATGCTCTGCTCGATCGATTTTTAAACGTGAAACAAACCAAGAAAAAAAGACGGACAATATTTTTAACAGGTAAGATTATAAACATAATGACCTTTGTAGAGTGTCTATGGTAGATTATCACCCTCACTAAAAGAAAGAAAGACAGAAAGAAAGATTGAAAGAAAGAAAGAAAGAAAAAAAGAAAAAAAGAAAGAAAGAAAGACAGAAAGAAAGACAGAAAGAAAAAACCGAGATGAGGAAATAGTTTACCATACACTAAACAAAGATCAGTATTTTTTATTATACAGAACGTCTATCTTTTAAACATTAACTAAAAAAAAAAATCTGAAACAACTGAATGAAGTAAAGCATAGTTTGTGGCATCCACAAACGCCATTGTTAAGTCACATTTAGCGCCCGTCCAAAGTCGGAAGTTTACGTCCATAGTCGCTGATTCTAAATTTGTTATTTTTCCGTCTTTTTTGGCTTTTTGTTCATTGTTTTATGTAGCTAACTACATGCTAATTTCTTTTCCAGCTGTTTTTAAAAAATAATTTTAAAACTATTGATAAGCTTACAAAAACATAACACATTGTTGGTTTACTGATCTACTGTAGTCTTATTATTTATTTTGTCTTCGTTTGAGAACGATGGTTATACATTAGTGGAGTGTTTAGGTATCAGTATTGTAAACATGAACTTAACTATGAAATAATCAATATAGCTGAGTATATGACATGAAAATAGACCAGACAACCCTAGCTGTTCTAAGATAAAAAAAGAAAAAAAGGGATAAAATAAAATAAAATAAAATAAAAAGACAAATAAATCAGTTAATTAATAGACATAAAAAAATAAATAAACAAACAAACAAACAAACAATTAAACAAATAAATAAATAAATAAATAAATAAATAAATAAATAAATAAATAAATAAAGACAGAAAGGAAAAATTAAAATATTTGTAAATATCTGGAAGTTTTTGTGAACATCTTCGTTTATCTAACTGCTGACACGACAGAAACACTTAAGAACACATCCGTGAATAAGAACGAACACATTTTGTATATCGATGTATAACCATTATACAGTCGCAACAATCCATCATCATCTACTTAAAAAGTCTAATATAGAAAATAGATATATTATCTGATATTATGTGATAAAGAGTGGATAAATGCTTTCTTGTCTTACAACAATAAATATACCAATAAAAAACTTGTACATTTAAAGAGACTACTAGTAATTAATTCTAATCAGGTTCTTTAAACATATGTAACAGGAGGGAGAAAAAATGCAGGGTCGGACCGGGGATCGAACCCGGGACCTCCCGCACAACTCAGCTACCCAGACCGCTACACATAATCAAATGTTATATTTTTTTTACTTGATTTGTAACAAATTGTTCTGGATTCAATACCAAAGACAGAAATCAATGTGGTATGTCCTTGAACTTAGTCCGCTAAGGGTTAGATAAATACGATCAGAGATCACACAGTGTTTAATCTAAATATAATGTTCGCTGTTTTTGTGATATACTAACAATTTATATTTGTTTTAAAACGAATTGTCTTTCTCACTTAATGTGATGGTAGAGGAAACCGGAGTGCCCGGAGAAAAAACCAACCGACCTTCGGCAAGCGAACTGACAAACTTTATCACACTAGGTTCTGTCCCAAGTGGCATTCGAACCCAGGCGGGGAGAGGCACTGTGATCCGTAAGCGCGCGCTTTAGACCACTCGTTTTAAGTTAAACTTTAATTCAAGTTAACTGGATTTTCTATGAAAATTAATCAAAATTTACTGTCAAAATTACATTGATAACAGTGGGTCAATAAATTATAGGCAGATGTAACGCGTACAATTACTAGTGAATTAGAACTAGTTATAAAGAACTAAATGTTATTTCCTGATTATTATAGTTTATATGATGATAAATGATAATGAATTATAAGCCTTATACAGAGAATTAAAATGATATTGTAGACGTTATAATAAGTCATTTACACATGTCACGTATACTTGGCGGGAGGGGGAGAAGGGGAAATCGAGAGGGGTGTCATGTATACAACAACAACTCAGTATGGCTGACTGACAAGAAGTGCTTTATTGATGACATCACAACATGAATAATACATAACTTTGACGAAGCATATGACAAGTACACAAGTGTATATAGCAAATACATTACATCCCCCTTTGTTTACTAAAATCGAATGACAATGAAACTAGATGTATGATGATACCAGGGATTATTATGCCCTCACGCACTGTATTATCATTTTACATTAACAGACTACTAGTAAATGTAACTGTTTCAAATCAAATGTGTAACAGTCTTTGTTAATTGTAATGTCAGTCACTATATTTTATATAACTAATGGAACTAAAACGTGTTTTCTACACTGAATATGAAAGTTATAACATATTGAACATTATGACATAAACACTAAACAACTTAAATATAAAACCTAAGGCACATAATCTTGATAACGCAGTGGTTTATTAACGATGCGACCACTACGCGTCCTTACAATTTCAGTTTCCATCGGTATCTGCGTTAAATTGGGATTTCCGATTCCCGCAAGATTATCCGAATCGTAATTCTGAGAACTATTAGTAACAGGAACATCCGGTACGTAAAGCGGTGGTGGTTTTGGCGATCGCGTTGGTCTCAACATTCTACGATTTCTACAGAAGCGTTTGCCGTGTCTGTTTACTATATACGACCTAGGCGACTTTTTTTTTTCTGCGCATATCGTACAACGCTGTACTCGATCTTCTATTTGTGCGGTCATACCAGGCCAGTAAAGTACTTCTCGCGCTCGACTTTTACACTTAACGATACCTAGATGGCTTGAGTCGTGAATTATATCCAACATTTCCGATCTCAATGACTTTGGCACGATCAGTTTGAGACCTTTGAACAAAAGTTCATCGAGATAAACGATTTCATCTCTGAACGACCAATATTCGAAGAACATTTGGTGAATTCGCGCGTTTACATTCTGACCAACCTTTTAACACGGTAGCTTTCAACTCTCTCGCTATCATCGGACGATTGCTTGTTGAAATTTGCGGTATTTCTCGGGCGATACTGCAAGATACTCTTTCGGACATATCGCGTTGACCTCACATTCCGGAAGTATCTCTTCGTTTGTTTCCTCTAAGTATGATCTACTTAGTGTGTCGGGAATATACATAAGTTTACCGGCTTTGTACATAACCGTCAAGTCATATTTCTGTACTGTTAAGAGTAATCTTTGTAGTCGCATAGGCGCTTGACACAGAGGTTTCTTGAAGATAAATTGTAATGGCTTATGGTCGGTCTCGACAAGAACATTTCGCCCATAAACAAATTAGTGAAACCTTTGACACCCGTATACAACCGCTAAAGTTTCCTATTCTATTTGCGCGTAATTTTGTTGTGGTGCTGTAAGAGCACGTGGCGCATATGCAATGGGCTTTCCCTCTTGTAATAGAACTGCTCCAAGTCCTTTAGAACTTGTGTCAACCGACAATGTTAACGGTAACGATTGGTCATAATATCTGAGAACTGGCGCTTCTGTTGCCATGCGTTTTAGATTTCCGAATGCTTTGGCATGTTCATTTGTCCAGTGCCAATTGACGTTCTTTCCTGTGAGCTTACGTAACGGAGCTGATGTATCTGACACATTGGGCATAAACTTCGACAAGTATTGTATAAACCCTAGAAATGAATGCAGATCTTGCTTATTCCGCGGTTCTTGCATTTTATGAACTGCTCTGACTTTTTCGGGATCGGGTTTTACTCCGTCTGACGTCAGTCTGTGACCTACGTAAGTGACTTCTGTTTTAGATATTTCACACTTTGGTCTACTGAGCTTTAAATTATACTCCATTGCGCGGTGTAATACACGCTGTAATCGGAGATCGTGTTCGGCTTGATCTTTACCCCAAATGATAATATCGTCGATAATCGACTCTGTACCGTCTATATCTGCCGTCATATCCGTCATTATCTTTTGAAAGATTTCCAGACCCGATTTTATTCTGAATGGAAGACGTGTGAACCGATACCTTCCGAAAGGCATATTAAAAGTGAACAACTTGCTATTTAGCTCATCTAAGCGCAGTTGCCAAAACCCGAAAGTAGCGTCCAATTTAGAAAAAATAGCTGCGTTCGGCATCTTAGCTATCACCCCGTCAATCGTTTTCATTGGGTACTGTTCCCGCATAATTGCTTTATTTAGATCCTTTGGATCAATGCATATTCTAATTTTGTTTTGGTTTAACGACCACAACCATACTATTAACCCATTGGGTTGGTTCAGTTTGCTTTACAATAACCCCTAGTTGTTCCATACGATTGAGTTCACGACGAACTTTGTCCTGTAACGCTATCGGGTTTTCCTCGGAGGGTGCACGACGGGTTCGACTGATTCGTCTAACTTAATAGAATGAAAACCCGGAAGACAGCCTAATCCATCAAATAAACTAGCATACTTCGGATCGTCGATCACGGATTTCGACTCTCGCGATGTTTGCACGCACATAAAATGTTAACAAATATTGATTACATGTGAGGTTGAACTTCCCTAAAGTTTTGATTTCATGACCCGCATATGATTTCAAAGAAACAGATGGAATTGTTAAGTCACTATCAGATGCAACAGATTTAAACGTTTTGTAATTAATAATGTTGCTTTTGCACCAGTATTTAATTGTACATTAATTTATTGTTTATTTGTATAGTTTCAAACCATTCATGTGTGGTAACAGCACCAATGTCTATAATACTACCTACAAATAAATCTTCATCAACTTGATATTCCAAAGAATTAACATGTTTACCGCGATTTTGACCTTGGTGGCTTCCACGTCCTTGGTTGTGTCCTCTTCCTCGTTTGTTGTTGGAAGTTGTTGATCTACAATGCGACTCAAAATGATCTCGTTTGTTATATTTACGACAGTACTTTCCTTGAGCTAAGCATTTTCCTTTCATGTCCTTATATTCACATTTATCACATTTTGGAACATAATCGTTTGTGTCATTACGTTTTGGTCGATCTTGTTTACTACTGTTGTGCGAGTTGTCTCCCTTTCGACGTGAATAAACTGCATGGACGATGTATTTCAAACCGAACTAACTTCATTCATTGTCCGTAGCTGTGATTGTGAAAGTTCATAAACTCTAGCAATTTCTATTGCCTGAAGTAAAGTTAATGCTGATCCGACAGTTATAAATTTCTCTCTAATCTTAGGAGGACGGATTCCAAAAACAAGTGTATCTCGGACCATTTCGTCTTGATTAGCGTAACCACAGTCTTTTACCAATACTTGTAAACTTGTTAAAAATTCTTCAACATTTTCACCTTTGTAATAATATTGAAGGCTTTGTTCAAACTAATACTAATATTTTATTCTGGATACATACATATGTACATTGTATATGTATACAATATCATGGCCGCATTCCAACTGTGCTAACCACATGGTTGTGACGTAAAGTGACGTCAGACTCAAGGGAGGTAATTTACATTTAACCTCGTGCCAATCATACAATAACATAATCAATTAATGTAACAACCTTCATTTTGAATACCGCATTGAAATTTATACCTTGCAAAAACTTTGTTAGATTTGGGCTCAAAATATGCTTGAAATTTATCAAAATATGATTTCAGTACCTTTTTTGATCCTCATCAAAATTCCAAGTACTGTATAACTCACGGCCTTTCTGTCCGACCCAAATCATTAAATAATTACAGAGTACTTCTTCGGACTTTTCTTTCAGCGGACATGAACTCCACGTGAGTTCTGAATGCCTTCCACATTCCAGGCAGATTTCCACTTTGCCTATCTGATGTAGGCGCTGCTCCACCGAGACATTCCATGCCGTTGTCTAGGTATGTTAATGTTGCTTTTCGAACAAAGTAACTTACGGATGGGTTCTCTTTTAAGTGATTTTACGTTGATTCTGACACCATGTCATGTATACAACAACAACTCAGTATGGCTGACTGACAAGAAGCGCTTTATTGATGACATCACAACATGAGTATACGTAACTATGACGTAGCATATGACAAGTACACAAATGTATATAGCAAATAGCCAAATACATTACAAGGGGGAGGGGTTAACTTTAATGGGACTCGCCAGTGTACCACGTGATCAATACCTCATAACGTTTGTGCGGAATGAAATGGATAACGTTTATGTCAAATATTCCCGGAAAAACGTCGTTATTACGGGAAAACGTCACTTTACGCAATTCCATCGCCAATAGAAATAATTGTCCCGCATAAACGCTATGAGGTATTACGTGGTACACTGGCGAATTCCATTTCAGTCGTGTTTTCTGGTGTCGAATCTTGTTCAAAGTTTGGACCATCTTACCCTGGTCTTTTTAAGTAACAAGCTTGTTGAGTGTTGATACACTTTTTCTTATAATAAACCTTTTTTTTTCATTTAAACAGTTAGTTAAAATAGCGTAACAGAAGATCAGGTTTGTCATAGGCTACTTTTGAATTGTATCATTTTACAACAAATACGAAACTTTTGTTTAGACATTTTTTTAATTAAATAATAAACATTTTGATTTGATTTTTACTCAAAGTAACTTTTCTTTAAAACTTATTTTCTACAGTTAACTTTTTTTCATTAATAACATTGTTTTTATAAAGATTTATTTAGTGAGCCTTTTAGGTAATTTGTCAGCTTTAGATTAAGTGACACCTTAAGATTTTTCATTCCAATTGCCATATGTTCTTTTTGAATTGCAAAAACCAAATAATATCTCGTAAATACAACTTAGTTTTGTCGTAACACACAGCTTTTGTATCCGCTTTCTAAATTAAACATGACGTTTTTGTGTATTTTTTGTGCCCAAAGATTTCTCCGCGATCAATGAGATAGTTTCAAACAGGATATAGAATGTTTTAAAATTTTTGTATGACATATAGATTTTGTCATACATCAAAACTCGTTTTGTAAGATAAAATAATTTAACTTTAATAAATTCAAGCAATTTGATTGGATAATAAGAATATAATGTGTTTGATTATTTTTTCATAACGTAACTTCGTCACGTGATTTGCCCGCGGTTGTCGGAACTACTTTTTTGTAAACAATGTATACATATACACAGTTTACATTGTAACCATCTCGTTAACACACGAAACAATAGAAAAAATAGGAAAGTGGTCTAGAAAGTGAGGAAGATAATAATATATCTAGAAGGAAGTAAAATATTAAAACGAGATTTTAAATATGCAAAGTTTATGACCAAGGTCTTTTTTCCTGATCATGACTGACTTGGATATGATTATTACAAATAAGCCTGTCGATCAAGCTTGTGATGAATTTACTGACCCTTTTCTGAGCCTAGCTAAACTATGTATTCCAAGAGTGAGGTTACTATTCGACCAAATGACAAGGTATAGTTTAATTTTAAATTACGGACGGAAATACGAAAACATGACAGATACACAGACAAGCTAGACGAACAGGTAGACAAAATGACTTGGAAAGATATAAAAAAAAAACAAAGGAATCACGTAATAAATGTGAAAAAATATTACAAAGAAAGTTATTCAGTGAAGTTGGTGGCATTCTTGATGACTTTTCTACTTCTTACTCAAACGGTTTCTGGCAAATTGTTCAGAAAATAACCAAATATTCAGGTTCTCGCACTATTATTCCTTCATTATTAAATTCTCAAACTATGTTGCGTCTGATAAACATAAGGCAAATGTATTGATTGATTATTTCTGCTCTGTTTCTGATCTAACTGATAACAACTGTGACCTCACATATTTCTCTGAAAGATGTAACAACTTTTTAACATATATTGCCATAACTCCAAAAGACGTACAAGATGTTTTTCAAACCTTGACACTTGGAAAAGCAACTGGACCTGACGAAATTAGTCATGGAATGTTAAAATCCGTAGCTGATACCATTTGTTATCCTTTATCCAACTTATTTAATACATCTCTAGATCAGTGTATATTCCCATCCAAGTGGAAACTAGCCAATGTCCTGCCTCTTTTCAAAAAAAGGAGATAAAAGTTTACCCGCAAATTATAGGCCTATTTCCTTGATAAGTTGCTTAGTTAAAGTGTTTGAAAGAATTATCTACAAGTACCTTTACAATTTTCTTCTTGATAATAACTTGCTTTTCAAATTTCAGTCGGGGTTTCGTCAAGGACACTCAACGGTTTATCAGCTTATTGAACTCTACAACAATATATCATGTAATGCAAATGAGCGTTTGAATAGTTGTGTTGTATTCTGTGACATCTCAAAAGCATTCGACAAAGTATGGCATAAAGGGTTACTTCACAAATTGCAATACTATGGCATTAAAGGCAATCTCTTACTTTGGATTCATGACTACTTATCACATCGATCACAGAGGGTTATGGTTATGTTCGTTTTCTAATACAAGATTCTTAAAAGCTGGTGTACCGCAAGGTTCAGTTTTGGGCCCATTATTGTTCTTAATTTTCATAAATGACTTGGCAGATGATATTCTCGGTTTTACGAGACTTTTTGCTGACGACACTTTTACAAGTAATTAATCTACAAATGTAAATGACATAGAAAATATTAAAAACAGAGATCTGAGTGTTCGTGAAGTATGGTCTGAAAAATGGCTAATAACGTTAGCGAGTGGATTATATAAGGTTGTGATAATTTATATCCAATCCTATTGTATAGATATGACAATAAAAATGTTAAAACTAACGTTCGTTTGTCTACATAAGTGATACTTAGGATTTCGACAGCTGTACTTCCACCTGTACTTGTTAAAAACAATAATGATTTCATATCTAAAATTCGCATATGACAATAAGTTTATTTATGTTCTATTTCTCATTACAGAAACAAAAGATCACTTATAGTATCCAGATTAAACACTAAATGGGCGGGAAACATAATTCCGTTTTCTTTTGAGGATACTTTTAGTAAGTATAACCTTGTAATTATGATACCAGGGTTTAATAAAGCGAGGTAGATCTAGGGGCGTCGTATATGTTGTCACGTCATAATGTCATCTACTGTATTCATTTGCAAATCACATGATTAATGGCATTACACTGAAATTTAGAACGACAGAAAAGTACATGACAAAGACTTGAAGAAAGCAGTTTAACTCGATAACAGCCTATATAACTAAAACAAAGAAACAATAAAAGTGAAGTACAAAAACCATTTAACAAAACAGGAAAAGACTTCGCTTCGTATGTAAGAGGTCGGGGTTCGAACCCAGGTCGGGTATGAACATAACTTGAAAATAGGAAGTGATTTTTCTTTCGCGCAGCAATCGCCATTTAGAAAGGAAAGTCATAGGGTCCTTCGGAGAAGACCTTTAAAACCAATTCCCCGTGTCACGACAGAAGTGGCGCGCTGAAAAACCCTTCCCGTACATTGTCCTTAGTGTACTGCTAAGGTCAAAATTTCTGTAATTTCATCTGTAGCTGGTGTCGTCTCGATATAAGTGCAATGTTCTTGACTTTGACGTAAAACCCCAATCAATCAAAAGAAGACAAACACATACAGGGACTAAATACAAAAATTATTTTTTTTGCCTTACTGACAATGAAGGCCAAACATTTTGTCACTCCGTGTATGAATACATATAAATGCAATATACAACCCGGAACTACATTACCATAGGTAAACAAATTGAAATGTGCATCTGATTTTCGACCGAAATATGGTCCACAAAATACACAAATAACATCACATTTATCGTTGATATTCAATTTTTTATATATATTATTTTACATCCAATATTCACCATAATATGTTAATGAAAAATCGAGAAAATACCATCAAAATACCTGATAACACAACAATTTTTCAAACCAAAACTCCCCGTTGTTACCCTACATTAAAAATATTGCGGATTGATAATGTGTCGTTCTCGGTCTTTAATTCAGCTGTTGCATCTACTAGACTCCCCCGATGTGCATGTGTTATAGATGGGAAATTTTTATTCATAAAATTAATAAAAATATTTATCGAAAATATAACAACTGAACTGTATTAAAATGGTGTTCATTGTCAGTATGAAGGCAGCAACTTTGCAAGCAAACTTATAATAACGCTCTAACGCGCGTTATTCCGTTTGAATGAACACCATTTTAAAACAGTTCAATTATTAAATATCAAAGGAGTGAGTGGAGTGGAGTAACGGTGTTTTACGCCCAATCCAGATTCTTTTACTTATTTCAAGGCGGTCAGTTCTGGGATGGTGGAGGAAACCGGAGTGACCAAAGCAAACCACCGACCTTTATATATCAAAGTTCTTAAATAATTAGAGACATTTTGTCATTTTTAATAAAATATTTCGCATACGTACTTAACAATTATGACGCTAGAGGGAGGCGTTAATTTGATCCAATGCTGTTCTGAGCTGTACGTTTTGCGTCATTTTATGTTTTTAAACTCCGCAAATTATTGTTTTATTAAAATGGTTCATGATACTGTAAAATCAAGCCTGTTTTACAATCACTTTTTATAACTTAGATTTTTCTTAACTTAAATCCGGAAAATTTTAAATCTTAATAATTTTATTAATTGTAAAGTTATACAGGGATTTAAAGTATCATGTTCAAGATCACTTCAAGCTTATAACAACCAGATTAGTTTGTCAGTAAATGATTATTCAACCTTTATTACTATTATTATCATCAGTATAATGGAACTCGCCAGCATACCACGTGTCAATACCTCTTCACGTTTGTACGGAATGAAATGGAAAACGTTTACGTCAAATTTTCCCGATAAAACGTCATTATTACGGGAAAACGTCACTTTATCCGATTCTATCGCCAATAGAAATAATTGTCCCGCACAAACGCTGTAAGGTATAGCGTGGAGATATATAATGGGATTCAATTCCGCCAAATTTAGCTAAATCTAAGTTAAAGCTGCATTAAGTTTTCCAAAGAAAAAAATAAAACAGTGCTAATCTAATAAATGATGTTCCTGATGAACAATGTTACATTTGGTTCAACGATAAAAGCTCGAATAAATACAAAAATTACAGTAATTACCCAGCGAGATGCAGCATTTGGGATCTAATATTAGAACATGGTTACGTCATCAAAACCCGGGTCATTTAAACACAACTTTCAAAATGTTGAAATACGATAAATTAAACACAGAACTTCGTTGAATTTGTCATTTGTGCCTTAGTAAGGGAAAAATAACACCATTTCAAATACATCTGGATATTAATGAATGACAATTAATGCAATCTGTCATGTTTCACTTTCGATTCTAGGGGAGCCACTGCGGTAGCTCAGTTAGTAGAGTGCTCGCTCCGTAAGTGGAAGGTCGTGGGTTCGAGCCCCGGCCGGGTCTGACCCAAGATTTGAAAGTGGGTAGTGATTGTTCTTTCGCCAAGCACTCGGCATTACGAAATGAAAGTCACGGTTCTTTCGGATGGGAACTTAAAATAAACGAGGTCCCGTGTCATGTCAGGCATGGCACGATAAAGAACCCTGCTGTATAATGCCATCAGCGTAACGCACAGGCAAAATTTCTGCACTTTCGCCTATAGCTGGCGACGTCTCGATATAAGTGAAATATTCGTAACTGGGACGTTAAACACCATTACACAACTCAACTTTCGATTCTAGGCTTTTCCGTACATCCCTGCGCATGCTCCAAGCTCATAATTACCATCGTAGAACACTGACCAACCGGTCAGAGGATTCCGTTTATTTACAGCTAAAAGAAATGAAATTTTAGAAAATGAATGTCACGGATCGTGGTTAGAAGATATCTACTTTAAAAAAAATATATTTTTAGAAAATCAAAAAAAAAAAAAAAAAAAAAAAAAAAAAAAAAAAAAAAAAAATTCAGAAATTTGGTAAACTTAATGCAGCTTTAAGAAAAAATCTTAATGAAGAAACCATTATTAAACCTGGGGCTTGTTGTCTGTATATTTTACTATGTATATGTATCTTCTATTTAGCTGACATCGATAAGAAAACAGTTAACGCTGCTATGAATAGGTGGAGTGAATTCACATGTGTTAAGTTTGTACCGGCAGTAAGCTCATCAGGAAATCAACTAGTCTTCCTGAACGCTTCTGGGTAAGTCGGGTACGTGTGTGTGTGTGTGTGTGTGTGTGTGTGTGTGGGTGGGTGTGTGTGATTATTTTACTCCAATATTATATATTAAAACATTTCTATAAAATATCAATATGGTTCGTTAGTAAAATATTTCCAATTTTCAAAAACAATTTTCCATGTTAGTTTAAGAATGTTGCCGACAACCGCCATTTTGAATTTTAACACGCATTTTGATTAGTTATCTATAAATTTATTATATAAATGTACAAAATAAGATTTTACGCGTCTGCCATTTGTTGTTAGTTTATAAGATCTGATAATTAATTTATATGCCAATCGCCAAGGTTCGTATCAAATCATAGCTTTATAAAGCTACGTACGGGATACTCGTCATAACTCGGCCGACGAATTGTCACGAGAATTGCCGAATGATCACACGTTATGTAATAAAACTAAATAAACATAATGTATACAGAAGATATTGTCTTCTATCTGTTTAACATAATACATTTTGATTTAGGTGTGGGACATATCTCGGACAAATTAAAAAAGGAAAACAGGCAGTGTTTCTTAGAAAAGATTGTCGAAATGTAAGTTAATTTTATATTTCTATTTTACACCACGATATCATATGAATGCTTACTATAATAGTATTAACCAATGGCGGCATTTTTTAAATAATATTTTTAACCAATGGCGGCATTTTTTAAAAAGCATCAACCAATGGCGGCATTTTTTAAAAAAGTATCGGAAGGACTTCCATTTGTACCCCCACCCAAATTTACTTTTTAGCTAAATTAATGGTTAAAATGATATAATAATTCAATATTTTACATTTTGTGATGGAATTTTTTTAAAAAAAAAATCTACATTGGTTTTAATGGGTGGGGGGTACAAAAGGAAGTCCTACCAAAGTATCAACCGATGGCGGCATTTTCTATAATATTTTTAACCAAAGGCGGCATTTTTTAAAAAAGTTTCAACCAGTGGCGGCATTTTTTATAATATTTTTAACAAATGGCGGCATTTTTGAGCACTTTGTTTTTAAATCAGCTCCACTAACATATTTACCAGTAAATTGTATCAATCAAATTAAAATAACTTTTAAATATCCTACCGCCGAGTATTATAGAAATCCTATATTTAGTTGTTGTAAACGATCGCATCGAGATGAATGTTACACGTTACCCCTATTGGGATAAATGTTTTGCCTTGGAGGAAAATAACGCCATCACGTGACTTCGTATAAGGACTTGCGTTGTATGTTAAGCATTTCGTTATGTAGTAACAGTTATAAAACATACAGTGTCCAAAAATATATAAAATATTTAAAAATAATCACAATAAAATGCAAGAAACTTTCAATATAAACGCATGACCAGTAGGTGGCCGTATAATCACTATACTGATATACTTCTTCCCTATCATATAATAATGATAATAATAATATTATTAAATTAAAAAAAAAAAAAAAAAAAAAACAACCAAATTTTTGAAAAACAAACTAAAGTGTTTATAATATGTTTTATATTCAGGTTCCTGTTGTGTTACACGAACTCGGTCATACGATAGGTATGGTTCACGAACAACAGCGCCCGGACCGGGACAGATACGTGACGGTTGTACCGGAGCACATTCTTCCATCTATACAGATTGTATCACAGTTCACTAAAAATGACCGTATTATGATCACAACACTCGGAGTTCCGTATGATTACAAAAGTATTATGCATTACCCCCGTAAGGTAAGTTTAGTAAATAATCCGACACTACCGGCAAGGTCGATGAAAATATGGCAACGAAACACTAAGCTAAGGTAAGGGACCGCAGAAAAGAACCACGTCTGACGGCTTTACTATAAAAATCAACATCAGTAAGGCATATGGTAACTACGGTAAAATAATGACTGCTAAGGTACGGTAACTACGCTAAAGTAATGACTGATACAGTGCGGTAATTGATCACTACGGTAAAGCAATGACTGCTTCGTTACGGAAAATGATCACTACGGTAAAGTAATGACTGCTACAGTACGGTAAATGATCATTACGGTAAAGTAATGACTGGTACGGTATGGTAACTTCGGTAAAGTAATGACTGCTTCAGTACAGTTAATGATCACTACGATAAAGCAATGACTGTTACGGTACGGTAACTTAGGTAAAGTAATGACTGCTCTAGTTCGGAAAATGATCACTACGGTAAAGTAATGACTGCTACAGTATGGTAAATGATATTTACAGTAAAGTAATGACTGCTACGGTACGGTAACTACGGTAAAGTAATGACGGCTACAGTACGGTAAATGACCATTATGATAAAGTAATGACTGCTACGGAACAGTAAATGATCACCACGATAAAGTAATGACTGCTACGGTACGGTAACTACGGTAAAGTAATGACTGCTACAGTACGGTAAATGATCACTACGGTAAAGTAATGACTGCTACGGTACAGTAAATGATCACCAAGATGAAGTAATGACTGCTACGGTACGGTAACTACGGTTAAGTAATGACTGCTACAGTACGGTAAATGACCATTATGATAAAGTAATGACTGCTACGGTACAGTAATGATCACCACAATAAAGTAATGACTGCTACGGTGCGGTAACTACGGTAAAGTAATGACTGCTACGGTACGGTAAATGATCACTACTGTAAAGTAATGACTGCTTCAGTACGGTTAATGATCACTACGGTTAGGTTACGACTGCTACGATACGGTAACTACGGTAAAGTAATGACTGCTACAGTACGGTAAATGATCACTACGATAAAGCAATGACTGCTACGGTACGGTAACTGCGGTAAAGTAATGACTGCTACAGTACGGTAAATGATCACTACGGTAAAGTAATGACTGCTACGATACGGTAACTACGGTAAAGTAATGACTGCTACAGTACGGTAAATGATCACTACGATAAAGCAATGACTGCTACGGTACGGTAACTGCGGTAAAGTAATGACTGCTACAGTACGGTAAATGATCACTACGGTAAAGTTATGACTGCTACGATACGGTAACTACGGTAAAGTAATGACTGCTACAGTACGGTAAATGATCACTACGATAAAGCAATGACTGCTACGGTACGGAAACTGCGGTAAAGTAATGACTGCTACAGTACGGTAAATGATCACTACGGTAAAGTAATGACTGCTACGATACGGTAACTACGGTAAAGTAATGACTGCTACAGTACGGTAAATGATCACTACGATAAAGCAATGACTGCTACGGTACGGTAACTGCGGTAAAGTAATGACTGCTACAGTACGGTAAATGATCACTACGGTAAAGTAATGACTGCTACGATACGGTAAAGTAATGACTGCTACAGTACGGTAAATGATCACTACGATAAAGCAATGACTGCTACGGTACGGTAACTACGGTAAAGTAATGACTGCTACGGTACGGTAAATGATCACTACGGTAAAGTAATGACTGCTACAGTACAGTAAATGATCACTACGATAAAGCAATGACTGCTACGGTACGGTAAATGATCACTACGGTAAAGTAATGACTGTTACGGTATGGTAACTACGGTAAAGTAATGACTGCTACAGTAATGTAAATGATCACTACGGTAAAGTAATGACTGCTACGGTACGGTAAATGATCACTACGGTAAAGCAATGACTGTTACGGTACGGTAACTTAGGTAAAGTAATGACTGCTACAGTACGGTAAATGATCACTACGATAAAGCAATGACTGCTACGGTAAGGTAACTTAGGTAAAGTAATGACTGCTACAGTACGGTAAATGATCACTACGGTTAAGTAATGACTGTTACGGTATGGTAACTACGGTAAAGTAATGACTGCTTCAGTACGGTTAATGATCACTACGGTTAGGTAATGACTGCTATGGTACGGTAACTTAGGTAAAGTAATGACTGCTACAGTACGGTAAATGATCACTACGATAAAGCAATGACTGCTACGGTACGGTAACTGCGGTAAAGTAATGACTGCTACAGTACGGTAAATGATCACTACGATAAAGCAATGACTGCTACGGTACGGTAACTTAGGTAAAGTAATGACTGCTACAGTACGGTAAATGATCACTACGATAAAGCAATGACTGCTACGGTACGGTAACTGCGGTAAAGTAATGACTGCTTCAGTACGGTTAATGATCACTACGGTTAGGTAATGACTGCTACGGTACGGTAACTACGGTAAAGTAATGACTGCTATAGTTCGGTAAATGATCACTACGGTAAAGTAATGACTGCTACGTTACGGTAACTCCGGTAAAGTAATGACTGCTACAGTACGGTAAATGATCACTACGATAAAGCAATGACTGCTACGGTACGGTAACTGCGGTAAAGTAATGACTGCTACGGTTCGGTAAATGATCTTTACGGTAAAGCAATGACTGCTACAGTTCGGTAAATGATATTTACAGTAAAGTAATGACTGCTAAAATACGGTAAATGATCACTACGATAAAGCAATGACTGCTACGGTACGGTAAATGATATTTACAGTAAAGTAATGACTGCTTAAATACGGTAAATGATCACTACGGTAAAGCAATGACTGCTACAGTTCGGTAAATGATATTTACAGTAAAGTAATGACTGCTAAAATACGGTAAATGATCACTACGATAAAGCAATGACTGCTACAGTTCGGTAAATGATATTTACAGTAAAGTAATGACTGCTAAAATACGGTAACTACGGTAAAGTAATGACTGCTACAGTACGGTAAATGATCACTACGGTAAAGTAATGACTGCTACGGAACGGTAACTACGGTAAAGTAATGACTGCGACAGTACGGTAACTACGATAAAGTAATGATTGCTACAGTACGGTAACTACGATAAAGAAATGACATATACATAACGGTAAATGTTCACTACGGTAAAGTAATGACTGCTACGATACGGTAACTACGGTAAAGTAATGACTGCTACGGTACGGTAACTACGATAAAGTAATGACTGCTACAGTACGGTAAATGGTCACTACGGTAAAGTAATGACTGCTACGGTACGGTAACTACGGTAAAGTAATGACTGCTACAGTACGGTAAATGATCACTACGATAAAGCAATGACTGCTACAGTACGGTAACTACGATAAAGTAATGACTGCTACAGTTCGGTAAATGTTCACTACGATAAAGTAATGACTGCTACGATACGGTAACTACGGTAAGGTAATGACTGCTACAGTACGGTAAATGATCACTACGATAAAGCAATGACTGCTACGTTACGGTAACTACGGTAAAGTAATGACTGCTACGGTACGGTAAATGATCACTACGATAAAGCAATGACTGCTACGGTACGGTAACTACGGTAAAGTAATGACTGCTTCAGTACGGTTAATGATCACTACGGTTAGGTAATGACTGCTACGGTACGGTAACTACGGTAAAGTAATGACTGCTACAGTACGGTAAATGATCACTACGATAAAGCAATGACTGCTACGGTACGGTAACTGCGGTAAAGTAATGACTGCTACAGTACGGTAAATGATCACTACGATAAAGAAGCAATGACTGCTACGGTACGGTAACTTAGGTAAAGTAATGACTGCTACAGTACGGTAAATGATCACTACGATAAAGCAATGACTGCTACGGTACGGTAACTGCGGTAAAGTAATGACTGCTTCAGTACGGTTAATGATCACTACGGTTAGGTAATGACTGCTACGGTACGGTAACTACGGTAAAGTAATGACTGCTATAGTTCGGTAAATGATCACTACGGTAAAGTAATGACTGCTACGTTACGGTAACTACGGTAAAGTAATGACTGCTACAGTACGGTAAATGATCACTACGATAAAGCAATGACTGCTACGGTACGGTTACTGCGGTAAAGTAATGACTGCTACGGTTCGGTAAATGATCTTTACGGTAAAGCAATGACTGCTACAGTTCGGTAAATGATATTTACAGTAAAGTAATGACTGCTAAAATACGGTAAATGATCACTACGATAAAGCAATGACTGCTACGATACGGTAAATGATATTTACAATAAAGTAATGACTGCTTAAATACGGTAAATGATCACTACGGTAAAGCAATGACTGCTACAGTTCGGTAAATGATATTTACAGTAAAGTAATGACTGCTAAAATACGGTAAATGATCACTACGATAAAGCAATGACTGCTACAGTTCGGTAAATGATATTTACAGTAAAGTAATGACTGCTAAAATACGGTAACTACGGTAAAGTAATGACTGCTACAGTACGGTAAATGATCACTACGGTAAAGTAATGACTGCTACGGAACGGTAACTACGGTAAAGTAATGACTGCGACAGTACGGTAACTACGATAAAGTAATGACTGCTACAGTACGGTAACTACGATAAAGTAATGACTGCTACATAACGGTAAATGTTCACTACGGTAAAGTAATGACTGCTACGATACGGTAACTACGGTAAAGTAATGACTGCTACGGTACGGTAACTACGATAAAGTAATGACTGCTACAGTACGGTAAATGGTCACTACGGTAAAGTAATGACTGCTACGGTACGGTAACTACGGTAAAGTAATGACTGCTACAGTACGGTAAATGATCACTACGATAAAGCAATGACTGCTACAGTACGGTAACTACGATAAAGTAATGACTGCTACAGTTCGGTAAATGTTCACTACGATAAAGTAATGACTGCTATGATACGGTAACTACGGTAAGGTAATGACTGCTACAGTACGGTAAATGATCACTACGATAAAGCAATGACTGCTACGTTACGGTAACTACGGTAAAGTAATGACTGCTACGGTACGGTAAATGATCACTACGATAAAGCAATGACTGCTACGGTACGGTAACTACGGTAAAGTAATGACTGCTACGGTACGGTAAATGATCACTACGGTAAAGTAATGACTGCTACAGTACAGTAAATGATCACTTCGGTAAAGTAATGACTGCTATAGTTCGGTAAATGATCACTTCGGTAAAGTTTTGACTACTGCGGTACGATAAATGATCACAACGGTAAAGTAATGACTGCTACAGTACGGTAAATGATTACTGCGGTAACGTTATTAATGCTACGGTACGGTATGATCACTACGGTAAAGTAATTACGGCTACAGTACGGTAAATGACCACTACGGTACTGCTAGCGGATTCTTCGGCAGTGCCCTCTACGACGGAAATGTGCCCTTGTAAGGCTAGTGACGACAACTTCCGTTGACGTCAGTAAATACCTGATGACGTTAGTCTATCTATGTAACGCTTTTCATACCTTGTTTGTCATGTAATCATATCACGTGACCATTGTTTAATAATTTTGTCATTGATTCATACTGAGTGGCTAGATATGAAGTAATGGAATTCGCCAGTGTACCACGTGATCAATACCTCTTAACGTTTGTGCGGAATGAAATGGATAACGTCTTCGTCAAATATTCCCGAAAAAACGTCGTTATTACGGGAAAACGTAACTTTATGCGATTCTGTTGTCAATAGAAATGATTGTCCCGCACAAACGCTATGAGGTATCACGTGATACACTGGCAAATTCCAATTATTGTTATTGTTTTGTCTGAAACCAAAAATTAATTACGTAATTTTTTTCAGCGACCTTTAGAATTTGATCAGTAAAGCTATATCACTTATCTTATAGTGGTCATTGAAGATTTAGTATATCATAAACAATAATTCATAATCAGATCAATTTAATATACCAGAACATACCGCGACTAATATCGGAACTCTGATTATCATTAAATGTCTTCAGTTTGATGTCGGTTCCTCTGTTTGATATGGTAGATTTCACCTTGCAATTTTCTGATTATTTCCAGGCGTTTTCAATTACCGGTGGAGACACAATCGTTACAAGAGACACAGAATTTCAGAACATTATTGGTACTGCATCAGATCTCAGCTTTTTTGATGTAATGAGAGTTAACCGTTATTTAGGATGTGACGGTAAACATCATTATTGTATCTCACCAAACCACCACGTTCTACTCCATAACGTCCATGCTAAACTATAATTTTAATTGGATATCGAATACAACATAATACGTTTCCTGAAAAATGACGTCATTCCGCCAGGGAGTCATTTGTCATGTGGTACGCCGGCAATTGCTATTTTACATTCAATTATATACATGAAGGACCTCTGACCTTCCATTTATAATAAAGGACCTTTGACCTTCCATTAATTATAAAGGACCTTTGTCCTTCTATTAATTAAAAAGGACCTTTGACCTTCATTTAAATATAATAGACATTTGACCTTCCATTAATTATAAGACTTCGACCTTCCATTATTTATAAAGGAACTTTGACCTTTTTTCTTTTTATAAAATTGCCAAGTGTAATAAATTCAGACCTAATTTAAGGTTGTCATAAGGTTTGTCAGAGTACTAAGCAACACACACCATTTGTATTGTGTGGCGCGAAATTAAAGCACTAATGTAAGTCAATTTTTGGCGGGAATATTGTAGATAAATATTTGTATCTGTTAATGAAATTAAGTCGTGTGTTATGCTTGAAATATTTTTCGTGCATTTCCATAAAGTCAGTTGCACATCTACAATATATATAGAAACATTCTGTGAATAATTGTTTATTTATTTTATTCATCTTCTCGAGGAAAAAATATTTATGAATATAAACAATTACTAAAAAGTTTTCTAACGTTAATTTGTTATCTCTCGTTATTTGGTACCAACGGAAAATGTACTGACGGAAAACGATAAAAATAGACAAAAAAGAGCAAATTCGAAAATTTGTGTGAAAACTACTGATAATAGAATTTCTGACGATGGATGAACGCTTATACCTGAACTATTGACAAAACTGTTCAGGTATTCTCACATACAAACTTCATTTCATGTTTTTATCACATTTTTTGGAGTAATTTCGATGTTTACTATTGCAGAAAGCTGTCCAGAAATGAAGTGTCCCTATAGATCATACAAAAGTAAGAAGTGTGAGTGCATGTGTCCCGACCCGATAGAAAAACTACCTGCCGTACCCTGTAACGATGTCGAAAAAAGAAAAGTTAGAACAAAAACTCTGGTAGCCGATAGCCAGTCCTTGAATGTAGATTTAAGACTTAATAATATACCCGCAGAAAGTACATTTGCAAATTCATTACAACTTCAAAGTGCTGACAACACCGGAAGTACAGCCACAGGAACCGGAAATCCATCATCAGCGCCCTCTAACGACGTAAGACAGAGTTCAGCAATCAAAAACGATTTGTCCATGCTTTCAGAAATAAATAATGAAGAGTCTATAGCAGATACTGTTCGGGAAGCAGCCAAATTTGCGATAGAACAAAACAACTATAAACATGGACGGATATTCTATATTTGATGATAACCACAAGGGCGATAGCTGTATGTCAATTTGCATTATTTATATATGGGAAATTGGTAAAAATAATAAAAATATTATTGTATGTACAAAGGATCTGTGTTTAATATTTATCAAAACGTTAAAAGGATGTTGCCATCCTGATGGCTCGGCAAAACAATAACATGTCCAGTTAAAAATAGCTGACATTGGTACCGTATGAAGAAACTGGAACAGTTGGTAAACTGTAACACTCGGTAAATTGTAACACTCTGTAAAACGTGTCACCGGTAAACTGTAACACTCATTAAACTGTAACACTCATTAGTAGTATGTAAGGCTGACAACCTTACATACTACTCTCGTTAAACTGTAACACAGGTAATCTGTAACACTCGGTAAACTGTATCACTCGGTAAACTGTATCACTCGGTAAACTGTAACACTCGGTAAACTGTAACACTTGGTAAACTGTAACACTTGGTAAACTGTAACACTCGGTAAACTCTAACACTCGGTAAACTCTAACACTTGGTAAACTATAACACTTGGTAAACTGTAACACAGGTAATCTGTAACACTCGGTAAACTGTATCACTCGGTAAACTGTAACACTGGTAATCTGTAACACTCGGTAAACTCTAACACTTGGTAAACTATAACACTAGGTAAACTGTAACACTGGTAATCTGTAACACTCGGTAAACTGTATCACTCGGTAAACCGTATCACTTGGTAAACTGTAACACTCGGTAAATTGTAACACTCGGTAAACTCTAACACTTGGTAAACTGTAACACTTGGTAAACCATAACACTTGGTAAACTGTAACACCGGTAAACTGTAACACTTTGTAAACTATAACACTTGGTAAACTGTAACACTGGTAATCTGTAACACTTGGTAAACTGTAACACTCGGTAAACTTTAACACTCGGTAAACTGTAACACTTGGTAAACTATAACACATGGTAAACTGTAACACAGGTAATCTGTAACACTCAGTAAACTGTATCACTCGGTAAACTGTATCACTCGGTAAACTGTAACACTTGGTAAACTGTAACACTTGGTAAACTGTAACACTCGGTAAACTCTAACACTCGGTAAACTCTAACACTTGGTAAACTATAACACTTGGTAAACTGTAACACAGGTAATCTGTAACACTCCGTCAACTGTATCACTCGGTAAACTGTAACACAGGTAATCTGTAACACTCGGTAAACTGTAACATTCGGTAAACTCTAACACTTGGTAAACTATAACACTTGGTAAACTGTAACACTGGTAATCTGTAACACTCGGTAAACTGTATCACTCGGTAAACCGTATCACTCGGTAAACTGTAACACTCGGTAAATTGTAACACTCGGTAAACTCTAACACTTGGTAAACTGTAACACTTGGTAAACTATAACACTTGGTAAACTGTAACACCGGTAAACTGTAACACTTTGTAAACTATAACACTTGGTAAACTGTAACACTGGTAATCTGTAACACTCGGTAAACTTTAACACTCGGTAAACTGTAACACTTGGTAAACTATAACACATGGTAAACTGTAACACAGGTAATCTGTAACACTCGGTAAACTGTATCACTCGGTAAACTGTAACACAGGTAATCTGTAACACTCGGTAAACTGTAACACTCGGTAAACTTTAACACTCAGTAAACTTTAACACTCGGTTAACTCTAAGACTTGGTAAACTATAACACTTGGTAAACTGTAACACTGGTAAACTATAACACTTGGTAAACTGTAACACTCAGTAAACTGTAACACTCGGTAAACTGTAACACTCGGTAAACCGTAACACTCGGTAAACTCTAACACTTGGTAAACTGTAACACTTGGTAAACTATAACACTCGGTAAACTGTAATACTGGTAATCTGTAACACTCGGTAAACTCTAGCACTTGGTAAACTCTAACACTTGGTAAACTGTAACACAGGTAAACTGTAACACTCGGTAAACTGTATCACTCAGTAAACTATAACACTCGGTAAACTGTAACAGTCGGTAAACTCTAACACTTGGTAAACTGTAACACTTGGTAAACTATAATACTTGGTAATCTGTAACACTTGGTAAACTATAACACTTGGTAAACTCTAACACTCGGTAAACTGTAACACTGGTAAACTGTAACACTCATTAAACTGTAACACTCGGTAAACTGTAACACTGGTAATCTGTAACACTCGTTAAACTGTAACACAGGTTATCTGTAACACTCGGTAAACTGTAGCACTCGGTAAACTGTAACACTCGGTAAACTGTAACACTCGGTAAACTCTAACACTTGGTAAACTGTAACACTCGGTAAACTGTATCACTCGGTAATCTGTAACACTCGGTAAACTGTATCACTCGGTAAACTGTAACACTCGGTAAACTGTAACACTCGGTAAACTGTAACACTTGATAAACTGTAACACTCGTTAAACTGTAACACAGGTAATCTGTAACACTCGGTAAACTGTAACACTCGGTAAACTCTAACACTTGGTAAACTGTAACACTCGGTAAACTCTAACACTTGGTAAACTGTAACACTCGGTAAACTGTATCACTCGGTAAACTGTAACACTCGGTAAACTCTAACACTCGGTAAACTGTAACACTCGGTAAACTGTATCACTCGGTAAACTGTAACACTTGGTAAACTGTAACACCGGTAAACTGTAACACTGGTAAACTGTAACACTCATTAAACTGTAACACTCGGTAAACTGTAACACCGGTAAACTGTAACACTTTTTTTTTTTTTTATAATGTTTTTATTTTGTGACATAAATACATACAAATACAATTACAATCACCAAACTTTATCTAGTAACTAATACATGTACTTTAATTACATAATAACAATTACTTAAATACTACACTAAAGGTTGTGTATATACTAATAAAGACATACTAAGTATAAGACAGGAAGTTATCAATTATGAAGAAAACTTTTCCGTAAATTTCAGCCAGTATTTCCTAAAAAGTTCGTGTTTTTGATTTTTTAACATTATGTCTTTTTCTAAAAGCAAATTGTATCTTATATAGGCTTTGAGACTACAAAAATTCAGTTTCTTGTTATTCAATTTTGCCTGATAAATGTAAAATCTAGTTATTAATATTATGAAATTTAACGGTTTATATTTTTGAATAATGTTCGGAATTCCAAATAAAGCAATTTTTGGGTCCATTTCAAACGGTTCACTTATATTGATATTGACGAAATCTTCGAGACAATTCCATAGATCGACTACTAGTCTACACTCACAAAAAAGATGAAAAATAGTTTCGGGTTCTCTCTTACAAAAAGAGCATTTATCATTTGTTTGTATACCGATTTTCTTCAAAAATGAATTAACTCCCAATATTTTTTTGTTAATTCTATATTGAAACCATTGGAGAGATGTATTACGTGTTATGTAAAAAGGGAGGTAATAAATATTTCTTATTTCTTTTGATTCTAAGTTGCATGTATTCGCCCATTTGCTTTCACTTATTGTATTTCTATTGTCAGTTAAGGATACATACATATCTTTTGCACCTTTTTGGGATTTTAAAATTGTCTTTAACTGAAATGGTATAAATGGGGCTGGTTGGAAATCTAATGATTTAAGTATTTTAAGTTCTGATAAAGCATCTTTGATAGATTCTAAAACACTATTATATTCCAGAAAGTTGGTTTTTACATCATATATTCTTATAAATTCCTCATATGAATAGAATATTAAATTTGTTTTTAGTAGGTCTGCAACAAAAAATACTTTTTTTACAATCCACCTATCAAATTGATATGACTTGTTTCCTATTTTAAAAAACGGATTATTCCAAATACAGCTTGTGAAAATATCCGACCATGTTTTTGGTTTTTCTTTTTTATTTAATTCATTTAAACCATGAAATACATCTGTCCAAAATCGGTTTTTATAACTGTGGTTGTCCTTGTGATAGTCAGATCCCCCAAAAGCAATTTTATAAATATCATAATAACATTTCATTATATTTATGAATTTCGAGTTTCGTTTTAAGATTCGTCTTATCCAAGTTAATTTTAAAGCATTTATAAAGGCGTCCAGATCTATCATTTTTAAACCCCCATTCCAGTAACTTCGTATTATGGTATCTCTGGCTATTCTCTCACATTTTCCACCCCACAAAAAATTAAATAATATTGTTTTTAACTCTACAATAATTTTATCCGTCGGGTTTGGTAAAGTGATAAAAAGATAATTAAGTTTAGATATAATCAAACTCTTTGTAACTGTAATTTTGCCAATGAGTGTTAACGATCTCATTTCCCATGCTTTAAGAATATTTTTTATTTCACTTATTTTTTTGTTGTAATTAATTTTAACTATATCATCTAAAACTACACTAAAAAGTACTCCTAATAGAGTAAATTTATCGTCAATTGTATTTTTCAATCTATGGTTAAAGGTTTCGCCACAATACTTTCTGCTTCCGATCCAAATAGTTTTACATTTCGAAATATTTATAGAAAGACCGGAAATACTAGCAAAAAAATCAAGCGTTTTTATTGCTTCGTCATACGAATTTTTTGAACCGTCAAGGATAAAAGTAGTATCATCAGCAAACTGTGATATTTTATGTTCAACATCATTTATTTTTATTCCTTTTATTTCTATATTTTCTCTTATTAAAATCCCTAGTATTTCAGCACATAATAAAAATAAGTAGCTAGATATGGGGTCACCCTGTCTTACTCCTCTCTTGATTTTAAATGGAGCTGATAAAAAGTTATTCTGTACTACTGATGATTTGATGTTCGTATAAAAAACTTTAATCCATTGTTTTATTGATGGGCCGAAATTAAAAAAATCTAATACACCATGTAAAAATTTCCATGACACAGTATCGTAGGCTTTTTGAAAGTCAATTAAAAATAGCATGCCTGGTATGTGTTTTTGTTCAGTATGTTCCATAATATCATAAATAAGTCTAATATTTTCCCCTATATATCTTCCTTTTAGAAACCCGGTTTGGTCATCTGATATAAGCTTATCTAAAATTGTTTTGAATCGTTCGGCTATACATCCAGAAGCTAATTTGTATGTAACATTTAGTAAAGAGATAGGGCGCCAGTTTTGTAAAAATTCTCTTGATTTATCGCCCTTAGGAAGACAAGTAATAATTCCCAATTTTTGAGTAACAGACAATTCCCCAGAATGATAAGCTTCATTTACAGATCTGACAACAAAATTTCCGATGTCCTTCCAAAAAAATTTAAAGAATTCCGCAGTATAACCGTCTGAACCAGGGCTTTTGTTATTTTTCATTTTTTTCAAGACCTTTAAAACTTCATGATGTTGTATTTCACCTTCAATACTATTTTGTTCATTAAAATCCAATTTATTAATGTTAATATTATGAAGTAATTCTTTTAAGTTGTGTTCTTCGATTGGGACTTCAGTATATAATTTTTCATAAAATTGTTTAATTTCATTCAAAATCTTGAACTGTTCTGTTATTTCTTTATTGTCATTAGTAATTATTTTATTTATAGTTTTTGAAGTGAAATTTTTATTTTCCAAGTTACAAAAGTACTTTGATGGTTTCTCTCCTTCTTCAATAAATTGAATTTTTGACCTTACCATATTGCCTTTTAATTTTGTTTTTCTTATTAATTCAAGTTCATTTTTATTTAATTCTAAACTTGCAGTTTCATTATCCGTTAAAGAGGATTTTGATTCTAAAATATTAATATTTTCAAATAGTTCTTTTTCTTTCCCTAGTCTTTGTTTATTAGCATATGACGCATATGAAATTGATTCACCCCTTATTTCCATTAAAAGCGTTTCTAAGAAAAGTTGATCGGTTATTCTAAACATTAATTCTTCATTTTTAATATCATCAATATTTTCTACATTATATACAGGGAGCGCGTATTGTTGTTTTACTTTAAGTATACATTTTTTAATTTTTTTTACATACTCTGGGTCATTTAATAAGCTAGAGTTGAATTTCCATAATCCCCTGCCTTTGATAAAATCATTTAGTTTAAATTTCAAAATAAGCATAGAATGATCCGATCTATACCCAGGTTCTGTCAGAACACTATGAACTTGCGGTAGAAAGGTAAACTGTAACACTTGATAAACTGTAACACTCGTTAAACTGTAACACAGGTAATCTGTAACACTCGGTAACGTGATTAGTGTTCAATGACGTTGATGGTTGTATTTTAGATTGTCACCATAACTTGATGTAATAATGAGCAATCATTGAGCCTCGACATTGCCGAAAAATTGACCAGACTGTTTATAAATCAATAGGGACAGGTATTACATTTTTTGTGTTTTTTTCATTGCAAATATGAACTTTAATAAGGAGGAAAAAACTGATAAACAGTCGACAAAGAGGGGTCGAGTGAGTAGTGATGACCACTCAGGTCGTATGTTTTCTACCTATGAGTTACCGAGTGAAGTTAGTACAGCATTATCCAATCTACCTGTAATTCAACAACAATTAAGAGATATTAGTCTTCATATAGATAAATTTGAAAGCGTAAATAAAGCGATAATAGATCTTAAATCTGAACTGTGGGATAACGAAGGCATAGACGACCGCCTCTCTAATGTTGAAAGCATAACTAGTTCAAACACTGATAGTGTCGCAAATCTACAGATAGAAAACAGTCAGCTGAAAAGAGAGATCGATACTTTAAAATCAGTCGTAATCAGATTAGACAGGAAAGTCACCTCCCAGGAAAATGAAATAAATAACCTCAAAGGTAGATCTATGCGAGATAATTTACTTATACACCACTTTCGTGAGTCACCAGAGGAAAACCTCTCTGTTACTGTTCCGCGTGCAATAAAGGAACACCTCGGAGTTGACGTCGAATTCATTCGTATACACAGAAATAGTCCACGACCAAACATAAATGGTAAACCTCGCTCAATCACAGGAAAACTCAAGGATTTCGCGAAAAAAGATGCAATTTTGAAAGAACAAAAGCGTATAAAGGATCAGAACAAGGAACTGCCATTCCACATTACACCGCAAAGTCTAGCTCCTGTAGCGGAAAACCGTAAAAAATTACAAGAAATTAGCTATTCGTATAGACAAAACAACGTGAAACACAGAATAGTGGGTGATAAAATTATATTTGAGAACGGGAGCATATTAAAAGATAAAGTGTCAGTTCCTAGTGCAGAAGATATTCTCTCCATCGATACCAACGAATTCGAAAAACTTGAGAAACTACACAGCGTAAAAACAAACAGTATCACTGAAAACGACAATGTCTTCATTGCTAATGGCGCGAAAACTTCCACTTACACAGAAGTCCGAAACATACAAAAAGATAGTCAGCGATCCGGAAAACTCGCGTGCCACATATCGTATTTTAGCATTTCGCTTCACTGACAACAATGGAAAAATTCATGAAAATTATCAAGATGATGGGGAACACGGAGCAGGCAGAAAACTACTGAAATACATGCGCGAAAACAACTTTATGAACATGTCCTTTGTTGTGTTGCGTTGGTTCAGTGGAAAACACATCGGACCTAAACGGTTCAGTATTATGGAATCCCTCATAAGTGAAGCTTCACGTGAACTTTATCTTTAGACGATTTCCATTTTTCAGTGACTTTGCAGTAAATCAATGAATTAGTTAATAACTGTATATATTGTTCCGTAATTTTATTTCTTAACAGATGGTAAAAGCATGATACTATATAAACAGTCACATTTTGCATAGTAAAATTAAGAGGTGTGTGTGTGTGTGTGTGTGCGCGCGCGCGCGCACGCGCGTTGAAATCGCAACCACATCAATTTACCGGAAATCGTAGCTGTATCGTTTTACGGTCAATCTTTTACTCATAGACATGTACTTCCGTGTTATACAATTATCAGTAGATCACATCGCGTGGATTATAGGATAGCATGTCCCACTAGTTTTTCAAAATAGCTGTCTTGAAAATTTAACTAGTCAAAGTTATTCAGTATCATTTCTCTATGTTTCTACTAACAAAAATTTTGTGAAAAAATCATCATGTTGTTAATAAACGGCTCTCAAAAATTTCGTAGTTTTCCAAACCGGAAATGAAAAATAGGAATGATTCAAGGGAAATCACTCTAAATTACCAACGTGTATGGATATCCTTAAAAATAGTCCCGCCTATAGTCTGTTTTAAATTAGCAAACTGTATACAGTAAATACTAAATTGAATGACAACTCAAGGTATCTGATACAGACTATAAAACTGCGTACGTGTTGCTTCTTGTAAGTTAACTGGCAGCCATTGTTAAAAACAATACATAGCGGTTCTTATTGTATAGTTCCCCCTGCCATCGTTTGCGCGAGTGAACTCATAGAAATAAGAATACTGGAAAAATTCCATTGTGTGTTGTGAATAATAATTTCATAACGTTGAACTTCGTTGATTGAGATTGATGTTTATAGCTTGATTTGAAAACTTTGAAAAATTATTAAAAATATACCATAAATATTTAAATGAACAATATTGCCATATCTATTCTATTTTTATTAAGCACTTATACTGTCTAGATGCCAATTTTTCTGAATCTTGCTTAAAACAGAATTCTGAGACGTGTACAATTTGTTCTACAGTTTGATCGACACAGTTGTTTCCCCTTATACGAACTCTCTTGAATTTCCCAATCTCCTGGGACTTGCTATATAGGATATATATTTTTAACAGTTATACTAACTCTAATCTGTCAAATATAACCTTATTATAATACCAAATCTTAAAAGGTATGTACAATGAATTACTTAATCGCAGTATACTGTGTCAATAAAGCAGTACAAAATTGGTTTTACGACTTTACATTATCATAAAACTCAGTACAGCTTTTAACATCAAACAGGGGTAGGGGTAATTAATATAAAGCAACATAAAGCAATATAAAGCGGTTTTATTTTCCTTGTTTTGGGGTTTTTCCGTTGAATAATGGTTTCCAACAACATATAACACTGTTTAGAATAAATTTCAATCAACTTTATAGAAGAAATAGGCGCTTTATACTCATTTTTTTTATCGATATTTAGCAAGTCCCAGGAGATTGGGAAATTCAAGAGAGTTCGTATAAGGGGAGACAACCGTGTCGATCAAACTGTACAACAAATTGTACACGTCTCAGAATTCTGTTTTTAAGCAAGATTAAAAAAAATTGGCATCTAGACAGTAAAGGTGCCTAATAAAGTAGAATAGACATGGCAATATTGTTCATTTAAATATTTATGGTATATTTTTAATAATTTTTCAAAGTTTTCAAATCAAGCTATAAACATCAATCTCAATCAACGAAGTTCAACGTTATGAAATTATTATTCACAATACTCAATGGAATTTTTTCAGTATTCTTATTTCTATGAGTTCACTCGCGCAAACGATGGCAGGGGGAACTATACAATAAGAACCGCTATGTATTGTTTTTAACAATGGCTGCCAGTTAACTTACAAGAAGCAACACGTACGCAGTTTTATAGTCTGTATCAGATACCTTGAGTTGTCGTTCAATTTAGATATTTACTGTATATAGTTTGCTAATTTAAAACAGACTATAGACGGAACTATTTTTAAGGATATCCATACACGCTTGTAATTTAGAGTGATTTCCCTTGAATCATTCATATTTTTCATTTCCGGTTTGGAAAACTACGAAATTTTTGAGAGCCGTTTATTAACAACATGATGATTTTTTCACAAAATTTTTATTAGTAGAAACATAGAGGGATGATACTGAATAACTTTGACTAGTTAAATTTTCAAGACAGCTATTTTGAAAAACTAGTGGGACATGCTACGATATTACAATATTTGCCGAGCCGCCATATTTCCTTAAGTGCGCATGCTCAGTTCGTGTTTCCTTATGAATGAACTACCGAAAGATGGAACACCTTTTTTCCTCAAAGACTTTCCTGGTGCCGTAAATAATTAATAATGTGCACTAAATAATAATAATTAAAATAATATTAATAAAAATTATAATAATAATAAAAGTAATAATTTTGTTTTATCATTTTCTTATGCTTTTTGTTTCTGTTTTTTAATAATTAAAATTATAAAAAAATAATAATAAATAAAGTTTTTCACAGGCTTCCCTATTTTTAAAAAAGAAAATTTTTTAATTTTTTTAATTTTTTTTTAAAGTTCAGTCTGGCAGCACCAGAAAAGTTTCGACCCCTTTTAATACTTAACTAAAGTTATTAAACTAGTGAAACTGAAATAATAAATGATTTATAAGTTCTCCCGGGGACCAAAATATTTACATAATATACAAAAAGTATGATACAATATATACATAAAAATTATCAAGAAAAAGTCGGGTTTCGCACAAATGTGCGTGTGCTACAGGCACAGCACTCGGACCAGTATGTTAAAATAAAAATAAGTACTGAATACGACAGATGGCCTTATGGTAACAGATAAAATAAATAAAAAATAATAAAGTCGGGTGGCGCACATTTGTACGTGTGCTACAAGCACAGCACCCTGACTAAGAAGTTACAATACAATAAATAATAAACTTTTAAATCTTAGCTATTTTGGGTAGCGAATTCTTTTTTTCGGATCGAGCTCTTCGTTGTTTCTGACCCGGTTTAGTGGCAATGACCCTTGTTTTAGGGACTTGTAATAGACCATCGGTTGATGTGACCAGTTTTGAGTTTGAATGCTTGAATTCATAATTTTATTTTAAGTATGTTATCTTTCTCATGTTCCGATTTCCGTTCCCAAACAGTTTCTTTAATTTTTAGGTACTGAAATTAAGGAGCGAGTTCGAATTCCCCAATGCCATGAATCGCTATTTTAATTAAATTTTCCTGAAATTTAACCTCCCTTTCTAAAACTTTATCAAATCCGGACACCTTTGAGGTTTCCATTTTATAGCAGCTTTTAATGAATGGTTTATCGATTCGCAGTTCAGTATTATTTTTCTAGGAAGTTGAAACTTTCCCACAAAACTGTCTTGTTTCGAATCCAAAATTCAGAAGTTTTAAGATCAAAATCTAAAAGTGTATTGGAATTAGATAAACCATTGTCCCCGAACAAATTGTCCGTAATAGGCCTAATTTCCACACCTGACATGCTGATTTTACGACGAAGATGATATTAAACGTTATTTTCAATATGCCTAGTGCATAACGTCATATTAACCTCAGGGAAAGGCTGATTTTAAAGCCTTGATAAGAGCTTTTTCCTCATCTGTTCCTATTACCAAATTATCCAAACTTATCTCGGTATGGTTTATTTTTGCATTTAGATTTCAAGATATGTGAAAAAATCGCTGGTTTGATGTGGACTCCTCATCCAAGTGTAAAACGATCGGCCCTAGAATGACAGGACAAGTAGATTTAGACCTTTTTATTAAATTCGTGATTAATTCTATTCGTCGGTGCATGGCTTCCCATTTCCATTGTAAATCTGCTTGTACGCAATTATATCTAATTAATTTAATTATCTAATTATAAAGGCTATAGGTTTATGTAAAAAATAAACTAAATAAATAAAGAAATGAAAAAAATAAGAAAATAAATCAATTTATAAAAATAATATAATATAAAAATTATAAATAATAAATTATAAATTATAATTTTATAATTATAATTATAATTTAGATTTATTATATACAAATTATAGTTGAGAATTATTATTTAGATTCATTGTATAAAAATTAAAATTTATATTCATTATATAACTATTATAAATTATATTTTTTAGATAATAAAAATTGTAAATAATATTTTATAAATAATAAAAATTGTAAATTATATTTTATAAATAATAAAAATCATAAATTATATTTAATAAATAATAAAAATCATAAATTATATTTTATAAATAATAAAATTCATAAATTGTATTTTATAAATAATAAAAATCATAAATTATATTTTATAAATAATAAAAATCATAAATTATATTTTATAAATAATAAAAATCGTAAATCATATTTTATAAATAACAAGAATAAAGTATTTTTTTTTAAAATAAAAATTATATAGTATGTTAAATATATCCTTTGATCTTTTGATCTTTCATTTTATTTTAATCCTTCAGTAATCACAAGCGCGCGTGTCGGTTTCGGTCATAAAAGTCGGTTTTTTAATTGGCGGTTGATCAACTTAAAAAAAATCATAATTTACGGCACCAGGAAAGTCTTTGAGGAAAAAAGGTGTTCCATCTTTTGGTAGTTCATTCATAAGGAAACACGAACTGAGCATGCGCACTTAAGGAAATATGGCGGCTCGGCAAATATTGTAATATCGATAAAAAATGAGTATAAAGCGCCTATTTCTTCTATAAAGTTGATTGAAATTTATTTTAAACAGTGTTAAATGTTGTTAGAAGCCATTATTCAACGGAAAAACCCCAAAACAAGGAAAATAAAACCGCTTTATATTGCTTTATAATATGACTGACGGTGTGACCGTTTAGAAAGCGCAGCTTTAAAAGGGGTTATCTCTGTTTTTACTAATTTACAAAACTGCCAAAAGATGTAGTTTGGTTTGTATTGGTATACTTTTGTACTGGATAGGGTCATAACCATGTCTATCAATCTTTGTTTTTAATTCCAAAATTAGCATACGACCTATGTCGAACCGTTCGATGTCCGTTGTATCTTTCTATATTTATAACGAAAAGTCCCGAGTACTTTTGAAAAGATTTTTTGAAGTCTAGGATTGCCAACTACTAGAAATCCAAAGTACTGCTGGAAGCCAAAACAAAATGCCAACTACTGGAAATCCAAAGTATTGCTGGAAACCAAAACAAAATCTAGCCTCAAGCATATGAACTTTGACTTTACACCAGGTAAAGTACACAATGTGTGGTCTTGAGTCATCAATATGTAGACTTTGCTCTGAGGGAATCAAGGACATTAACCACTTCATTATGTTCTGCAAAGTGTCTAATACAATTTGGCAACCTTTTCTAGAAAAATTAAGTGCAACAATACAGCAGCTCAACACTGCTGAATTTGAAGAAAAACTAAAGAATAAGAGTCTATTGTTACAGTTAATAATAGACGTTACACATCCATCCATACCACTCTACTTACATAACGGTGATGTAAAGCGTGAGATAGAATGTATAGCCAGAGGTCTATGTGTTGCCCTACATAGAGAGATGTGAAAAAATGGACTTCTATATTGGGTGATGTACACCGTACAGGGAGTGCTGGATTTATAACGAACGTAGTGAGTCGCGGCGAAGCCGCGACGAAACGAAGTTCGTTGTATAGATAACGCGTATGTGATATATGGAAATCATGTGTTCAACCAGTAGACCATCGATTCATTTCTTTTGAAAACCGGAAGTTCATGGAATATTCTCCCCATAGGACAATACGGAAGTAGAATAAAATCTCCTATTATCTCGTCTCCATTACGCGTTAAACAAAATCAAAATCTTTATTTCGTCAATAAGACTGTTAGTTGTGGAAACAATAAACAAAATAAGTCGAAAGTTCTACATAAATGTATTTACAGCATATACTTTCCTCGTAATTTGAAAAATAATTCGATCTCCAGTAGAGCGTTATGAAGTATCCTTGGTAACAAGATCATTAAGCCGAGCAAACCCGTCGTTATTAAAGGAAGAACTTTCGACTTAACATGAAAAAGAAAATGGTGATAATCTAATAAACACGAGTGACATGCGCAACACCTCTTATTTTTCCCTTCAGTAAAACGGTTATGTCCGAATGTTTACATAATGTAAATGTCCGATATTTAATGTCCCAATGTCTTGCTCATCAGTTATACCAGATACAATCTTCTGTCACTACGTTCGTCAATAGGCAGTGCCTATATTCATATTATAGTTTAGTTTTAAAACTGTCTTTTCTGTAATATAGTGTTCTTACCTTGCTTAGCTATTTTTTATCAGCCTTTACAATATGCCTGACTTTTAATGTAATGCATGTGTATATAGTTTTATTTTTCAATCAGCTAGAAATTGTTACATTTTGCATAGTTTTAGTAGTGACTATTTTTTATTCATATAAACAGTAGATAGTGCTTTTAACGGCGTTTTTATTCAATGGACCCGCACATGCAATTCTAGTTTATAGTTTTAAATTTCCGTTGCTGCAGTAAAAATACACTGTCTCAAAGTGGTGCGCCAGATAGTGGCGGGATTTCCACAAAGAAAGAAAGAAAGTCTCTCGTGATCTAGCGAAATCCCGTGGATGTGACTTGATTCGAGATTCAACATGGAGGCTTTTTGCGGGAAATTTTACGTGAATTTGACACAAAATTTTCAACTCACCAGTATATGATTGTGATATTGTGGTAATAGAAATTTCGTAGTTTTATTCGTTCTAAAAACATGTACACGCGTTGTCTATAGAGAAAGCTTCGCTTTCTATTAATTACTCCTATCGTCAAACAGAACCAATTGTTTAGTATAACTGTGCAAATATATAAAATTTTTATATATACGCGCGCGTGTGTGTGTTTGTGTTTACATTATGATACTTAGAAAATGTATGAAAGGTATAGTGAAGTCAGCTACAAACATTATCATATAGAATTCACTTTAGCTACTAAACTAAAGTTAGGTAAGAGGCTGATATCTACCATAATACTAGTTTTGCACATGTACTAACTGGTTTGTAGCTGGTCGTACAAATTACTTTTCCCTGTTAATATGTATATACTATGTACATGAATATAATTTAAGATATAATATCATCAAAATTATCTGAAGTTCGGCATAGATTTGAAAGGTACAGTACAGTCAGTTACAGGGATTAACCGACAGAACAGATTAACATTTATTTGTCAAGTTGATTTTACTTATGAAACCTAAGTGTCTACTATACACACATTACTTCCAGTTCAAAAGTAAATCCTTTTGGCTGACTGTACTAACTACTTTTCTTAGAAAATATAAAAATGCTCATTTTGCACAAGTTTCTTTGGTTGACAATTTATCCCACCATCGCTTCACCATGTTATGTTCACATATCACACATATAGTTTTAAAAAATGACTCACAACTCAACTACATATACTTTATGAAATCTTCAAAAAAGCAGTTTCCAAGAAATTACACTTTGTATCATGGAAAACCTATCCTTTGAAATTATATCATACAATGTTAATGGCTTGGGGGACACTCTCAAACGTAAAAAAATATTCAACTGGCTGAAAAAGAATTTCCCTTACTCCATCATATTTTTACAAGAAACACACTCAACACCTGATTCAGTTTTGAAGTGGACTGATGAATGGGGGTCTGAAATCAATTTCTCACATGGTACATCAAATAGTAAAGGGGTTGCCATTTTATTCCCAAGTAAATGGGAATACTGCATCATAGAAAAAAATACAGATAAGATTGGTAGATTTCTACAGTTGCATGTCAGAATAAATGAAAGAATTTTTCTCCTGACCAATATATATGCTCCAACGAAAGATCACCCTTTGGAACAATGCAGATTTTTAAATGATTTACTTCTTACATTTACCACTCAAACTGACAAAAATCTCATAATAGGGGGTGACTTCAACATTATCTTAGACTCAAAAATTGATAAATACGGGGGGAAAACAGAACCTTTTTCAAACTACAGAAATAATCTAATAGGCTTTATGGAAGAATTTGACATGGTAGATATCTGGAGAAAACTTAATCCCAATAAACAACTTTTTACTTATCATAAACGCAACCCTATCACTCAGACCAGATTGGATTTCTGGCTCATACCTCACTTTCTCACACCCTTTACAGACAGTTACATTAAACCCTCTATCTTGTCTGACCACAGTATAATACAGTTGAAAATAAAAGGAACATCTAAAGACGTACATGGTCCAGGATTCTGGAAATTTAATTCATCTTTACTAGAAGACGAACATTTTACAAATCTAATAAAAAATAAGATAACTGAGCTTAAGGACAAATATGAAAACATGACAGATAAACACTTAAAATGGGACACAGTAAAATGTGAACTTAGAGGTGAAATAATTAAATTTTCTTCTCAAAAATCAAAAGAAAACAAATCTAAAGAAAAAGAATTAAAACATAAGGTAGATATACAGTTTTCAGAAATTGCTACCTCCCCAACTCCCCAAAAATTAAATGAATATGATGACATTAAAGCAAAACTAGAAGAAATTAATGAAAGAGAAACAAAAGGAATAATTTTGAGATCTAAAGCAAAGTGGTATGAAAATTCAGAAAAATGTACAAAATACTTCCTCTCACTAGAAAAAAGAAATTTCAAAAATCTATAAGTAAACTTATCACGAATGAAATTCACACAACAAACAAAACGGAAATTTTATCCCAAATAAAAAATTTTTATGAAAAGCTTTACACTTCTTCTCTGAAGGGTACTAGTTGCAAAGAATTTAACATTACTTAGCAAAATTTACCAAAAATTGCAACAATTATAAATTAGATGAAATAGAAAAACAAACACTAGATAGTGAAATTACTCTACAAGAATGTACTGACAATCAAAACCTTCAAGGGAGGAAAATCACCGGGTACAGATGGTTTCGAAAAAGAATTTTATGTTGCATTCTGGCAAGATATCTCTGAACTAGTCCTGGACAGTTTCAATTACAGTTTTCAAAAAGGATCCTTATCAAGTAAACAAAAGCGAGGGTTAATAACTTTACTGCCAAAAAAAGAAAAAGATAAATGTAATCTGAAAAATTGGAGACCTATATCTCTTTTGAATTTTGACTATAAGATATTAGCAAAAACATTAGCAAAGAGAATCAAAACTTTTTTACCAAAATTAATAAATTCTGATCAAACTGGCTATGTTAAAGACAGATATATTGGTGAAAATATAAGAACTATTTCGGACTTAATATACCTAACATGCTTAAAAAACATCCCAGGATTAATTTTATTAATTGACTTTGAGAAAGCTTTTGATACCATAGAATGGCCTTATATATTTGAAAGGCTCAAAACTTTCGGCTTTGGGGAAAACATAATAAAATGGATTAAGGTTCTTTACCAAGACATAAACAGTGTGGTTTTAAACAACGGGTTCTCAACAGAAAAATTCGATTTAAATAGAGGCGTTCGTCAAGATTGTCCCTTATCACCCTATCTATTCATTTTAGGTCTTGAACTACTAGCTATAGCGATTAGAAACAATAATGAAATCAAAGGCATAAACATTGATTCAATAGAATTTAAATTTGCTTACTTGCAGATGACATGACATGTTTTTTAAGAGATGAAAAATCTGGCACAGTTCTTTTACAAACTCTTGATAACTTCAAAAATTGCTCAGGCTTAAATGTAAATTTAAATAAAACTGAAGCAGTTTGGATAGATCGTAGCAAAAACTTTAAACCTGGTCTTCTTCCACTTAAATGGTCTACAGGATTTTTTTTTACTTTAGGAGTGTGGTTCAGTAATGACATTGAAAATGACACACTAGGAAAAAACCTAAATTCTAAACTATCTGACTTGAAAGCCACACTGAACTTATGGAGAATGAGAGATTTACATTAATAGGTAAAATTCTTATTACCAAAACCTTAGCATTATCTAAACTAGTTTATCAATTCTCTCTCCTTCACATACCCAAATCTCTTATAAAAGATATACAGACTGAAATAAATAAATTCATTTGGAAAAATGGAATTTCTAAGGTTAAACAAAAAGTGTTTTCTCAAAAACCAGAAAATGGGGGATTAAAAGCTCCAGATGTTGAAAAACAAATAAAATCTCTGAAACTAAATTGGATCAAAAGAATTCTTAATGATAATGAATCTAAATGGAAATTTTGTTTTCAAGAAATCATTAAAAATACATTGTACATTTCAGTGAATGACCTTTTTCAAACTAAATGCTGTTTTCAGAAGATATATCAAATGCCACTCTTTTATGAAGACATATTGACATCCTGGAATGAATTCTGCAATTCTGATAATTTAGCACCACAACCCAAAATCTTCAAAGAAAGTCTCTGGTACAATGATAATATTAAAATAAATAAACAAACAGTTTTTTACAAACAATGGTATAAAAAGGGAATTTTTTATTTAAAGGACATAATTAATGAAAATGAAACTTTTTTATTACCCAATGAAATAGAAAACAAATTTAGTCTAAAAGTAAACTTCATGGAATATTTCAGCTTAAGATCTGCAATTCCAAGAAACTGGAAAGAGCATTTGACAAAACATGTCTGTCCTACCATTAGTAAAACACAGATCACCTTTTCTCAAAACAACAAAATACTGAATATAAAACAAATGTCATCTAAGGATTTTTACCTAATCCTAGTTGAAAATTTTTCAGACTTGGCAGACTGTAGTAGTATAAAAAAGTGGCAAATTACATTTGATATCAACACAGATGACTTTAGAAAAGCCCTTGTGTTACCCTTTAAAGTGTGTCATGAAACTAAATATCAAGCTTTTCAATATAAAATACTTCACAGATTCATACCCCACAATAGGTTATTACATAACATGGACCTCATCACCTCACCATACTGTAACATGTGCCATGATATGGTCGACACTATTGAACACAGGTTTTTTTATTGTACAATCGCTAGGGAATTCTGGAATCATTTTAGAAATTGGTGGAAAAATATTCAACCAAACAGCCAGTGTACACTGCAATGTCAAGATATTATTTTTGGGGTTTATAACACTTTATGTGACACTCTTAACTATTGTCTATTCATAGGCAAATATTTCATTCATACATCAATATATAGTGAAAGAAAATCATTTAATTTTGTACAATTCAAAAATCTTTTAAAAAGACAGATTGAGATCATAAAACATGTTTGTTATACAAAAGGGAAGCAGGATTATTACCTCATAACTTGGTCACTCATTGCAAACAGCTTAGATTAGAAGTTTAACAGACCACGGAGCTATCTCCTTCTATATTAAATTATTATTACAAATTGAATTCTATTGGATTAACTCTCCTGAATTTATACTATTTATAGTACTCTAGAAACACTGTAATCAAGCTTCTCTTTTACATAATGCCTCAAGTCTCAAATATGAATATGAATATGTCATTAACCTATGTAGATATACTTAAAATATATTTGATACATAAAATTTATACATTGTGCAACACTGACAATTATTGTAAACACTTATATGTTGTTGAGTCAAATAAAAAAAAAAAAAAACTTGGTAAACTGTAACACTCGGTAAACTGTAACACCGGTAAACTGTAACACTGGTAAACTGTAACACTCATTAAACTGTAACACTCGGTGAACTGTAACACCGGTAAACTGTAACACTCGGTAAACTGTAACACAGGTAATCTGTAACACTCGGTAAACTCTAACACTCGGTAAACTCTAACACTTGGTAAACTGTAACACTTGGTAAAGTGTAACACTGGTAAACTGTAACACCGGTAAACTGTAACACTCGGTAAACTCTAACACTTGGTAATCTGTAACACTTGGTAAACTGTAACACCGGTAAACTGTAACACTCATTAAACTGTAACACTCGGTAAACTGTAACACCAGTAAACTGTAACACTCGTTAAACTGTAACACAGGTAATCTGTAACACTCGGTAAACTGTAACACTCAGTAAACTGTAACACTTGGTAAACTGTAACACTTGGTAAACTGTAACACCGGTAAACTGTAACACTCATTAAACTGTAACACTCGGTAAACTGTAACACCGGTAAACTGTAACACTCGTTAAACTGTAACACAGGTAATCTGTAACACTCGGTAAACTGTAACACTCGGTAAACTCTAACACTTGGTAAACTGTAACACTTGGTAAACTTTAACACTGGTAATCTGTAACACTTGGTAAACTGTAACACTCAGTAAACTCTAACACTTGGTAAACTGTAACACTTGGTAAACTGTAACACTTAGTAAACTGTAACACCGGTAAACAGTAACACTCATTAAACTGTAACACTCGGTAAACTGTAACACCGGTAAACTGTAACACTCGTTAAACTGTAACACAGGTAATCTGTAACACTCGGTAAACTCTAACACCTGGTAAACTGTAACACTTGGTAAACTGTAACACTTGGTAAACTGTAACACAGGTAAACTGTAACACTGGTAAACTGTAACACTCATTAAACTGTAACACTCATTAGTAGTATGTAAGGTTGACAACCTTACATACTACTCTCGTTAAACTGTAACACAGGTAATCTGTAACACTCGGTAAACTGTATCACTCGGTAAACTGTATCACTCGGTAAACTGTAACACTTGGTAAACTGTAACACCGGTAAACTGTAACACTCGGTAAACTGTAACACTTGGTAAACTGTAACACCGGTAAACTGTAACACTTGGTAAACTGTAACACTTGGTAAACTGTAACACATGGTAAACTGTAACACTCGGTAAACTGTAACACCGGTAAACTGTAACACTTGGTAAACTGTAACACTTTGTAAACTGTAACACTTGGTAAACTGTAACACTTGGTAAACTGTAACACTTGATGAACTGTAACACTTGATAAACTGTAACACTTGGTAAACTGTACCACTCGTTAAACTGTAACACACTAAAACCGAACACCGGTAAACTGTAACACTTGATAAACTGTAACACTCCGTTAACAGTAACACTCGGTAAACTGTAAAAATCGGTAAACTACAATGCTCGGTTAACTTCACATGGTGTAGGTTCGGCTTTGGCGTTGAAAGAAATCGGATTTAAACCGTTTCATATTCAGCGATTGATCACAATTATTGTTGTCTTTGTGTAAACGTGTAGAATGAGCCGTCACCTGTCGCGTACGAATAAGCAGTCATGTGTCGCGGTAGAATGAGCAGCCACGTGTCACGTAAGAAAGATTGGCCATGTGTCGCGTAAGAATAAGCAGTCACGTGTCGCGGTAGAATGAGCAGTCACGTGTCGCGTAAGAAAGATTGGCCATATGTCGCGTTATTTAAAATGAGCAGTCACGTGTCGCGGTAGAATGGGTAGTCGAGTGTGGTGTAAGAAGGAGTAGTCACGTGTCGCGGTAGAATGAGTAGTCGCGTGTCGCGGTAGAATGAGCAGTCATTTGTCGCGGTGGAATAAGCACGTTAAGGTACCCTGAATGTCCTTCACAGATGAATGAAAAATAATTTATTACTTTCACTTCAATTATAGCTGTTGTCGTTCCTATATAAGTGAAATGTTCCCAAGTCGTTAAACCTAATTAATCAATAAATCAACTAATGAATCTCTGACTCAGTCTTACACAGTATACATTTGTATATGTTTAATATAACGTGATTGTTATCAATGATTATAATGTAATACAAAATAACAAAATGAGATAATAGTCACATTTAATACAGACATGAAGCTTTTTAAACAATGAAAATCGCTTTTTGCAGATGTAGATCGTGGTTAATCATGAATGATGAACGTAGAATATAATACGTCATACCAGTCGTTAAGTGTGAATATAGAATATATTATGTCAAACCAGTCGTTAAGTGTGAATATAGAATATATTACGTCATACCAGTCGTTAAGTGTAAATGTAGAATACATTACGTCATACCAGTCGTTAAGCGTGAATATAGAATATACAGTAGAACTTCGATAACTCGAAGTGCTCGGGACTTCGCTGGGGACTTCGAGTTATCGGGGTGTTCGAGTTATCGAAGTTGAAGGATGATGTTCAAGAATGGTGTCACCTTAATACATGTTTTCCACTACAAAATCTTGATGTTTTAAACAGTTACCTGTACTCGAATGTGAAAAAAAGTAAAAAGATTTTAAAGAATATACAATAAATAATTTATTAAAGAATTGATATTGACGGTAAAAGCGTGCGAAACGTATTATTTTATTATAAAATCACGATACATGTATATACGAACAACGAAATCGGAAATCAGATATATGTACATGTTTATCAAAATGCTTATTTTTTACATTCGTTAGAAAATACGAACAGAAACTTAATGAAATTATAAAGCAGTGCAATAAGTAATTTAAGATTTTAATGCAGTCGTGAGTACAACGGTGTTAGTCGTTTTAATTAAGCTTGGAGAACTTGGCTTCTTTTATTACAGTAGAGGATAAGCGTACCTGTTAGGCTTAATTGTCCGTGACGGTACTGGATATTAATCCGTTAATTGATACTAATTAATACGGTATATAACAAGAACTACTCGGTTATTTTCTCTACTATAACGGTAGCCAAATTACCGATATGTGAATTCTTTGATCGTTTTATTAAACGAGCCATTGATCATACACTGTTAGAAAAAATTCAAGTTTTTGAAGTTAATTTTTATAGATTTTTAAACAACAGACCAAATTTTTACTTCGAGTTATCGGGGGTATTCGAATTATAGAAGTTTGAGTTATCGAAGTTTTCCTAATATAGTTAATATAGAAAACCGGTCTGGACAAAATAAAGACTTCGAGTTATCAGTGGTATTCGAGATATCGAAGTTTGAGTTATCGAAGTTCTACTGTATTACGTCATACCAGTCGTTAAGTGTGAATATAGAATATATTATGTCAAACCAGTCGTTAAGTGTAAATGTAGAATACATTACGTCATACCAGTCGTTAAGCGTGAATATAGAATATATTACGTCATACCAGTCGTTAAGTGTGAATATAGAATATATTATGTCAAACCAGTCGTTAAGTGTGAATATAGAATATATTATGTCAAACCAGTCGTTAAGTGTAAATGTAGAATACATTACGTCATACCAGTCGTTAAGCGTGAATATAGAATATATTACGTCATACCAGTCGTTAAGTGTGAATATAGAATATATTACGTCATACCAGTCGCTAAGCGTGAATGTAGAATATATTACGTCATACCAGTCGTTCAGTGTAAATGCAGAATATGTTACGTCATACCAGTCGTTAAGTGTAAATGTAGAATATATTACGTCATACCAGTCGTTAAGTGTGAATGTAGAATATATTACGTCATACCAGTCGTTCAGTGTAAATGCAGAATATGTTACGTCATACCAGTCGTTAAGTGTAAATGTAGAATATATTACGCCATACCAGTCGTTCAGTGTAAATGCAGAATATGTTACGTCATACCAGTCGTTAAGTGTAAATGTAGAATACATTACGTCATACAAGTCGTATATTGTGAATGTATAATATATTACGTCATACCAGTCGTTAAGTGTAAATGTAGAATATATTACGTCATACCAGTCGTTCAGTGTAAATGCAGAATATGTTGCGTCATACCAGTCGTTAAGTGTAAATGTAGAATATATTACGTCATACCAGTCGTTCAGTGTAAATGCAGAATATGTTTCGTCATACCAGTCGTTAAGTGTAAATGTAGAATACATTACGTCATACAAGTCGTATATTGTGAATGTATAATATATTACGTCATACCAGTCGTTAAGTGTAAATGTAGAATATAAATTACGTCATACCAGTCGTTAAGTGTGAACTCTGACGTTTATGCCTATCGATCCTGATTTGTTGTAACTAGTGTAATACCTTGTTGATGACGTCATTCCAGAAGCATAATTTACCACCTTATTCAATTTTGTGAAAAGCATATGATTAAATAATCTGTTATTTCTCCTTTTTCTATAAACGTCATCAAACACCGTGTTCTGATGAACAGCTAAGTTTGTCATTGTCGCGTCTATTGTAGGAATCTGTCTATTATTTGAATTTGCTACGATCCAATTATCATAAGCACTTCGTCCAACCACAACTTCCGGTATATCGGCCCATGGATAAGATGGCGGTGTAATGAAATAGTCCTCTCCCCATTCTGTGAACATCCGACCCTTTTCTTTAGCAATCATTCTGAGCTTTTCCGATGATGATGCGTCTATAGGTTTAACATCCATTACGTTCGTTCGTCTACCAACTACTATAAATGGCGATTTTTTATGAAAGAATTTTAAAACTCTGAAAAGAGTTGCAACAAGGGAATCTGTAAACAAAATGTCAGAGTTGGCATAACCATACAGCCTCGTTTTAAAATGATGCATTGTATCAATATACATATGTTTAAGGACTGGAATTCCAATACTTAATTTAGAAACAGGTAGAACATGCCATCCTTTTGGTATAACGTGCCTCGCTAAAGTTCGATCGTTTGTTAATAAAACGGTCTTCACAAATGGATGTAACATCCGCCAATTTGTAACGGTGTTGTTATGACAAACATATTTATCACGTGACGGTTGCCATGTCGTAAACAAGGTTAATAAAGGCAGTGTTTGATTGGTTAAAATTTTAGTTTTTTCATTTTCATACTCATTATTTTGTTTCGTGGAACCCTTTTTTAGCTTAACGTCACCAATTACGGCATGTTTGACAATTCGTTTAGTATTTTTCACTTTTGGATTAAAACTTTGGTTATAATTATAAATCCCAGGTAGAGTTTGAAAAACAAAATTTAAAGTGTTCCTATACTTGGCTGGTATTTTTTCCAGACCATTTTGCCAATATTTTAGATTTGGTTTTCCATCAGATAAATCCAGGGGATAGAGAGTGACTTTGGTGATATACACAAACGTAAGACAACATAGAGCGTATACAGCTATAAAAACAAACATATGGCAGTCAAATATCGGACATGTTTCCTTCTGCTGTCTCGCCATTGATTTGTTCCTTATCTGAAAATAAATTTACAACTTTTTTTGTAAACAAATATCAACCATACTTAGAAAATAGAATGGATTTAGATGCACAGCACATGTTTTTCTGTAACAATTGTTTTTCTATTGCATTTGGCCAAAAGAACATTACATTGAAAAAAGTTTCATAAAGCCTGATTTAGGATTACTTTACTTATATCAAGACAGCCATTTCAGGGATGACAGAGAAACAACTGAGCTACAACAAGCAAACTGTAACATCAGGGATGACAGAGAAACAACTGAGCTTCAACAAGCAAACTGTAACATCAGGGATGACAGAGAAACAACTGAGCTTCAACAAGCAAACTGTAACATCAGGGATGACAGAGAAACAATTGAGCTACAACAAGCAAACTGTAACATCAGGGATGACAGAGAAACAACTGAGCTTCAACAAGCAAACTGTAACATCAGGGGTGACAGGGAAACAACTGAGCTTCAACAAGCAAACTGTAACATCAGGGATGACACGGAAACAACTGAGCTTCAACAAGCAAACTGTAACATCAGGGATGACAGAGAAACAATTGAGCCTCAACAAGTAAACTGTAACATCAGGGATGACACAGAAACAACTGTGTTTCAACAAAAAAATTGTAACATCAGGGATCACAGAGAAACAATTGATCTTCAACAAGCAAACTGTAACATCAGGGATGACTGAGAAACAACTAAGCTTCAACAAGCAAACAGTAACATCATGGAAGACAGAGAAACAACTGATCTTCAACAAGCAAACTGTAACATCAGGGATGACAGAGAAACAATTGAGCCTCAACAAGCAAACTGTAACATCAGGGATGACAGAGAAACAACTGAGCTTTAACAAGCAAACTGTAACATCAGGGATGACAGAGAAACAATTGATCTTCAACAAGCAAACTGTAACATCAGGGATGACAGAGAAACAACTGAGCTTTAACAAGCAAACTGTAACATAAGGGATGACAGAGAAACAACTTAGCTTTAACAAGCAAACTGTAACATCAGGGATGACAGAGAAACAACTGAAGTTCAACAAGCAAACTGTAACATCAGGGATGACAGAGAAACAATTTAGCTTCAACAAGCAAACGGTTACATCAGGGATGACACAGAAACAACTGTGTTTCAACAAACAAACTGTTATCAGGGATGACAGAAACATCTGATCGAGCTTCAACAAGCAAAGAGTAACATCAGGGATGACAGAGAAACAACTGAGCTTCAACAAGCAAACTGTAACATCATGTAAGACAGAGAAACAAATGATCTTCAACAAGCAAACTGTAACATCAATGATGACAGAGAAACAATTGAGCCTCAAGCACACTGTAACATCAGGGATGACAGAGAAACAACTGAGCTTCAACAAACAAACTGTAACATAAGGGATGACAGAGAAACAACTGAGCTTCAACAAGCAAACTGTAACATCAGGGATGACAGAGAAACAACTGAGCTTCAACAAGCAAACTGTAACATCAGGGATGACAGAGAAACAACTAAGCTTTAACAAGCAAACTGTAACATAAGGGATGACTGAGAAACAACTAAGCTTTAACAAGCAAACTGTAACATCAGGGATGACAGAGAAACAACTGAAGTTCAACAAGCAAACTGTAACATCAGGGATGACAGAGAAATAATTTAGCTTCAACAAGCAAACGGTTACATCAGGGATGACACAGAAACAACTGTGTTTCAACAAACAAACTCTTATCAGGGATGACAGAAACATCTGATCGAGCTTCAACAAGCAAACAGTTACATTAGGGATGACAGAGAAACAACTGAGCTTCAACAAGCAAACTGTAACATCATGGAAGACAGAGAAACAAATGATCTTCAACAAGCAAACTGTAACATCAATGATGACAGAGAAACAATTGAGCCTCAAGCACACTGTAACATCAGGGATGACAGAGAAACAACTGAGCTTCAACAAGCAAACTTTAACATCAGGGATGACGGAGAAACAACTGAGCTGCAACAAGCTAACTGTAACATCAGGGATGACAGAGAAACAACTGAGCCACGACAAGCACACTGTAACATCAGGGATGACAAAGAAACAACTGAGCTTCAACAAGCAAACTGTTACATCAGGGATGACAGAGAAACAACTGAGCTTCAACAAGCAAACTGTAACATCAGGGATGACATAGAAGCAATTGATCTTCAACAAGCAAACTAACATCAGGGATCACAGAGAAACAATTGATCTTCAACAAGCAAACTGTAACATCAGGGAAGACAGAGAAAAAACTGATCTTCAACAAGCAAACTGTAACATCAGGGATGACAGAGAAACAAATGAGCCTCAACAAGCAAACTGTAACATCAGGGATGACAGAGAAACAACTGAGCTACAACAAGCAAACTGTAACATCAGGGATGACAGAGAAACAACTGAGCTTAACAAGCAAACTGTAACATCAGGGATGACAGAGAAACAACTGAGCTTCAACAAGCAAACTGTAACATCAGGGATGACAGAGAAACAACTGAAGTTCAACAAGCAAACTGTAACATCAGGGATGACAGAGAAACAATTTAGCTTCAACAAGCAAACGGTTACATCAGGGATGACACAGAAACAACTGAGCTTCAACAAGCAAACTGTAACATCATGGAAGACAGAAAAACAAATGATCTTCAACAAGCAAACTGTAACATCAATGATGACAGAGAAACAATTTAGCCTCAAGCACACTGTAACATCAGGGATGACAGAGAAACAACTGAGCTTCAACAAGCAAACTTTAACATCAGGGATGACGGAGAAAAAACTGAGCTTCAACAAGCAAACTGTAACATCAGGGATGACAGAGAAACAACTGAGCCACGACAAGCACACTGTTACATCAGGGATGACAAAGAAACAACTGAGCTTCAACAAGCAAACTGTAACATCAGGAATGACAGAGAAACAACTGAGCTTCAACAAGCAAACTTTAACATCAGGGATGACGGAGAAACAACTGAGCTTCAACAAACAAACTGTAACATCAGGGATGGCAGAGAAACAACTGAACCACGACAAGCACACTGTAACATCAGGGATGACAAAGAAACAACTGAGCTTCAACAAGCAAACTGTAACATCAGGGATGACAGAGAAACAACTGAGCTTCAACAAGCAAACTGTAACATCAGGGATGACAGAGAAACAACTGATCTTCAACAAGCAAACTGTAACATCAGGGATGACAGAGAAACAACTTAGCTTCAACAAACAAACTGTAATATCAGGGATGACAGAGAAACAACTGAGCTTCAACAAGCAAACTGTAACATCAGGGATGACAGAGAAACAACTTAGCTTCAACAAATAAACTGTAATATCAGGGATGACAGAGAAACAACTGAGCTTCAACAAGCAAACTGTAACATCAGGGGTGACAGAGAAACAACTGAGCTTTAACAAGCAAACTGTCTCTGAAGTCTTTTTAAGAACTCCTGTAATCCATTTCTTAATATATTCAAAGACACATGAAACATTTCTTTGTAGTCCATTTAATTACATTTGTTGACTGTTTACAGTCATGTTTTATAAGCAGGCAGTCTCAGTTAGTCCTCCGACTTTAGGGGCTTGTCAAAAATCTAGATTTGTCCTAAGCATTCAGGGGTGTTTTCACAGTCAGGTTTTGTAAGCTGTCTTGGTTTCAGCTTTATGGGGCACGCCAAATGAAATCGGGTTATGTAAAAACTTTCAGCGTTAATCTTCATTTTCCCATCAGCTTCAAATGTCTGCATTCATTATGTATGTAATCAAAAAGGGCCAAACCGGGATTTAAATCCGGGACTTTCTTTTACTTTACTGACTAAGCTACTTCGAGTCTGTTTCAAACACCAGCTGGTTGCTCACCTCACTGATCCACCCGACCACTTATCGAGCTGAGAGAGAGAGAGAGAGAGAGAGAGAGAGAGAGAGAGAGAGAGAGAGAGAGAGTTTCTTTCTTTTTTTCTTTTTGAATGATGATCATAGGGCGATGGTAATGTATCCATGACTGTAAAAACATAGTCAAACATATGATGGTCACTACTCAGTATAGTACAGATATTGACCGCTGGTCACTGTCAAACAGTTGATAATACACAATACATGATGGAGGACGACATTTAGGCAATAACTCACTCAAGTTTCTTATTTCTTGATTCGAACCCATGACCTTTTAACAGTGGTTTCTTCAATATAACCAATAGCTTACCTTTCAGATGTTTACAGGTTTAACCAAAAATATCGGAAGATACAAATGTAATTTAAAAATCAAATCGAAAACGGTTATAAAACACATTCCGGAATCTTAAAGCATCTTGATCCATCCTTTCATCAATAAATAAATAAATAAATAAATAAATAAATAAATAAATAAATAAATAAATAAATAAATAAGTAAATAGAACAACCCAACAACAATAAATCAATCAATCTTAACAAAATATAATTCTTACCTGATTCTGTATCTATAAAAAATTGTATAAAGGTCTGGGTAGCTCAGTTTGTAGAGTACTCACCAATAGTACAGGAGGTCACGGGTTCGATTATCGGTCCGATCCTGCATTTTTCTCTTTCCTGTTACAGTTTGGTGGCCAGTGTGGACCTCGGAAGTGGTGGACAAGCGATTGCGGGCCATATATAGTCTATCCGAAGGAATTTAGAGTGAGATTTCCCAAAGTACCATAGAATAACAAGGGAGGAATGTAGCGATCTTGGTAGCTCAGTTGGTAAACACTCGCCTATAGTGGAAGGTCCCCAGTCCTACCCTGCATTTTTTTCCTTCCTGTAACACATGTCAGCTGATCACGTCCTCCATAAGCTAAAGTGCAACCACTGCAGTAGTCTGTTGGTAAAGTGCTCGCTTCGTAAATGGGAAGGTGTGGGTCCGAACCCCGGCCGGGTCTGACCCAAGACTTGAAAGTTGGTAGTGGCTGTTCTTTCGCTAAGCACTCGGCATTACAAAATGAAAGTCACGGTTCTTTCGGATGGGTACTTAAAATAAACGAGGTCCCGTGTCACGGCATGGCACGCCATGATAAAGAACCCTGTAGTATAATGCCATCAGCACAGGCAAAATTTCTACACTTTCACTTATAGCTGGCGACGTCTCGATATAAGTGAAATATTCTTGACTGGGACGTTAAACACAATTACTCAACTCAACTCATAAGCTAAAGTGATTAGTGTTCAATATCAGTTTGTTTGCTAACTCTCCGTTCATTAGGTACTATATTTCACTGATATCAGCCAGGTAATTATAATTCAGGTAACCATTATTTGTTATTTCAAAGTAACAATGTTTTGACAATATTATATAAACTTGCCTGTATCTTTATCTTGTGACATAATCATAAACACTTGATGTATCCACACTTCAGCTTCTAATAACGTCTTTGAAGATTCGAAATTAAAATTCCAAGTGTTAATTTATATCCGGCTTTTTACAGTTTAATTCAACTCTAAAGATGGACTACAAGATACCTAAATTTATGATATTTTTGTTTTTATTGAATATTTATGTCATTTTAATGTTCAGTGGGATAGATCTAACAGCACGAGTTCAGTACGGGTTTTGATTTTTAAAGAATTTCAATTTTAAATATCTACTGGAATTTTATGAAATTTAAAAAAGAACGATTAAAACATCGCTGTATACTTGTAATAAATCGTCCGATGATATATGATGTTTATTATATTATGGAAGATTACACACACGACATTTATACTAAGGAGTTTTTGTCAGAGGGGACACACCACATACAAAGTTACACAAGTAAATTCTAAAGCGTTTTTTACCAGTCCATCTTTGTCATATCACCAGCGTTTTGATGACGTATGACATCAGTAAATGTTGAATGTTGGTAGTTATTGTTATGTTGTTTAACGTCGCATCAGCAATCTTACAAATATTCGTGACGAAGCTGACGTCATACTGAATGTAATGATGATTTATACCATTAAATAATAATAATAATAATAATAATAATAATAATAATAATAATAATAAGGTAAATTTTAAAAACAATATTTTAAGACCACATGAATGATGTACACGTGAAGTATTTGTAACAAAGTACCGTTTTGGGGGTACAATTTAAAAAAAAAGGAAATTAACATTACTGTATAAGTATTTATATTAGCATGTGTTATATTTGGCGCTCCAGAGGGTCTCAGACACTTAGTGTGTATTTATATTGACACTGTCTTTGTTTCCCCATAGACAATTGAGATAAAATTAATGTTGAAGTGTATTAATATTGGTGGAGATTAATTTAACGACAAAAGGGCCAATATTAAAACACAACCAAAATAAATACTTATACAGTATATAAGTAAATATGGAACTTAAGAGTAGATGTACGAAATTTTAATTAAACTAAAGTTTTAAGTATTTTGTTGAAAGAAGAAAATTATGTTTTTAAATATTCAGTACTTTAATCCTTTTTATATATAATTAAAATAGTCTGACATTTCAATTTGTAAAATTTATTTTTTCTACTGCATTATATACAATTTACAAAACTTTAAAAAACATAATTTCATCATAAAAACAACACAAAAACACGCACGTACGCACACACACACACACACACACACACACGCGCACACACACACACACACACACACACACACACACACACACACACACACACACACACCACAACGATCTCCACTAAAATCATCATTTTTAGTTATAACAATAAACATAAATACGCACATGTTTATTAAAATAAAATCAGTAGTTTAACGATATCATCCGTTTATTGATATCTATCAAAGATTAAGTGATTATAGTCCTCTGATTGAATTAACAACATTTGTGATGTAAATTGTAATAACATGCATCTTATAACCAAAACCTGTGTAACTGAACATCAATTTAACAGATTATATAATTTTCTTTCTGGATACTTTCGGAACTTATCAATCTTTTATATCTTGAATTGGCAAAAGAATACATTTTGAATTAATTTATTTGTAGGGGAATATAATATATATATATATATATATATATATATATATATATATATATATATATATATATTTATATATATAAGTTTTTTCAGACAACTCATTAGCTCATTCCTAATTTTAAGCTTCCTACTGTCGGCTTTCCCAAATGTTAAGACATTCCAGCAGAAGTAACTCTGCCATGCCCTCTTCTATTTTAGTAATAAGTATCCTATCTTTCACTGTTAAATATAATTCCACCAGAGCATAAGTCATTCTTTCTCTACAATTCATATGTAAAGATGAAAGAAATAATAAGACATACGAATATACTAATAAAGGTATAAATGCAATGTAAATGTCAGGAATAATTTCATGCAACTCTTGTGGAAAAAATCTGCAATTACTGATGCAAAAGAAAGATCGAGCCCATAAACCTCGATTCATTTTTTGATGCACATTCTTCCTTATGATATAGTCTTGTTTGAAACCAACAATTGTACAAAAAACAAGTTTTGAGTTTCCTTAAGAGTCTCATAACAAGAGACACAGTTTCCTCGTATTTCCCATTTAGATAAGATAATGTAGCTAATAAAATCATACCAGTACATATATCTGTATCCATGATATTCTGTATGATAAATGTTTTTAAAGCTTGAATTTGTTTATAGCGAACTTTGGTTGAAGCATTAGAAACGATGTATTTATACATGTACTGAACAAGAATACTAGCATTTACACACAAATTAAACCTCATTAATGATCTTTTAACTTTGTTTTTTGATTGCGACATTAGTGTTGCTATAGAAACCATATCACTAACACATACAAAAGGATTTGGATCAATAAAATTCAAACTAAAATGTATCGGAATTTTAAACATACTTTCATCACAAAGATATTCTTCGTCTGTCCTATCAATAAAACCGTTAACAGGAATATTTGATGACAATGTGTTGTCTATATTAAGTATGTGTAGTTCTGATAAACCCGGAATCACACGAAATCTTGTTATTCCGTCATGATAAAGATCAGTCAAATAATTCAACAATATTCTGCCTTTTTCTCCAGAAACCTTCCCCTCAAACATATTGTTTTGTTTGATAAAATAATTTGGACAGTATTCATCTCTTACCCATTTGATTAACCGCCTTAAGCAAATCCAGAAACAGTCCAGAAAGTTGTATCGTGTCCAGTTGATAGGTTCCTCTTCAATGCAGTAAAATAAACAGGTTTTTAGAAAGTATGCCTTTTACTTCTACTTTCAAATCAATAATATGTTTTAAATACAGTTTAAGAAAACCATAGCACAATAGTTGAGTGTGATTAAACGAATGTACTAATTTCTTCTCTGCGAGTGAAAAAGAAATTCGCCATTGTACGTAGTAATCCTGAGAATTTGGGTTTCCAATAGGAACCACTAAACATCCTTCATGTACAATCTCAGAAATCAAATCACTTGGTGGCCAGTTGTTTATTCTGGTTCTTTCTTTCCATTCATTTGCCAATTTCGGCCAAGATGTAAACGATAAACAAAGTAAGACATCAGTATCTATATTCAACGGACCTGGAAACTCGAAACTTGCACAAGGCCCATGTGCGACAAAATATTCAACGACCGAGATAAAACCATCGCGGCAAAGTAAACTAGATAGAAAAACCCCATCAGTAGTTTTTATAAAAAAGTCAAAATCAACTTCCACAATGTCAGCCGAACAGCGACTCTGACAAATCCTGGTTTTACATTGTTTGTATCCATGGTGATAACACCGGTTGTTCTTTCTGAAACGTCTTGGTGTAGTAAATAAAGCGGATTTAGTACAACCATAATATCTATATCACTTCCTTGTAGGTCTAGTCCTTCAGCTCTGCTTCCACTATGTATAATCCTCAACACATTTTTGCCGAAAATGTCTAAGTTATCGTATAAGTCATATTGACACCTTCTTAAAAACACCTGCTCTTCTGTTCCGATTAAACGACTAAGTGCTAACCACACTAATACTGATATGTTACCCTGTTCCCGTGACGATGAAACGTTCTCGATGACAACCTCGATTGGATGATCAGAATGAACTAAGTGATAACCAGAATAATACTGATATTTTTGTCCCTTTCCTGTGATGATGAAATGTTCTCCATAACTGCTTGGATTGGATGATGGTATCAGAATGAAAACGTTAACAATCAACTTATATATGATTTTCTGAGATGTTTTTCATGGCTGTCATGATTGTTTAGAATCAGAACAAAATACGTTGGCGATAAAACTTACAGGTCAAATTCATAGAAATTGTAAGCCCGCTTCTCTGTCGCCATAACCACGACTTAAAACCGATTATAGTATTTATAAAAAATTAGTTATGATTATTTCCATTCATATGTTTCTGAATCCAAAAATATCTAATGCTATTTACTGTTCATTTACTTCAACCGTAATTACTTCAAAACATGAGAGCATTCGATTTCGAAAAGAGTTATTTACAGTTACAAAACTTTTCTTCTTTATCTGACAAACCTTATGACATCCAATAAAAAGTCACCTGACAGATAACTCGGGACTTTATCCCATGTCAAATCACATGAACGAATGATATAACGACAAAGTACAATTACTAATAAAACACTTTAATAATACTACAAAATATGTCTTATTTCGGGCCATTCTAGTATTTAACCGATATCTGATTTTAGAATAGCATTTGATAAATTGTTCAAACTTTAAACTTAAAGGGCTTCATCATAAAAGAAAACTTACAATGCTGGACTGTTTAAAAACTATACATGAAGATTTAAATTTTTTAACAGTCCAGCATTGTTAATTTTTTACGTCTATGATCTCATAGTAGAATTTTTTTTGACCGCATACATCACACGTCATACATCATTACCCCTTAGAAACCAATGACGTCGGTTTCTTGACAACTAGGTTAAATGTTCAGTCTCATATTTTTCTAACTTGACGTAAACGGTGTCATTTGATTTCTTTATTAAAACGTGAAGTTGTTAAATATGTACGATTAGTCTTAAGATCTGCAGTCATAAATGATGATCTCGATGACAGCAGCGAATTTGAGTTTTGTGAACCTGCAGGTGCAACAGGGAGACTAGTTTATATAAGAGTCTTACTCTTGTTATGGAATCCCTTATCTGTGTAAGGTAAATTTGTTTTGTATAATTGCTTAATGAAATAAAAACTGTTTCAACTAAATGTTGAACATCAACGGTTGGCTACCAGCTGGAACCACTTTATTTTTGGCTTCTGCAAGTTGATGTATTGTTGAGAGTGGTAAACGTGTTATTGATTGTTATTTTTGTACCGGCTAACATTTCTGCTTCGAACGCGGATGCCTCCTTTTTGTCCAAACATAATTGCCCCTCCCTTAGATTGAAGCCATCGTCATTTATATTTTAAAGCACAGTCGCGCGCAATTAGAGTGAGATGTACCTCTCCGATGTGTTTGCATGTTTGCAAGCTCCGTTTGGAATTAATTTAAATATATGCAAGTGATACATGTACGTACTGACATACACACCGAACGATTTAGAAATGGCGGTGAAAGTAGCGTGCAAAGGTACCGGCGGTTGTCATGGGCATCCAGCTGCATTGCATTGAGATTAATGCGCAGTTCTGTATTTTCTTTCATGTGTGAAGCTGCATAAAAGATAAGGTTAATGTTATAAATATTGTCTTTATTTTTTAATTTAATTATAATTTGAATTTAATTATAAGGAATAATTGTATTTTTGTCGGTCTATAGGGTCATAGACCGAAAAAATATTACAATTATTCCTTAAATAGATATATAACAACTACCTGTTTAATTTTGATGTGCCATATGTGCACATTTCGGATAATCATTCCTCATTTGGGCCGACAATATATTTAAACACAAACATGCTTTACTGTATTAACTGTAAAATAAACACCCAGTAAGAAGGAAAATCTGGTATATTGCTGCATAAAAATTTGATAAAAGAAAAAAAGAAGCTTTAGATATAACCTTTCTTGGGTGTCATAATTCAGGTTAAAGTCCAACTATAAACGAGTACATGAAAAATCAGTCGTATCTATCACTAGAATAAATATATCTTTAATTTTTTGTATTATTTTAAATCCTAGCTCTATACAAAAACAATTAGTCAGATATTAATTTTTTTTACAATTAAACTCAGGTTTAATTATGGAATTGTTGGTAGAAACCGTAATTTGCAATGTTTTTCATCAGAAAAAGAGTCATCTCTCTTTGTGCAAATACAATAAAATCAAATGTACCACAGGTTGGCTGTAAAAGCAAGCGATAGGTTTAATGTGCATTGTGTAAGCATGCATGCCTTTTGTTACGTCCAATGTTTGTTCATAATCAAAAATTAATTACATGTAGTGTTCATTTGATTTACTCTTATATTCTTGAAAAAATATCATCGCGTTATTTTCTAATTTGTTTTTAATATCTTTAAATGCATCACACACACACACACACACACACACACACACACACACACACACACGATAAAATAAACATATGACAAAACGACCAAACAAAAAAAATAGGACAAAAAAAAAAAAAAAAAAAAAAAAAAACAAAAAAACAAACAAACAAAGTACACTCGACACTGAATGAAAACATAGTGGCACTGTCAAACAACTAATGACTCTCAAACATCCTATCTATTTAACAAACAGTAGTCCAATAATATGCAGGGTGAAAAATAAAAGATTTTTTTCAATTTTAGTTTTTTATTTTAAATCAATAGTTTTTGCATGTAACTCTAGAAATTAAAAATCATTTAAAAAATCATGAACAAATTGTTACTGTACAAGTTGGAAAATAAAAATCTGGTTTTCATGTTGCACAATAACTCTCGTGTTTTAAGTGATAGTATATCTTTAAATAAACTTAACTAAACCATACTTAACTATATATTGATTGGCACCGAGGCTGCTTCCTTCTAATATATATATATATATATTGGACAGCGGTTGCACACACACACACACACACACACACACACACACACACACACACTATATATGTATATGTATATATATATATATATATAAAAGCACCAATAATCAAGAAACTAAATATACTTAGAACCATTTACACTCGTGGTTGGAAATTATCGTTTTTTAATGTAAAACAAAGCCGTTAGGAGAAAATTTCATGTAATAGAGGAGTGTGTTGTCGAAAATATTTTAATATTTTATTATGACCATCGTAATTAGAATTGAAGTAGACAATACATTTTGTGATATTCACTTAATCATGTGATATTACAGTACACTTTCCTTTATTCATTACTTACAAGTATGAAGTCGTTTTTCCATTACATTATTCTGTAAAATGTTCATAGTTGCTTCGTAAACAGATGTCCTTCACAAGCCATGATTTGATGTTTTTCTCGACTGCCATTTTCATTCGAGTATAAAAATGATTTGTGGCATGACACATTATTGGAACGAGTTGTTGTGTCAGCAATTATAAAAAATAATTACAAATTATGCAAATGAACAAAAATCCGATTTAAAACTTGCTTAACATGTATAACAGATGACAAGCATGATCACAAGAAATTTAAGAAGAATATCACAGAATTAATTACTCACTTATCAAGCACAAATCTTCTGAATTTCTATTGTAGTGATCGTTATGTAATTTCTAGAAAAAACAATACATAGTTGTGCTGTAGACTATTTTCTATTGTTGTGGCACGAATGTAATGGTTCTCCTCTCTTCAGTCCATATACAAGGAATAACTTGTAAAGATAAAGCCTATTTTCCATTGCCTTTCTATACAAACAATGATGCAATCAATTTACAGTACAGTTTACTGGGCTTTAAAAGGAAATACATCTGCCAGGATGACTTTGATCCTGGTTAAAAAGTAAATGCAATCCTCATCAAAGCATAGACATTTTTGTTCACCTTGTAATTTTTATTTTATACAGAAACACATTACTTAGTACTAACTTTATAATTCAGGTAAATGTATTTAACAACATTAAAGGACTTGGTAAATAAATATAGAAGATCATTATAGAAAAAACAACTTTATGAACTTTTTTCTACCCTTTACACCACTATCCCTCATGCTAAATTGAAAGAACGTCAAAAACAAATCATTCACTTTCCATTCTTTTACAAAAACAGTAAACCAAGATATAAATATCTAGTGCTCAATAGGGATTCTGATTATTTTGTAAAACACCATACACACTGCAAACAAAAATATACTGAAGATACCATCAATAAAATGTTAGAGTTTTTGATAGACAACATATTTGTTGTGTTTGGCAATATTATCTTTCAACAAACAATCGGTATACCAATGGGAACAAACTGTGCACCTTTGCTTGCTGATTTGTTTCTTTATTCATATGAATCAGAATTTTTACAGAACCTTGTCAAATCTGGAAAAAAGACTGTCGCTAAATCATTCAACTACACATACAGATAAATAGATGACGTTCTTTCTCTTAATAATCACAAATTTTGAGAATATGTGAATGTCATCTATCCAAGTGAGATTGAAATAAAAGACACGACAGATTCTCCATATTCTGCTTCATATTAGGACTTATACCTCAATTATGACACCCATGAAAGGTTACATCTGAAGCTATACGACAAACGTGATGACTTCAATTTTTCTATTGTCAACTTTCCGTTTCTTTGCAGTAATATCCCTGCTTCTCCTGCGTATGGTGTATATGTTTCACAGTTAATACGGTACGGTAGAGCTTGTTCCCACTATGGGAACTTTCTGCAAAGAAGCAAATTACTTACAATTAAATTGTTGACACAAGGATATTGCAAGCCTAGGCTAATCAGGGCCCTTAAAAAGTTTTATGGCCGCCATCACAATATTGTTGATAAGTATGTAGTCACTGTATCGCAACTTATACTGGATATATTTGACTTACCATAGTTCTTTGTTCCTTTCATTCTCAAAATTGACTTGCACGTGACGAGTGTAGCTAACTAGAAAGGAGGTACTTACCCTTTCGGAGCACCCAGTCTAACTTCCTTGATGGAAGTTCACGTGCATAACATATTTTGCCAGTTTGCAAAGTTTTTACTTTGTTTTTGGGATTGTGATATGGACGTTATAAATGCATAAAACGTAAACAATATAAATTGCCTGACAACACATTGTATATTCATGTAGTTTATCAAGAGAATTTTGTACTGAATCAATGTGAAACGGTTTTTAAAAAACTAAAATTATTTTTTAAACCAACGATTTTAACTTATGATCCGCCTAAATTTGTTGAATAAACAAATCACTATTAGAAGAGATAAATATTACAACTGACCCCTTATTAAAGATGTGTTAATTTTGGTGATGTTTTGTGCGTAAATAGCCTGTTGATCATGCTTGCCAATTGAGATTTTTTCACGAGTTTTTTTTAACTTGTTTATTTTTTTTATCGGTTTATTTTAAGGCGATAATTTGTGTATGTTGTATAATTTATCAGAGAAAATGTTCTGTGTTCTGTATTAAATATATATTTAAAACACCGACAGTTCAAGAGTATGTCAGGACTGGTATGTTTGTTTTATTTCCTTTCAATTCCGTTATTTAAGTGTTTTGTGTTTCCTGTATTGAGAATAACAGTTAATAAGAAAAAAAAAAAACTTTTTGCTTCAAAATTCTTGACATGTCAGAGTTTTTTCCCCAATATAAATTTAATACAGAACACAAAACATTCCCTCTGATAAATTTTACAACAAACACAAGTTATCGCCGTAAAATATAAAAAAGAAATTCACATCTAAATAAAGTTTGCCAACAAAGACCATAAATGATGAAAATGTTTTGAATTACTAAGAAGGAGCCAAACAGTGCATGGAAAAACAAATGCGTATTACAGTATTAAATCATTCCCGACCTTGAATGGGCATTAAAACAAATTTTTGTTAATGGCTTTATAGAAATAATGAAGGATAATCAAATAGAAAACTCTGTCAATGCAAAAATATTAAAATTGTTTTTAAGGTTTTCTAAACAATTAACAGGAAGTAGAACAATAAGTAAATCACCAGACTAAAACGAGAATGAGATAAAAAAAATTCTGACCACGAGTTCGGAATTTTCCCCATCTCGACCTCAGTCGAGTAATTGATTATTTTTCTCGCCACTAATTCATAAAAAATTACTGAAATCCTTAAATCCTTACTATAACGATGCAAGATTTTGTTAGCGGACGAATACAAGAGATGTAACAATAACGATTTACGTTTCACTCAGAGCAGAATGTGAACCTACGTGACAAAACGAAACAACGATTATCTTTCTTTATATATATATATATATATATATATATATATATATATATATATATATATATATATATATATATATATATATATATATATTTGCAAAAATAATATTATTTATCATAAAAATATCTCGTTTCATATATTTTATTTCCACTTAATTATGTCCAAAAACAAAGTAGTCTTCGTTCAGTTAAGATAGGATACACGTGCGCACGTTGGGTGCGATATGGGAAAAATATCGTTCCACAAATTCAGTCAGATAAATCTATCACATATGCGAAAAAATGCTGTATAGTGTCAACTGAAATGTACAAACCAGAAGAGCGAATGAAACGGAATGTGCCACAATGTAAACATTTTGGTAAATTATTTCTTATCAGTGACGCTAAGATCCGAAAGATTGATAGATAAAAACATAAGCCAAACAGTTGAAAATTAACACATTCAAAGTTCCAAAATTATATGAATCCAAATCCAGCTAAGAAATACTTTGCGTGAGGAAATAAACCTTATTTTTAAACATGTTTCAAAAGTTTAAAATTTAAAATTCTTAATTGGCCGGTTTTTAAACGTTTTTACTTTTTTTAGGGGGGGGGATTTGTTATTTGTACACGGACTGGTGTGTTTGTGTTTATTGATTTAACGCTATACAAACAATATATGGCACTTTAACCTTGATGTCGTCCATACTTTGGATTCGATTTAACATTTTTTGATATATAAATAATTGGAAATATACTATAAGAGAATAAATTGGATTTGTAGAATCTATCATAAACCTAATAAAAACATTTTGGAAGTGTTAAAGTACAAAGAACGTCTTACAATAGGCTTCAAGTTACTATTTGATAAAAGTTTTCTCTAGACAAAATCTGTACGTACAGCTTAAAAAAATATAAAATTGACAGCTTTAGAAAGAGTTTTATTGTGTATTTTTGTAATGCTATTTTTCAGTTGCTTAGGATCACTCTGGTTTGGAAATAACCTAAATCCAACAGATCACAATTTTTTCCATTCTCTTTGGCTTCTTGTTAATGGTTTTCTACAAACATTCAATTTTCAGTGATACACAATTGTCACAAAATAATTGAATGCACCTGACTTTGGCTTATAGAAGCAATGCTTCATTCCATTCTTGGGTTATTCTTGCTATTGCTTAGAACCTATGATTTAAAAAGAAGTTTTTTTGACGAAAAAACAAGATAAAATAATCAGTATATTAGTGACAGAACAAAATATCGAAATAAAAAAAATAATGGGTACTATTTCTTATCAGCATTCTAATTAATGCCATACATGCATGTAAAGCGATAAGAAAATCAAGACCTGTAAAAATTTCGGGGAAATATAAAACAACCTATTTCTTAAATCAAGGATACGAAAATTATATTTGTTCACATTAAATAAAATAAAACTAAGAGCACCTGTATCCGCTTAACGGATAAAAATTGAACACACGAAATCATTATTTTTGATAAACTACTGACCCAGAATCTGTTTGAGAATATTTAAATATCTTCACGTGTATTTGAATTTTGCAAATATTGCATTTTAGATAACAGATGCTTTATTTAATCATTTTAAATACCCATTAGTTTGAACAATCATGTAAATGTTATGTTGTATGGACAACTCATGCAAATTATAATTTTTTATGATTAAGGACTCTATTTGGATTTATTTATGTAGCATTTAATCATAAACATATACACTATAAAAACATCTGTAAAGTGTAGAGTAACACACACACCACACACACACACACACACACACACACACACACTTCGACACACACACACACACACACACACACACACACACACACACACACACACACACTTCGATATTGCCTATACGTACCATATATCCTTTTGCAGATCTCTCCAAATTCTTTGCGGAACTTCGTTTTTTTTGCTGAACATTCTCTTTGAAAGTTTATGATTAAAGACTAGAAATCCTTTAAATTTAACATAAACTTTTATGTGCACAAAACCCTCAGAAATCGGTTTAAAGTATAATCGATTAATTGTTTTGTTTTTGTAAAACTTCTATAGAAATTCAAATGAAAATCCCAAAAGTTAAACGATGAAAACTGTTGAAATTTTAGTTTTACCTGTGAACTTTCACCGTCAAAGTGATATAGGGTTTTTCGAAACAACTGATCGGGAAAATTTATATTATATACATAATATAAAGATAAACGTGCTCGTTATGTTTTTGGAAAAAAGTAGTATATTTAGACACGCCTCATGGTTCAGATGATTTTTTTGCAAACAATATTTCTTTTGTGGCATCTTCCGGAGCACTCAACCTCTTTTGAAAAAATGTCAAGTGCTTTACTATTTTAACCAATTTCAAAGCTTAATCTTTGTTTTCGGGATGTTGAATTGGACATGAACAAGTATATCACTGCTCTCTCTCTCTCTCTCTCTCTATATATATATGATTGCGCCGTCGACGTACAGATGTGACTTTAAAGACGATAATAAACAACATTGACAAGGTACACTGTTATTCGCTCGTGTAATGGTTGTCGCAATTCGGAAAACCTGCGGCACCGAAGTGTGACGAGAAACAAGTACAGGGGACCCGTTCTCAATAATAAAATGGGGAGTTACTTTAATTAAAAACCCCTCTAAGTTGCACGTGAAGGAATTCGGAGTGAAATACATATATTTTCACCGGTGAAAATAAATGTATTTCACTGCTGTGAAAATATGTGTTTTATCAGTTAAATATTTTCCATTTTTCATTATTGATATAAAATAAATAATATATTTATATATATGTACACTGTATCACTACGCTAGAATGTGCGAGCGCTTCCGGTAACAATCAGTAAACTCTTATCCGTTATATAGCGACTATATATAATCTTCTACTCATCAATCGTAAGTGCAATGTCCAGTGGTTAACAATGAAGGAAACAAATGACATAAACGCAGACACAGATGTAAAGTATGGAAAATGCTCTTAAAACTTCGCAACATAAAAAATACATTTATTAAAACAAACATACCAATCCATGTCTAAATTACAATCTTTAAAACAAAGTAAAAACTTATAAAAATTGCAAAATAAGTTTAACACATGAACGTTAAAAGTGAGGTCTGGTGCTCCGAAAAAGCAAGCACCTCATGTCTAGCTAGCTACATCTGCTACGGCGAAACCAAATAAGAGTAAAAAATGAATTCTTGAGAAATCAAATATAAAAAATGGAAGGAAATCAATGGCAATCACAGACCCAGGTGTAAAATAATTCACACGGTGTGTAACATATAAACAATACACATACGGTATTTCTTTTTACTGCAAGAGTACTGTATCTAAACTTTATACATAGTTTAAATTTTAGAATTTACCTTGACCTTTCTCGTGTTTTATTTATTTTTAGATAAAGTACACCTGGATGTAAAAAATCATTGGGTTATCAGAAAATGTCTTATTTATAACAATAAAAAATGTTAAAGTGTTAAATTTAATCAGTTATATGACATATAAACATTCATAGATTACGTAAAAATCTGTAACTGCTTACAAATTTCACCGCCCTTAAATCTTGACATTCCTAAAATCTTAAGCCATTGTTAGTTTGATATATGCATTGTTGTGAGATATTTAAGAATCTGAAAACCACATTTAATTTTACATGACAGTATCTTTTTAATAACAGTTACTCATATTAAACATTACAAAATTATCTGAAGTATTCTTAAAATAAAAATTTAATTACAAACATTAAAAACTGACACGTGCACTGGCGCAAACACCTGCGGAAACTAATCAAAAATTGTAAACGCAGAGTTTACAGCATTTTTTTAAAATATAGAACGTTTTAACTGATAGAAATAAATAAGTGATTAAAATATGACACAAGGACAAAGAAAAAGATAGAAAAGACAACTTTCAGTGGATAATTTTAAAAATAAAAATCAGATTTACTTGTTCTTTTCTATATTTTATTTATCAATTGTTATATTAAATTTTGTGTTTTTAAAGCCTTGTCTTTATTTTATTTTGCAAACTTATTC